>CM042152.1:56170940-56423440 GCA_023376005.1 Doryteuthis pealeii
ATAAAATAATCCAACAAGGATTGACATCAACCATCCACCTAACGTTATTGTGTATATGAAAATGCATATATTCAAGCATATACTCATAAAATGTTTTACACACACACACACACACATATATATATATATATATATATATATATATATATATATATATATATATATATGGTGATTGCCACACAGAAGAACACAATTCATAACAGCAATTCGTTTGTGAGCACGCATATGGCTCAGTAGTCCAGCTTTGCTTTTACGTTTCCTGTCCCACAAATGACACGAGACCACCGGCTTCCCCCAATATTGAGAAGACCAGACGTCGACAGGCAAACCCTGCCACATACATTATATATATGATCAGGCTTAAATATAGGAAATGTGTCCAGGACGTCCGACATGTGCCGCTACAGTAAAGCCCGCTTCAGGATGAAGGATTCGAGCCTCCTTGCCTGAAACCGTTTATTGAACAAGTCTCCGCCAAACCACACCATTCATAGCCATCCTCTCCCAGTCCTCAACATTTATATCAAGAGTTTTAAGGTTGTTTTTTTTTATGACAACATTAAAATGTTTCTTGGGCTTGTGCCTCGGACGTTTCCCATGTTGGAGTTCTCCATAGAATAGTTGCTTCGGGAGTCTGCCGTCTTCCATCTTAGTAAGATGTCCAGCCCAGCGTTACTGGTTTCGTATGATGCGCATTTCTATGCCGGACACGTTGGCTTGTTGCAGGACATCAGCGTGTGGCCTGAGGCATTGCCACCCAATAGGCAGCATGTTTTTATTCAAACAAATCTAATTAAAAATAATGGAATCCTTGTTTTTAGTTTTTATTTTATTTTTACTTTCAATACTATATATATATATATATATATATATATATATTGATGTTCCTAAATATTCCGTCCGTTATTATCCTGCAACACCTTCTGGTTAAAAATGAGACTGTTCAAATGTAAATACAGATTATCTGGTGTCGCTTAATCGCAGTTTTCTTAATTGTCCCATTTATTTCACCCAATTTTAAAAAGGAAACATTTTAAATGGTATTGCGTCGCTTAAATGCCCAACGTAAAATTAAAAGGAATTGAGAAAAAAAGAAGTTACATGTTTGTTTTATTTGTAATATTGAAATTGTGAATTACAAAATATATTTTGGTAATGTTGATCTTATGTTGTCCCAGCCTCCTGCCTTAATTTACAGTCTGTTTTAGCGAGTCAGCCTCAAGCGAATTTCCGACCCAACTTAGATATTTTCCGAGTCGTGTTTTTGTCACTTTTTTGTCGGCAAATTAATGTAGATATTTTAAACGCCTCCACCCAATTTTTCATCGGCAAAACAATGTAATTATTTTCACCCCTTTTTAAAAAAAAAAGAGTGAGAGAGAGTTAAATCAAGATTATTCTATTTTTTACTTATTGAACTATTTTGCAATCGGTCTTAAGTAAACATATCAAACGTTATACGAATTAAATTATCATACTGTAGTATAATCATAAATCATAGTCCTGCTAATATATATATATATATATATATATATATATATATATATATATATATATATATATATTGAAAGGATTCTGAGTCAAGAGTTCTTCACCACTTGAAAATGATTAGTATTATATTGAAATACTTGATACCATATAACGGTGTACAAACAAATTATTATTAGATAGAAGCAGTTACTGGATTAGGCGAAGAGTAATTATTTGAAGCCATATAATTGAGTGCAAATTATTAGTACTAGCAAATATATGCACCCTCCGGGTGCAAGTATTTAACTTTTAATATAAAATATCATATTAAATTAGAAAGGCTAATGAAACTGAATAAGAATGCAGATAAAAAGATTTGGAACAGAGGGGGTATGATTGAAAAATAGAACAACTTTGAAATTAACTCTTCCATCATTTTCCGTTACTCCCGTCTTTCATTGATACATTTTCCTAATTCAACTATTTAGTTAAAATAGGAAGTAAATAATAATATTACAGTCATTTCTTCTTGTTAATGGATTTCTTTTAATATTTATCCCCGAGATTTTTGCTCATATTCAATAAGATAAAACCAAACAATTAGAAATCAATAATACTAAGCATATATTTATTAAAATCAAATTTTTAAGATCAATATGCAAATTAGCCATCCCATTCACACTGTAAACCGCTATTTTGTTGTATATATAAATACAATTGAATGTTATTAGTATGTAGATATGGTCAACAGTCTTAATGATGTAAAACGATTTTATTAATAATTGAGGTTTAAATAAAAATAAAATCATGGAGGATGTGATGTAAATAACAAAGGGTATTGTGACTTGAGTAGTAATATAGTTTCGGTTACAGACAGACAAACCCACAATCTCCATTATAATAAGATTAGTATTACTATGAAAATCTGAGTTAGATTTGACTCAAAACAGCCCTTTTATTAGTACATTTAAAATCCTGCAATGTGTCTTATATATCACTAAGAAATAAAGGTTTACATCATATATGGTGTGGTTAATTTGCATAGTTTTTTTTAACGGGTTTTAATAAATAATTACTCGCTGTTATTGATCTGTAACGTTATTGTATTATTCTCCAAGGTATTAAAATCAATCCAATCCTATGAATGATCTTATATAGATACCAATTAAAATATAATTAAAATAAGTTTAATCTTTTTATATGCGTTCTTATTTGATTTCGTTAGTCTTTCTAATTTAATATATTTCACTACATTAAAACTTCAATACTTACGACCGTAGGGCGCATATTTTTGCTAGTGAAGTTATTGAAAATTATTTCGATTAGTTTATAAAACCAAACCAAAACCCATGCTGTTGACTGATATATAAGAATATACCGACTGCACCTCTGCAGAGGGATAAAATCCACCCAATATGGTCAGCTGTTGGCCGTGGATGGTGACCCGTGATACTTAAGGACGAATTCCTGGTGGCTGAGCAGTTCATGGCATGCAACACTCCACTTTGGTCCTTACTTAGGCTAGATTGGTGGTCAAAGAGGTCCCTACCAATCAAGCAGCTGGTCACGTCAAGTCCTTGAACTTATATGATTGTCCCGACCCTATTGCCCTTACGGCAAACCATTTTTATCATATACTAGCAAAAAAAACACCCTGCGGGCGGTGTAAAAATAATGTTTTGAATGATATTACCTGAGGGGGGAGTGATTAAATGAATATATTTACTTCACTCCATGATATATTTGTTTTGTTTTACAACATTAAGGACCTCCAAAACGTTTCTAATAAATTCTGATTTAATTATTCAGACTCTTATCTTTATAGAAAAATTTGAAAATCGTACGAGTGAAATATGTTTTGTTCAGATTTCATAAAATGAAATGGGAGTATAAAAAAATTCTAAAATATTTTAGGAAAAAACTATTTTAAACATAAATTCATCTAAAGGTGAATACGAATGAACATTTTCATGGAAATTTTACTCTTAATTGATTTTTCATAGAATTCTTTTAAGAATCGCTGTGACGTAGGCAGAGACGTAGTTTCGGTTACAGACAAAAAGAAACTGAATCTCTATTATTAATAAAAATGCTAGAAGGCGGTGGATGAGGGTCTTATTGTCCAGGGTATGACGTTAAATTGCATCTAATGGCGAAGTTCCAATGATGATATATTTGTTAAGCAAATTTCACAATTGGCAACAACAACAACAACAACAGAGGCAAAGAGTTGGTGGCGGTAGCGTCTGGGATGTCGTGGAAGCGAGGGAATTGCATTTAAGGATTGAACGTTTCAACTCTGTTGTCATTCAATTACAACTGAAAGTGTAATTCTAAACTCTCCCTCTGCTCTTTAATTACTTTGTGAAAATCACTTCATGACCTCTTATATATATATATATATATATATATATATATATACATATATATATATATATATATATATATATATATGGCAGCTTATTAGTCTAGGTTTTATGCAAAAGCAAACCACTTGACCTAGTGATACTAATTTGAAACAGGGAGACACCTTAAGCGACCTATTAGAGTAAAGGACGCCACATTTCCTACAGGATTGTTTCTTTTTCATACATTCGTCAATTTAAATTCACTTATGGCGTCCAGGTAAAGTTCATTTTTTAGCAGTGAAATGAAAACAACTTGTTTTTTGTTTGTTTGTTTTGTTTTGTTTTGTTTTTCAAAACTTGTCTCCTCAGGTCTCGAGGACTTATCTAGTGGATTTTGCGGTTCTAGTGGACCAGACAGTGAAAATAAAAGAAAACGAATAGATGGAGAAATACTTGTGTTTTATCAAAGAGCTGAAAAGGCTGAGGAACCGGAAGTTGACGGTTGGTTGGTTGGTTGGTAGGATTTTACGGCATGTCAACCCTTGGGTTATTTTATACTGAAGACGTTTTGTTTTATTCATTCTTGTTGGATGTTCAATTTTTTTAAACACAATTTTTGTTTTTAAACACATTTTTTGTAAACGCATTTTTTATCTATTTAACCCATACATGGGACCCTTTCTTCATATATAAATTCGGTTTTAAAGCCATTGACTTTAAGGGCTTGCTCCTATGTAACTTTTTCTTCTTAAAGATGGTGTTATTGGAGAAATTATTTGATAACCTAGTTGATATGCCGATAGGTATTTGCTTAAATACCTGTTTGGGGTAGTTTGAACTTGTATTAATATTACAAGGTGTTTGGGTGGGGTTTTTTAAGGGGATATAGATCCATCGTTAAGGTTTTAAAAATGTTCAGGAAGTCGGTAATTTTTAGATTTGTTTGATTTTCGATTTTAGAAATTAAGAAAATAACACCTTGTTCAACTAAAATGAGGGTAACAAAAGAATAAATCTACCGAGGAATATCGTTTGGTTTGCACCCCTATTTAACTCAGCTATAAAACTTAATTTGGGAAGTATCTTCTTCAAAATTCTAAATAAGCAATTTCCTCCCGAAACACTGTATAATTATTTTATAATTGCATGTCAAATGTTGATCGATATATAAACAAATCCAACGTTAGAAAATTAAAACATTTTAACGATATTCTTCCTTGTAATTGTAATGATAAAGTAGAAATATGTCCCCTTAATGAAGAATACCGAAGTGTTTGTTTAGTATACAAAGCTACTGTACATATTGATAAACAAGTAATAAAATGATATACATAGTCTCAACACAAGACACTATCAAGAAAATATTCTATAACCACAAATCTAGCTTTAATAACATAAACTATATGTATATCACCACTCTTTCTAAATATGTCTGGGACATCAAAAATAAATACGATATAGATTCTATCGTAAAATGGGAAAATTGCAAAAAAATGCAGATATAGATCAGGTGATGGACTCTGTCCTTTGCGCTCTGAGATAAATTGGCGATCGCATGCTATGATAACACCAAAGAACTGTTAAACTAAAGGTCCGAAATTTTTGAAAAATTGCATGCATAAGCGCACATGGCAACTTATCAACTGAAAGAATTTTTAATTAAATTTTTAAATTTTAAACTTTAAATGTAAACAAATTCCATTTAAAACGCCAAACACGGACATGGTCTGATATTATAAAAAGAAGTCTATTCTGCACATGTGTTTTTTCCACGTCAACGATCACGTTCAGTGTTTAACAACAACTGTGTTTAATATTTCACATTACCAATCACGTTTAGCATTCAACAACTTCGTGTTTGACATTTAACTTTTGAATGATGCAAAACTATTTTCAACGGTCATAATTGCATTATTCACTTCCGTAATTGCTGTAATTAATCAATATCTTGATTAATTCATTACAATTAACCCTGAAGATCATTCATGGTGAGACTTAAGTAGGTTATTTCTATATACACCTTAATACTAAATCCGCTCTACTAACGTATTGATCACTTTATATTCTTTATAACACTGACTTATTCGGTTAATATTTCGATCACCCATCAATATTGCGATTAACTCAATATTTTATTCCCCTGTAAGTCGCCCTCTTTATCACACAGACACCCACACACACACACCACACACACACACACACACACATATGTATATATATATATATATATATATATATATATATATATATATATATATACGCATTAGATATCACCGCTTCTCGTGCAAAAATTATAAAGATTTGATTTATATTAGAAGATATTTAAAAATTGAAATATACATAGACATAACATTGAAATTCTACTTACAGATGTCCAACATTTGTTAATGTCAATAGTAAACAAATAAATACGCAAGGTTTCTCTGAAATGTTGAGATGACGCTTGATAATTGGATTATTCGGACTATTGTCCTCATCTTCATTGTTATATACACTATATATATAACAAAGTGTATATAACAATAAAGATGAATACAATAGTCTGAATAATCCAAATGACACAATACACAAGGGTTTTTTTTGTACACCCATCTACTCAGGCGATGCTTGTTTGTTTGTTTGTTTGTTGTTTTGTTTGACGGCATATCAACTTTGTTTTTGTTTTTGTTTTGTTTTTTTCGGGGGGGGGGGTGAAAAAATAAAGTTTTGAAAGATTCGTAGCGATAGTTTGGAAGAAAATTTTTTTAACTCAATTTTTTTGGTAAACAAATTTTCTATTTAACCCATAGATGTGACCCTAACAGGTACTACCACTCTGGATCAGAGTGCACCTAGGAGTTATGGTGATGATGGGGTGCTCCACATTTCCCAGTTCTCTAGAACTGGAACTTCACCATCAGATAGAGTTTAACGCCATACACAGGACATGAAAACCCTCAGCCGCCGTCTTCTAGCACACATATGATAAAAAGGATTGGGGCTTGCCATAAGGGCAATAGGGGTGGGGCAATCATATAGGAGCTAGGGCTTGACGTGACCAGCCGATTGATCGGAGGGGGTCTATCTGACCGCCCGTCTAGCCTAAGTAATGGCCAAAGTGGTTTGTTGCATGTCATCCACCATCCACCAGGACCCCATTTAGGAAGAGGAGTTTTAACCCTCTGCAGAGGTGCAGTCAATGTATTCTAAAGACCCGGGCAGTGCCAAGTAGTCGCTCCTAGTTTAAGATAAAGCAGTAAATAAAATTATCTATTTTTAACCAAACTAAAAAAAATGTTGTTTTTTTTTAACCATTTTTCTTGGGTTTATTCTTCTTCTTTTTTTTTTTTTTTTTTGTCCATTCGTTTTCGCGTGCTTTTTCGAGTGTGTGTGTGTGTGTGTGTGTGTGTGTGTGTGTGGTGTGTGTGTGTGTGTGTTCCCTAAATTTTAGTAACAGCAGTTTCCTTCTTTCTATCAACTTGTGTTGAAATCTCCCGCCAAAAAGTATCATCGTTGTTATTATTTTGTTTGTGACAATTTTTGCAAAAATCGGCCTCTGTCCACCCGATCCATCATGGCTACTGCAACGACGATGACGACGACGATGTTTTGAACGGCCAAGGAGATTTGGTTTCGTTCGTTTCTTAGTTAAATGACGATGTGATGAGAATCCAGTCGTCAGTGTGACACAGCCGAGAGGCGACAACGACGATGACACCGTGATTTATGAAACTTTTTTTTTCTTTACTTTGGCTTTTTTTTTTTTTTTTCTGCTTTTCTTTTTGGCCACTTTTATGAACGGGCCGTATTTAGTGCTGCACGAAAAGTCCTGACAAGTTGTGCTTCGAAACCAGTTATTTGCCATGCAAAATTCGGTTTGTGTTTTATCACTTTTTCTCAAACGCTTTTTTTTATTTATTTTCATATCTGTAGTTTAATGCTGAATTGTTTTTTTTTTTTTTCTGGGTTTCTGTGGGGGGGGTGCATTGTTCTATACGGTTTATTTTGGTCAATGTTTAGTTAATCTCATAAAGGAGCAGTGTCTTTTAAATACTTACCGACTATATTCATTTCATGTGTCTGTATTTTTGAGTTAAGGCTTGATGTGAATAATTTTGATATTTCGGATTGTTGACCCCATCTTTATTGTGGTATGCAACCCCAGGATCAATTTAGGTGTTGTTGTTTTGTTGTTGTTTTTTTTTTTAATTACCTTAAAATAATTTTCATAACGATTTTAGCTGCGAAACCACGTTTGAATTCAAGGTTATTGTCTGATGATACTTATTGTAAGGTAATTAAAAACACCTGAACAGAGCTTACAGTGGCCTGAACATTGTGTTTATACATACCACAATAAAGATGAGCACAACAGTCCGAAATATCAAAATTATTTGTATTCATTTAATTTCATAAGTATTTAAAAATCAGGATGCCTAAAATCGCTCTCACTTTACTAAAAATCAGGGTACTTACAATAGGGTAGGTCGATTTGGAACTGTAACGTCTCCCATGTGGCAAAAGTTGTTAATTAACGTAAAGAATTACTCCACAAAATATTTTTCTTCAAAACTTTGCCTTCATTTGAGGAAACCTATTTCAGTCTTTTAAAATGTCATCCCTGTTACAGCTAAATTAATGAGGTAAAAAGCAGTATATTGGAGGTGTTATGGGGGTATTTTCAATTTTAATTCTAGTTATAATATCTTATTCGTTTCATCAAAGTAAAAGAAATTTATGTTTTAAATATTGAAATTGCTAAATTTTCTAACCAATTGCGGGCCCAAATGTTGCGAAAACGAGGATTTTAGTGCATTTTAAATTACCATCTTTGATGCTATTTCCTCAAACAATGGTGCAAGTAAGACATCTAGTTTTTGGTATCAATATTCATTAAACCAACATTTCGCTGTTTGAAAGCATTTGATTTTGTTTTTAAGTGTAAAATCAACCAAACCTAACCTACAATTACCCTTAATTAAAAATCAGGGTACTTACAATCACCCTCACTTAACTAAAAATCAGGGTACTTACAATCACCATCACTTAACTAAAAATCAGGGTACTTACAATCGACTTCACTTTACTAAAAAATCTGGGTACTTAGAATCACCTTCACTTTATTAAAAATCAGGGTACTTACAATCGCCCTCACTTTACTAAAAATCAGGGTATTTACAATCGTCCTCACTCTACTAAAAAAATCAGGGTACTTAGAATCACCTTCACTTTACTAAAAATCAGGGTACTTACAATCACCCTCGCTTTACTAAAAATCAGGGTACTTACAATCACCCTCAACTAAAAATCAGGGTACTTACAATCGTCCTCACTTTACTAAAAATCAGGGTGCCTACAATCACCCTCACTTCAGGGTGACCCATCGTGGAGTAGTGATTAGCAAGCTTGTTTCGCATATCCATTACTGCTGAATAGCAAGTTCGATCCTCACTGGATGCCCTATACTTGCAACCTTGTGTCGCATCCTACGCGTGACGAACGGGTTGGGTAAATAACAATTATCCCTACTTCTCTAAAAAAAAAAACTTAACTTGAACAATACGGTAACAGGGAGTTTAGAGTAATGGTAAGCCAACTAGTCTAGCAAGCCATTACTGGTGAATTTCGTACTCACTGGGTGCCCCACAACTAAGCAAAACTTAGTAAAAGTTTCTCCGAAAATAAGACCTACCTGCAAAATAAGACCGAGCGTGATTTTTCAAAATGATTCTAATATAAATTCTCCCCTTAGAATAAACCCTAGTTGAGAGCGGCATAATTTTGAAATCCAGTGACTTGCAGAACAATAACTTTCCAGCGGATGGTATGATTATTTTTTAACTAATAAGCACCCCAGCTGGGATCTGTTTTGAAAGGAACACCTGCTGCTTTTCACCGTAAATTCTCGGCTGTTTGTTTACAAACAACAGACGATTTTTTTTTTGCATTAGAATTTCACTGTAAGATTTTTTTTAAGTTTGTTCATGTATATTTACAACCCAAAGGCACGTTTTTATAATAAAATAGTTTTCGATTTTAACATTTAAAAAATTAGTTATTTCCTGTTGTTGTTAATTCAATAGGATTTTTTTAAGCTTTAAAAACTTTAAACGAAAGACACGTTTTTATATTAAAGACACATTTTTATATTAGAATAGATTTTATTTAATCAGAAGAGAAATGCAGATATGTTTAAATGAAAATAGTTTTTATTTCCAAAATATGTTTTATGTTTATTTAAATAAAAGGATGTTGGGACCAAGTAACCAATAAATAACTTTTTTTTTATTGATTGATTTTTTACTATTAAAAGCAATCTATAATTGGTTATTTCCTATAACTCCAACATAAACAAAGGGGAACCACTCTTGACAGATAAATTATTTATTTGTTTATTTATTGATCTACTAGGAAAAAAGAAGACGGGGTTAGGGTAGGGTAGGGTTCGGGTTTAGGGTTAGTTTAATGGGAAAATAAATAATTTATCAATCAAGAGTGGTTCCCTTTGTTTATGTTAGAGTTATAGGAAATAACCCTATAATTTATATAGAAATCAATTAAAATAACATTAAAAACAGTGTAATATTTTTATATTCGTTCTTATTTAGTTTCGTAAGTCTTTTTAATTTAATATGATATTTTATTATATTAAAACTTAAATACTTGCGCCCGGGGGCACATACGTTTGTTAGAACAAATAATTTGCACTTTTGTAAGATTTCAAGTATTTCTATCTAATATAAACATTTTGCGCACAGTCATATGATTTCAAGTATTCTTATCTGATACGTATAATTTGCACCCAGTCATATGTTTTCATATATTCCTATCTGATACAAGTAATTTGCTCATAGTTGTATGATTTCAAGTATTTCTATCAGATACAAATTGTTTGCACACAGTTGTATAATTTCAAGTATTCCTATCAAATACAAATAATTTGCACATAATGGTATAATTTCAAGTATTCCTATCTAATACGAATAATTTGCTCACAGTAGTATGATTTCAAGTATATCCATCAGATACAAATAATTTACTCACAGTTGTATGATTTCAAGTATTCCTATCTAATACAAATAATTTGCAAACTGTTTTAAGTTTCAGGTAATTATGTCTATTTAATAATATTCATTTGTTTGCACACAGTTATATTATGTCATTAACTGATAATAATCTTCATTAAACAATTTTAGCTTCAAGTAACTATTCAAAATCTTACTATAATGGAGATTATGTACCTGTCTGTTTGTAACCAAAACTATGTCACCATCGACGTCATAATTTCCTTAGTTATTTACGTTACATTCTCAATGGTTATTAAATAATCATTATTTATTCTTAATTAGCATCTTGATTATTATCAATATCTCCAATAAATTTGCCTCAAAACAGCCCATGGTATTAATGTGTTTAAAATCCTGCGATGTGTGTTATATATCATTAAGAAATTAATGTTTACATTGTATATGGTGTGAATAATTTGCATACCAGTTTTAATAAAACCGTGTTTGATAAATAATTTCTTGGTGCTATTGATTATTGATATTATTGTTTTATTCTCAAACGTATTAAAAGCAATCCTATGAATCATTTTATATTGAAATCAATTAGAATAAAGTAAAAATAATCTTTTTTGTGTTCTTATTTAATTTCATTAATCTTTCTGATTCAGTATAAAATTCAATTGTATTAAAACTTAAATACTTGTGCCCGGAGGGTCCATTTTTTTTTTTTTTTTTTTTTTTGCTAGTGAAGTTAATCGATTTTTTTTTCTAATTTATTGATACATTAAGTTAATGAACATTATTTCAACCAATTTGTTTATAAAACGCTTTCGGCATAAAATAACCCAAGGGTTGACATGCCGTAAAATCCAATCAACTAAACTAATTTTAAACGGATTAATTTGACTCATTGAACCATAACAGGTACTACCATTCCAAGTCAACGTGGACCCGGGAGTATTGGCAGTGACGGGGTTCTCCTCACTCCCCAGATTTCCAAAACTTGAGCCTCACCATCAAATGTATTTTAGTGTCATACCCAGGAAACCCCTTAATAAAGTGGATACTGTCAGCGTATTCTAAGCCCGCCGACACATTTACTCTACTATTTTTCTTATCATTAAAAATTTGAGACATTTTAAGAGTTTTAGAAGGGGCCGGGTTAGCTCAGCCGGTAGAGCGTTTGGCTAGAAACCACAAGGTTCCTAGTTCGATACCGGTCCTCGCCAACTCAGCGTATGAGTAGCACAGGGATCTGTGCGGTAAAGTAAGTAGCTGATGGTAGGTGTGGCGCTCCACCTTAGATGTTGAAATGAACAATCTCCTTGGTCTAGCGCTATTGAAAAGAGGACAGATTCCCTCGCTGACTGGCTGATATCGACTTTAGGCCGCCCCGTCGACTTTACTTTTTTATTTTATAATTATTCATTATTTATTAATTATTTTATTTATTAATCATTTATTGATTATTTAAGAGTTTTATCATTTTCTTGAAGCATTGTGTTTATACAGGTTTGACGGTTGGTTTTAAAGACTATCACAATGCAAGTGTAAAGAAAAAATGAGATAACTATGATATTATTCATTTACCTTTGATTTATTTTCTTAATATTTAGGGATGAAAAAATCCCTTCATCAGAGGTTTTCTGAAAGCATGGGGGCCTGAAAAGGGAGATGTCTCTTCTTAGAATCTGCCCATTATGTTGTAGTTATATTAGATTAGATACTCATTAATAGACTTACACAATCATTGAAAATATTGCGACGTAACCTGATTTGACAGCAATACACCCAATCTCCATTATCAATAGATATATTATACGTAATATATATCATATATAATATATACAATTGTCATCCAATATAATAGTACTAGAAGCGGCTACCCGGCGAAGCCCGGTTAGAGGAAAAAATAATAGAATAAACGTGGTGTAATGGTTAACAAGTTAGTCTTGCAGATCCATTACTACTGAATTAGCAAGTTCGATCCTCGCAGGATACCCCATAAAAATCGGCACGTAAAAAACAACTTCTGTTAATCTGGCCTGGTCGGGAGGGGGTCAATTTTTTGTTCTCGTCAGGATAGAAGAAATGACATCATATATAACGATATAGTTAGACATTTTAATTCAATAATTAACTTTCTTTTCTTTTTTTTAATGAGTCGATTTGTTCAACTGATATTTTTAAAAATATATACAAAAAATATACATTTTTATTTTTATCTATTTATTCTTTTTTGTAATATGTAAAATTCAATAAATAATTTTAAAAAATAACATTATTAATTCAAAGCGTAGCTGATCGAATATGAACTTATCTCCTACATATTGAATGCAAAAAAAATGTTATATTATTGAAGAGAATTTTTAATTTGTTTAAAAGGTAAATAAAAAAAATGACTTAAACAATGTTTACATTTTCGATCGAACATCTTTAAGTAGAATTCATTCAATTAATAATATTTCTAAGTGAAACACACACACACACACACTCACACACACACACACACACACACATATATATATATATATATATATATATATATATATATATATATACATATATATATATATATATTCATCTCCTGTCACATATAAAAACATCATCATTTTCTTCACCCCAAGATACATCCTGATGAAGGTTCAATGTAACCGAAATATTTAAACATCGATAATTAAATTCATCCCATTTCGGAACACTTGTTTTTTCAAAATTTTCTTATATATATATATATATATATATATATATATATATATATATATATATTAAAGGAACTGAATTAAAATTTTAAAAATCGAAACTTATCTTATTAAAGAGAATTTTGAATTTGTTTAAAAGGTAAATCAAAATGGCTACTTATTTTTTTGTGCGGAAGTTTAAAAGTGAAACTAAGTGATTAATTTAATTTTTAAACGGTCCATAAAAAGCTGCGTAAAAATTTAAAAAATCAGATTTAATAAACAATTTTTCAATGAAAATTTATTTTATTTATTTTTGAAGACTATGATTTTTCTAAATTATAAAATACTTTCAATGAAATATTTATAACTTTGAATCAGTAAAAATGCAGATTTAATCAAAACTTTATTATTGAATTTTTATCATTTAATTTGTGATTTTTAGATTAAATATGAAAAATTAACAAACCAATATAATTCTTTAAAGATCTAATAATTGTATATTTAATATTTGAAACTCAATAATTAAAAAACAAATTAACGCGATTGTTTTATAAACAGTAGTTATCATGAAAAAAATTGTTTTGATCTTCCATAACTCATTTGATGACATTTTAGCTATGAACGCCTTTACAATGTCCGCCCACTATTGTAATGTTATTTTATCTTAATTCTAATGTTAACTGTCTTCGAAAATATAGATCAAATCTTCATAATTTTCAACACGAAATTCGAGCTCGGGTGATAGCGAATGTGTATATATATTTACTTTGTCGTTAATTGTTTTATTTTCGTAGTTTCCTCCGGACATACATACACACAACTGCCCTTAATATATGTATATATGTATGTATGCATGCATACATTCATGTAATGGTCATTGTTCAAGCAAATGAACTCGGCGAAGCAGGTTCGACTACTGGGCGAGGCAGTTTGCGTTTCATTTCATTCTCATTTGAGAAAAACGAATTGATTAGTTCTCTCCATATAGCTTTGGGTAAAAAAGTTCTCAAGCCTAAAGGAAGGAAAGATTCTGAATTCAAAACTTGAGCGTGTTGTTTGGACACTTTTTGCATACTACTTCACCATATTATGTTATTGGCTCATCCAAAAATTGCGGCTTTTGTTTTACAGAGCGTTCACAAAAATGAACCAAGTAAACGGTGTAATTATTTTTGCTAAATTTACACTTAGTTAATGGCCGTCATCGATGTGGATAGACGAACATTATTTCACACACACACACACACACACACACACACACACACATATATATATATATATATATATAAAAGGGCCGGGTTAGCTCAGTCGGTAGAGCGTTCGGCTAGATATCGTTCGGTTGATACCGACTTTAGGCCACCCCGACGACTTTACTTACTTATATATATATATATATATATATATATATATAGTAAAAGTAAAGTCGTCGGAGTCTATCCCCTTTTCACTAGCGCTAGACCAAGGAGATTGTTTTGGCGTCTGACGCGGGGCGCTACACCTACCATCAGCTCCTCACTTTACCGCGCAGATCCCTGTGCTACTCATATGTTGTGTTGGCGAGGGCTGGTATCGAACCCGGAACCTTGTGGTTCCTAAGCTAAACCGGCCCTAAAGTCAACGGCCTCGCTACCTTAACATCTATGTCATAGATTACACTACATTTAAAGGTTAATTGTTAACATGGGTTTCAAAGCGGCGTATAGCTCACTTATCACCAAGACAAAGATTTCTCTTTCTTATAATACGATTTTCGACTATAATTTTAACACACTTTCTTTTCAGTTTTCCCTGTTTTGGTTAAAGAAAGTTTTGGTTGTATCCATGTGGGTTATACACATATTCAAATCAATACCAGGTTCTTGAAATTGCTTTTGTCGCAGTATTTGCTTCCCAGTAAAATGTAACACGAAGGAGAAATTTTCAATTGAATGCAAAATGATTTGTGTATCACTTCTCGTTTGAAGATTGTTTCTTTTACGGTATATCAACCACCTTGGGCCATTTAATGCCGGCAAAGTTTTGAAAGACTCGTAGCGATAGTTTAAAAGAACATTTTTGAACTCAATTTTTTTTTTTTTTTTTTTGTAAAATTTTCTATTTAACTCATAGATGGGACCCTAACAGGTACTACCACCGCGGCTCAGTGTGGACCTGGGATCAATGGTGATGAAGGAGTGACCCATATTCCCCAAACATCCAGAACTGAAACCTAACCATCAGTTAGAGTTTATACCCAGGGCATCTCGACCCTATTGCCCTTATGGCAAGCCCCAACCCTTTTTAGCATATATGTGCTAGAAGGCGGTGGCTGAGGGTCTTAATGTACTGGATATGACGTTAAACTGTATCTAATGGTGAAGTTCCAATTTTGGAGTCCGGGGAGTGAAGAATACTCCTTCATCATCATTACTCCCAGGTCCATTCTGATACGGAGTGGTAGTACGTGTTAGGGTTCCATCTATGGATTAAATAGAGAGAAAAAATGAGTATAAAATGTGTTTTAAAAAATTGAATTTTTTTTAGTTTTTTACTGAGTACCCATGAAGAATGAATAAAACAAAACGTCTTCGGCATAAAATAACCCAACAAGGGTTGACATGCCGTAAAATTCAACCAACTAACAAAACAAACAAACAACCGAAAAATGTAATGGCACTTGCATTCACAGCTGAGGCATGAACACCGCATAAATTCAGACTATGATTAGAAAATTGCACAAATTTTGCTTTCACATTTATGTTTCGTAGAAGACGTTAAACCCCTCTATGTGTTCCAGCTATACTAGACGCATTGTCATATCCTATCCTCGTACATTCTTTAAAATCAAATTTCGTTTTGCCCAGTCGATCCAAAATCAACTTCTTGGTATCATAAGCGGTCTTTCCACGCTTAGTGATAAAATCAAGAAATTATTCCCGCAATAATTTGACTATTAAATTTAATCAGTATCCCATGATATGTAAAAAAAAGTATCGGAAATTTTAATTAATCAAATTATTAATTAAACATATTGATACTAATGCAAATATTTTCAAATTTCACGGACAATAAGACAAAAATATAAATCATGATCTAACAAAAATAATTCTAAGAATGCGATATTCTATTCTATTTTTTAATTTCAATTTTCCACTAAAAACACCTCTTATTGGGGAAGGAGCGCAATAAATAACACAAAACAGTTTTATTTCTCCATACTATCTTATTATAATGAAGATGTGGCGTCTGTCTGTCTGTAACCGAAACTACGTCACTGCTTACATCACAATACCCCCATGAATTGCGTAAGCTTATCGATGAGTATTTCATTTATAGTCAAAATCATTAATATATAGAATAAATCTTATTTATTAACGATGTCTCTGATACATTTTTGTTAGATTTATCTAAAAAAAGCCTATGTTATTAGCGCGTTTAAAGTCCTGCAATGTGTCATATATCAATAAGAAATAAAGGTTTACATAATACATGGTGTGATTAATTTGCATATTGGTTTTAACAAAAGCGGGTTTGATAAATAACTATTTGGTGTTATTGATCTTTAATTTTTTTTTTCATTTTCCAATATATTAAGAACAATCCTATGAATAATTTTATATAGAAACCAATTAAAGAATAATTAAAATAAGTGTACTTTTTATATATATATATGTGTTCTTATTTAGTTTCGTTTGTCTTTCTAATTCAATATATTTAATTACATTAAAAGTCCAATTCTTACGTCCGGATAGTGCATATTCTTGCTAGTACAAATAATGTGCAGTTATGTGACATCAAGTATTCCTATTGAATATAAATAGTTTTTAAACGATACATATAAAGTTAAAGGAAAATCTAAGAATACCACCAGTTTATTAGTACTTATTAGGTTATTTCTTTTAATTTATTGATACACATGAAGTTAATGAAAATTATTTCAACCAATTTGTTTATAAAACTTTCGGCATAAAATAACCCAAGGGTTGACATGCCGTAAAATCAAACCAACTAAACTAATTTTTATATGCGTTCTTATTTACTTCCTTTAGTCTTCCTAATTCAGTATATTTCATTACATTAAAACTTAAATACACTGGGGTGGGGATTCTTGCGAGTAATCTTAAAAATCTTAAAACTTCAAAGAAAAAGCCGACTTTATTTTCTTCAAGCAACTTTAGTTTGCTGTAAATCGTTAGATTTTTTAAACATATGAAAATCTCGGAAAATATGCTATCCTATATTAGGAAGTTTTAATCATACATTTTTAGATAGACTAGCAAAAGTATGCGTCCCCCAGGACGCAAGTATTTAAGTTTTAATGTAAAGTATTATTTTAAATTAGAAAGACTAACGAAACTAAATAAGAACAAATATACAAATATTACACATACTGTTATTTTGATTGATCTCTATATAAATTATATATAGTATTGCTTTTAATACGTTTGAGAATAACATGATAGTATTAGAAATCAGTAACAGTAAATAATTATTTATTAAACCCAGTTTTGTTAAAATCATTATGCAAATTATTCCTACCATATACTATGTAAATCTTTTATTTCTTATTATTTCTTAGATATATATAACACATATTACAGGATTTTAAATGTATTAAAGATTTTTCTATATTATATGTATTGACGAATTTGGGTAATGTAACGTAAGCAATGGCGTAGTTTCGGTTACAAATAGCGACCGAATCTCCATTATGGATAGATTAAATAAATATTTGTTTAATAACAATATTTCATTTTACGCAGAAGTGTTCGAAGGCTTTCAGAATTCACTGTGAAATTTTAAAGTGAATAAAATGTTGGTAAATACATCAGACGAAATCTGTTTTTGGATCAACCCAAAGAAAAAAATATTGTTTTTAAAACTCTGCTAGAAAAAGAAAAAAAGAAAAAAAACATGGTATAAAAATTATTTTATGACTTTTTTTTTTTTCAAACAAAATTTAAAATTTTCAAATATCTTTTTCAGTTGACACCGTATTTTTTTCTTTTTTTTTTTTTTTTTTTTTTTTTCTTAAATATATAGTCTTCTCGTTTTTCGGTCTTTCTAGAAATGTAAATATTAGCGATTTCATTTTTTTAATTCAAATGAACAAACGTTGAAACCCTCCTAAGTGATAAAAATATGTTCTCATGGTTGTTTCTTTAAATAAAAGAACCTATTCATTATAAAAATTAATTTAGTAATAAATAAAGTATCAAAAATTTCATCAAAATTTCAATATATTCACAACTGGTTTTGAAACAATTGAAAAACAAAAAAAAATCTTCGGACATTAATTATTATTAAAAATAATTTATGAACGATACAAAAATTGTTTAGGACAATCAAAAAAAAAAAAACATCCATCACTGTTCAGACAACAATTTTTTCCTTACTATTGTATTGTCCTAATGAAGGTTTTATTATAAACCGAAGCATTTAAACGTCAACTTCACCATCAATAATAAATACATCATTTTTGTAATATTCTACTTTTCTTTTATATATATATATATATATATATATATTATGGATAATATGTGTGCTATATTTCGAAGCAGATAGTGTTCAGTATCATTGATAGAGCGTTTATGTTTTATTTAAGATAGTGTGGACATGGAGTCAACACCTGGTTACTGACAGTTTCTCACCTATGTGATCCATTTGGTCTGAAGATCACATAGGCGGGAAACTGTCAGTAACCAGGTATTGACTCTTTAACTCACACATATATATATATATATATATATATATATATATATATTATATGTATTCGTGTGTGTGTGTGTGTGCTTCTTTTCGTCTGTTGCTGTGTATAAAACAATGGGATATTGAGTGGATTTTAAAGTATTTTCAATGTATTCAGATTCTTCATAAAGATATTAGGGCCTAAATAATACTAATGACTTCCGCATAGAAATTCTAACTATAAAACTCCAGACATAGATAGATAGATAACTTAACGATCTAAACACAAAGGTGTAATATTATATTAGATTATAATAATAATAACAACATTAAATCAGATTAGGTATTTTAAACAACACACTGTTCCTACTCATATCCTAAACTAAGTTTAAAAAAAACGTTAAGTCGTCGGCGTGGCCTAAAGTAGGTATCAGCCAGACAGACAGTCTATCCTCTTTTTCACTAGCGCTAGACCAAGGAGATTGCTTTTTAGCGTCTGTTGTGGAACGCCACACCTACCATCAACTCCTCACTTTACCGCAAAAATACCTGTGCTACTCATACGCTAAGTTGGCGAGGACCGGTATCGAACCAGGAACCTTGTGGTTCCTAGTCGGACGCTCTACCTACTGAGCTAAACCGGTCTAAACTACTCATACTTAATTTGATGATATTAGATTCAGACAATTTATACTTCTCTCGTCTTTTAATCTATGCAGGGGTCATCAAACTATGGCCTGCGGGCCGAATCCGGCCCGCGAAAGCATTTTATCAGGCCCGCTAACGGTATTTGAATGTTGCGTTCTTTGATAATGTTTTGAAAATAGATATGTTGATTAAATTTGTTTTTGTGCATCTTATGCCACTCATCCATGAATATAACATGGAAAGATGAATTTTGTTTTACATCTTTTTCTCGGAGTTTTCGTTCTGACTAGCAAGTATTGAACACAATAATAATGTGGCCCGCGCTCGTTATTTTTTCAATTATCCGGCCACCGTGAAAAAAAAGTTTGATGATCCCTGATCTATGGTGTCCCTAAGAAACGCGTCGTAGATTTTACCGTTTTGTGGCGTTTGTGCTTACCAATCGCATTCTTAATTTTCAAAATATAACGCTGTTCAAAATTCAGTTATGAGCTTCTCTACGTATGCAATTTCTCAACTCTCATTATCTAGAAAACAAAAACACAAAAAACAAAAGCAAAACAAAACAAAAAAAACATCCATCACTATCTAGACAAAAATCTTTCTATCTTTATGTCCTGCTGAAGGTTTATTAAAAAACCGAAACGTTTTAACGTCGACTTCATCATCAAGAATAAATTCATCTATTTGGAATACATTGTTTTTCTATTTCCTACATAGATAGATAGATAGATGAATATTTGCATATATATATATGTGTGTGTGTGTGTGTGTGTGTGTGTATCTGTGTATGTGTGTGTATATATGTACGTGTGTATGTGTATTTGTAAATAGATAGATATTTGTAAATACATATAAGCAGCCTTTACATATGTATGTAAATTTGACCATACTAACAAATGGTATATGTACAAACTAAAATCCGTCTTAGAGAATGAGTCACATAAAATTCTCTGGGATTTTGAAATACCAACATATCATCTTATCTTGCCCAGAAGACCAGACTTAGTGTTAATTAACAAGAAGAAGAGGACTTGTCTTCTAGTGGATTTTGCCGATCACAGAGTGAAAAGAGAAAGAAAACAAAATGATAGACAAATACTTGGACTTCGCCAGAGAACTAAAAAAAACTGTTTGTGTCCTTAGAATGGTCCCCAAAGGTTTGGAAAAGAGACTTGGAAATCAGAGGAAGAATCGAGACAATCCAGATTACAACAATTACCAAAGCTGCAATCGGATAGAATACTCAAAAGAGTCCTGGAGACCTGAAGAAACGTGCTTTCACTCCGTCTCCAGTGTAAGACCATCAGCTAACGGCGGTAAGAAAACCTCGGAAGGTGCGATTTGAAATTTATAATAATTTATTTTCTATAATATGAATTTATATTTTATATTAACAATTGCCGTTTAAAAAATAAAACAAATTAACAAAAAATAAAACATAATAAAAAGCAAAGAAAATATAAAGAAAAGAAAAAATACAAAGAAGAATAGTAAAAAATAAATAACTAAAAACAAGAATAAATAAAGAATAAAAGATAATAAAACAAATATATAGGACAAAGAATTTTTATTAATCTTTGTTTTTAACTTTTTAAATCCCGACCAACGCTGTTCAACGCTGCTAGTTTTATATATAAATGGCATAGTTTTCTGTATAACTTTTAAGAGAAATCTATTAAAGAATACATTTTTGAAATACTTTAAACACCCTCCCATTTACAATTTGTTCATTTAGCGTTTTTTATAGTAATGTAATCGGAACAATGTTTTTTAGTATATATATATATATATATATATATATATATATATATATATATATATATAAATCCCGTATATGTTAACCCCGGGGCTAAGCACCCACCCTTGATAATTAAGAAAATTCCAGATTTAGTACAATACAGAATTAGTAAAGATTCCTTTTAACCAGCAAATTTTCGATAGCATTAGCGATATCTATACATATATAAAGGACAGTGTGTGTGTATGTATGTCCGGAGGAAACTAAGAAAATAAAAACAATTTATGACAATGTACATATGTATACATATTCCCTCTCATCAGATCATGCTTTTTTAACAAAAATAATGAAGATTTGATTTATATTTGTGGAGATAATTTTTTTTTAATTAAATGAGAACAGCATGGATTTTTTTTTTTTTTTTTGCATTTAGTATTTTAAATAGGGGACATTAATTTTTCTTTTCAGTGTCTGGATCAATGTAGGTTGGTTTTTTTTTTTTTTTTTTTTTTTTTCACATAAGGATTTTAATGGGGCATCCTGCAAGGGTCCAACTCGTGATTCAACAATTATGGATCAGCGAGACTACCTTTTTTAGCCCCTCTACCCAGGCGACGCTGGGTAGCCACTTCTAGTTCATAATAAAGTACTATATAATAGCGGATATACTAGAAATTAAATTAAATTTTACAAAGAGCAAAAGAACGAAAAACTAAATAGGAAAACACAGAAATAGAAGGATTATGTGGTATAAACCCATCATTCAACCTACAGGTGATAACGAAAATAGATAAGATATTTTTAAATTTAATCAACAAACATTTCCCAGTTAACCATACTCTACACACAATTTTTAATAACAACTTAAAGATCGGTTTCTTCTGTATGGATACTATAGAAAGGATAATTAAAAAACATAATAAAAAAGATTATTAACAACCACACAAATGATAGAAATAAGGAAAAAGACAGACAGAAAAACTGCAATTGCCGAACCCGGGTATGTGCCCTGTAAAAGGAAAGTGTTTGACCAAAGGTGTAATTTACCTTGCGTCGATAACGTCTACATAGAAACCAGACCTTACTAAATTTTACGTGGGTTGTAAAAATCAGAATTTAAAACTAGGTTTGCAAATCATAAACACTCATTTTCAAATATTAAGCTAAAAATGTATCAACTGTAGCTAGCTATGTTTGGAACTTAAAGAATCGAAATATAACACCAAATATTAAATGGGAAATTTTAAAGAGATCTAATATCTGCCGAACTTTGACTGATCCGTGTTTCTTGTGTTTACAAGAACAGTTAATTCTGGATAAGAAAAATTTCCCGAATAAAAAAGATGAATTTCTGGGTCAGTGCTTCCATAAAATTCATAATTCATTAATGTATTATTAAGATTAACCCCTCCCTAAGATATATATTGATAAAAAAATAACACACTTTGCATATTTCATCCTAATTAAGTTGACTAATTTGCATATTTTGCTTTGAAAATAGCCACTTAAAAAGCCAAAACAAGTTATTAAAAATATTAGAATTAAAATGTTTAATTACCTTTTATTATTCGTTGCTATTAACCTTTATCGATTTTTAAATTTTGCTATCTATATGTAGAAAGATTGTGATGCGCCAATATTCAAATTTATATTGTTATTATCTTATAAAACCATCGCGAAATATTCTGCATCAAACTCTTTAAAAACATACATACCAGATTTCGTTTAGCCATTAACAGGTTTTAATTTTTTTAAAGATTTAAAAAAGTATTAGTATTATTTGGATTATTCGGACTATTGTCCTCATCTTTATTGTTATTTGTACAACGTTTCGGCCGATGTGTCCTCCGGCCTTCTTCAGGTATTTCTTGTTGGAGTCGGGAGCCTTCTCGAACTCGGGAATGTATTCAGATAAAATATTTCTTTTTTTTTATCTAATCAGTCATATTTATCTATTCAGTATTTTTACATTAATTAATAAAATGACAGTCACTTGTAGTTTAATCTACTGGTGTCAGTTTTAAACCTTTTTTTTTCTTTTTTTTTAAATAAGCGTGTAAACTGATTTTTTTTATGTTTTATAAACCATATCATGAGAAGATTAAGCTACGAAAAAGAATAAAGTAAAAACTGCTTTGAAGAGCAGTATTGTACTTCATTTTACCGTTGTTTTTTTTGTTTTGTTTTTTTTTTTTTTGTTTTGTTTTTTCGGGGCTGCTTTTACTTTTTTACTCAAAAATAAGACTGTACTTTTTACCGATTTTATTGTTTTTTTTTTTTTTTTGGGGGGGGGGGGTTGTCTTTCGGGGTTGCTTTTAATTTTTTACTTAAAAATAAGATACCCGATAATTCTTTTTTTTCAGACTATCATTTCTTCGGTCCCATGAAAGAGGGTTTGAGAGGCAAATATTATTCCAGTGACGAGGAAGTGAAATCTGTAGTGAAAAGTGGCTATAAGAGATACATGTTCTCATTCGAAGGGGAAACATTGCTATTGAGAGAAACAGTGACTATGTGGATAAGTAGGGATGTGATCCACAGAGGACCAGCTTCATTTTGACGTATGATACACGTTTCTGTGTTGGTAATTATACCTATCCTAAACAAAATGGCATTACTTTTTATCTCACCCTTGTACGTATATATATATATATATATATATATATATATATATATATATGAAGAGTGGGTGACTTATCGGGGAATATGAAATATCGAATTAGTCGCAACTTCAACCGTTCATAAAATAATTAACCGAAAAAGTCGGGGTTATAAAGAATGTAAGAGTGCTCAATACGTTTGTAGAGAGGATTTAGTAAAATGTTATAGTTAGATAACTCGAGTAGGTTATCTGACAATAACATTTTATTATATATACTAGCAAAAATATGTGCACTCTGGGCACAAGTATTCAAGTTTTAATATAATTGTATATTATATTGAATTAGAAAGTCTAATAGAATTAGATACGAACACAAAATGATTACGCTTATTTTTACCTTATTCTAATTGATTTCAATACATGATTATACATAGGATTACTTTTAATACGTTTGAGAATCAACAATAATATTAGAAATCAATAACACCAAGTAATTACTTATTAAACACGGTTTTGTTAAAACCGGTATGCAAATTATTCACACCATATACTATGTAAACATTTATTTCTTAATGATATATAATACGTATAGCAGGATTTTAAACACATTAATAATATCGGCTGTTTTGAAGCAAATCTATCCCAGCTAGACCTTTAAGGAGTCATTGTTAATAGTAAGTAAAGTAAAGTCGTCGGTGCGGCCTAATGTCGGTATCAGCCAGACAGCGAGGGAGTATATCCCCTTTTCACTAGTGCTAGACCTAGGAGATTATTTTAGCATCTGAGGTGGAGCGCTACACCTACCATCAGCTCCTTACTTTACTGCACAGATCCCTGTGTTACTCATACGCTGAGTTGGTGGGGGCCGATATCGAACTAGGAACCTTGTGGTTTCTAGCCGAACACTCTACCGACTGAGCTAAACTGGCCCCTAATTAAGATTACATAATGATTATTTAATTAATAACCATTGAGAATATAACGTAAATAACTTAGGGAATTGTGATGATTTGAATATACTGAAAATACTTTAAAATCAACCTGAAGAAGTTCGGTGATTAGGCCAATCAAAACGATAAAATAAAAATTTGATAAGTTTGAAATTTTTACCGAATTTGTACTGTCAAAAAGGTAACTGTATTATTTTTTTTTTATCCAACAGATTTTTACCCCCACCCAATTTTTGTTGCTTGAGAAAAGGGTCTCTCTTGCCTGGAGTTGTAGTAACGAGACTCACAGACGCGGCACCGGGACCAAACTTGGCTATCAAATTTAATAGACATGTATCCAAACGATGGTTTGGTTTGGTTTGGTCTGTTTTTTTACGACATACCAACCCTTTTCGGGCCATTTAATGCCGAAACAAGTCATTTTGATAAAAAATTCTGTTTTTAAGTTCTTAATATCTTCAAATTAGTAAAAATAATTTTCATAAACTTCATTTCGTTTGTTTTAGTTCGGTTTGATTTGTTTAATGGTATAATAACCCTGTAGATTATTATACCATTATATCTAGAGTGTAAGATAAAAGTTGATACTAAAGTAGGTATGCTTAATTTCGCGCACCTGCTGATAAGAGGGATTACAGGAAATTCTTCTAAAAATCAACTAAAATAAACTAACTATCCGATTTTAATAAAATTTTCGGTATATGAAGTAATAAAAGAAGAACTTTTATTGTAAATAAATGTTTACTAAATTGAAAAAGCTAATTATTTTTTCGTTAGTTTTTGTGTCGCGCATTGATCCCCCGTACACATTTATTGGTATTTTTTTTTTTTTTTTTTTGCCTGAAAATGAATTTTACATTTTTGGAAATATAATTCAATGACGGAACATATGTAAAAAAAAAATCGATACCTTGACGTTTTTGGTCGTAGGACGTCTTAATATTTGAAACTTATGTCTCGTAAATAAGAAAAATATTCATACTTATTTTTTTATTTTTTTTTAATTGTGAGCTTATTTTCTAAGGAACGTTAAAAGTTCCAGTGGTCTACTTTTTTTAGGATTTTTTTTTAATTTATAAAATGTAAAATACTCCCGTTCACTGCTTTGCAAAAGCGTATTTATTTAATTAAAGAAAATATTGTATCAAAAATATGTAGCTAGAAATAATGAGATTGCATTTAACGGTCTTTATAAAAAATATTGAAAATATTGTTTGAATTAAAAATTGTCGTCGTTTTTTATTATAGGAGGCTGTAGGGGACATATTATTCTATTCGCGTTTGGACAGCAGCTGCTGTTGCTGTGAATAAGTTCAAATCTGTGGCCTCGTCGTAGACTAAGAATTTTACTAACTACACAACGGCCAAATTAGTGTTCTATAAATTAGTATTTCATTCTCCTAAATTAGATATATATCTATTTATCATTTTTAATAAAGAATTAAGAATATAATATTAGAAGTTAAAAAGAACTTGAATTTAAATAGAATAATTTAGCTAATAGAAAATTTGGTGTATTGCAAAAAAAAAAAAACACGTCGTAGACTTTAATATTACTAACTACACAATGGCCAAATTAGTGTTTGGTAATTTGATATTTCATTCTCCTAACTTAGATATATATCTATTTATCATTTTTAATACAGAATTAAGAATATGATTGTTTCAGACTAAAAATTATTACATGTATGATTCCCCATAGAAAATTACGTTGCTCTAATTTTTCGCGCCAATATGCTATAACTATGTCAACAAAGATTAAGTATTTATCGTAAATTAATTTAAAATGCAAAACATTATATGTAACAGACATTTTTTTTTAACACAAAAACTTGGAATTGTTCTTTATATTAAATGTAAAAGAAAACAGTAAAAAGATAATTTTCCATTTTTTATTGAGGTTTTAAAATATTTTTTACAATTTACGCACGTATGAAAAGTCCATAAATTGAGCATACCTAGTACTCAAGTTTCTTTTACTGGGGGAATTTTTGTTGATGCATTTCGTGGATGTATTTTATATCTGATTTATAATTTTCGGTGTATTTTTATTTCAAGAAGGATAAAATGTCATCCATGTTAGTATTCTCAAATAGATCCCTCATATCATTTGCGTTGAAATATTTCTTTCTGATTGGAGCGAAAACTGCACACTCCATGAGTTTGACAATGTCCCGCACCGTGCTATCCAGACGAGTTACTTTCTTCTTCTTTTTAAGGTGAAATACATTTGCATTAAATAAAGAAAACATTTGCGGTTGATGGAAGAAGATAATGTCCGTTTTGTAATTAAATTCTATATGTGAGTGGTGTGGTTGCTAACGTGCTAGACTGCGACATCGTAGTGAACGAGTTCGAATTCCAGTCATGCTATAACGTTCGCTTTCTAACCCATAGGAAAGATATGAATCCCCTCATCCCTCCAGATATTGATTAAATAGTACCACTAATGTTTTACAAGGATGGGTTTGGCATTAAATAACCCACGAAGGTTGGTATGCCATTAAACAAAGAAACCAAAAGTAATCTATATATGAAAACAAGAGATGATTTTATATACAGGGTTATTGTAAAGTAA
The DNA here is from genome assembly GCA_023376005.1 of Doryteuthis pealeii. NCBI lineage: Eukaryota > Metazoa > Mollusca > Cephalopoda > Myopsida > Loliginidae > Doryteuthis > Doryteuthis pealeii. The sequence continues at coordinate 56,198,615 of CM042152.1, forward strand.
CTCCCTATTTTAAAAATCTTATAATTTATTTCTGAATCGTTATTTTTACAAAAAGTGAATATGAGAAGAGTACACATAACATGGAGTTTTATTTTAAATTTTATATGAGCACTAGCAATCATTCGCCTCCAATCAGTCAAGCAGCTCGAAATAACTTTAGACATACATTAATAAAACCACGTTCAATCACTACAGACTCTATAATAATATAGACAATCCTCATCATTGTCGTAAACCATTAAAACAATAGCACAAAGCGGATTTCTAACAATGTTTATATTTTGATCCTTTGAAAAAAATGCAACTTCCGCTCTTTTTGAATTTTAAACCAGCGTTCTTCGACCGCGGACCTATAATCAACCGTTTATCGCGAAAAAAAAAACACACGTGAAATCGACTGCAATTAATCAATATCTTGATTAATCCAGTGGATTTAACCCTGAAGATCCTTATGGTGAAACTCGAGTAGGTTATTACCGTGTACCTTTATGATAATAAATTTGCTCTACTAACGTATTGAGCACTTTATATTTGTTATATCGCTGTATTATCATTGTGAAACTTGAATAAACCATTGTGACCATTTTCACCGGTAAGTCACTTTTTCCACAAATACCATATATATATATATATATATATATATATATATATATATATATGAAGGAAAAACTCAACACCGTTATTCCATAATAAATTAATTTTGACCAAAATTTGTTTGTAAGTTATTTTTTGTTTGTATCTTTTCTTTTCTTTTCTTTGTTTGCTTTTTATCAGGATTTATCTATTAATTTGTTTTAATTTTTTAAATCATTTTTTTAATTTATTTTTTATTATAAGAGAGAGTCATGCTTTCAGTGCAACCTGATGGTTTGGTTTGGTTTGTTTTACGGCACATCAACCTCAGTGGGTTATTTAATGCCAATAAAGTTTTGAAATAAATCAATTCCTAATGGATAATACAATTTTGTTTATTAACTTATGTTTTTCTATTTAACCCATAGATGGGACCCTAACAGGTACTACCACTCCGGGTCAGAGTGGACCAGGGAGCAATGGTGATGAAGAGGTGCTCCACATTCCCCAAACCTGGAACCTCACCATCAGATAGAGTTTAACGTCATTCCCAGGACATGTAGACCTTTAGTCACCGCCTTCTAGCACCCATATGATAAGGGCAATAGGGTTGTGAAAATCATATAGGTGCTAGGGCTTGACGTGACCAGCCGATTGATCGGAGGGGGCCTCTCCAACCACCCGCCTAGCCCAAGATAGGGCCAAAGTGGAGTATTGCAAGTCATGAACTGCTCATCCACCTGGGTTCTATCCTTAAGCATCACGGGTCGCCACCAATGGCCAACAGATGGCCCCATTAGGGGAGTCTTACCCCTCTGCAGAGGTGAAGTCGGTGCATTCTAACACCCCAGCCGACAGGGCGGGCGACCTGATGGTGATTATAATGATGGTACATGGTACAGTAGGGTAGGTTGATTTTTCACTTTTTTTTTTTAAATATCAAATTCTCTCAAACAATGAAAGTTGTGTTGGTATAATGAATACTGATACCAACTATTAATAATATCAAAGATCATTTACTAAAATGCACCAAAAATCCTCATTTTCACAATATTTAGCCTAAAAATTGGTTAGAAAATTTAGCAATTTCAATAGTTAAAACAGAAAAGATTGTCGAATAAAATAACTAGAATTCAAATTGAAACCATCACCACCGACACCTTCGATATGCAGTTCTTTACCCAATAATTAAGCTCTAACAGTGATAACGCTTTAGAAAACGAAGGCAAAACATTTTGTGTGGTAATTCTTTATGCTAATTTGCAACTTTCGCCACATGTGAGACATTACAGTTCCAAAATCAACCTACCCTAAAAGAGTCTTTTAAAAAAAGTTTTTTTTTTTTTTTTAAATCTTTTACACTATCAACTAGATGTAATAGTTAGCAAGTTAATCTCCTAAACCATTAGAGAGTAGTGAGTTCGATCCTCACTAAACACCCCCTACTTCCAGCTTTGTGCCAAATCTAGGTTTGGTGATAAAGTATTGGTTAACAAGCTAGACTATAGAAGCTGATTCTCACTGGGTGCTCCATACTTGCTGCTTATGTATTTACTAAACTCTCCGTTTGTGGTAAAAGGTCAATTTTTAAGCGAATTTTAATAGGTTTGAATTTAGAGTTTTCCTTCTCTTAGACTGATTGCTATACAAAGGTTAAAGAGCCCAGTCTGCCCTACTATTTACCCATAGCTGGAAAGAAGATAGTTGGATTCATACCTTTACCAAGCATCCCATCGTGGTGTAATGGTTAGCAAGCTAGTCTCACAGATCCAGTACTACTGAAAAGCAAGTTCGATCCTTGCTGGATGTCGTATACTTGCGACCTTGTGTCACATCCTACCCATTGTGAATAGGCTGGATAAATACCTCCCTTTCCCAAGGTTATTATTACTGTGTGAAATGCAAAAAGCCCTGTCCATGATTTGAACTTGGGTCTATATCCTTCTGTTATAATTCTGGTCACCATTTTAGGTGTTTAGTTCTCCTATTGGTAAATCCAATGGTAGAAAAGGGTGTTGTCTCAGTAGTAGCAAGTCTGTTGTATTCCTAGGTAGAACAAGAATATACTCCTTGTATCAGAGAATCCAGTTGTAGTCCTTCTGGTATTAAGTCCAGTTAGCAACTGATTTCAGGAATATTAACAACAACCTTAAATGGATTCTATGTCGTTTTTCATTGGTCAATGCCAGCTGCTGATTTTGGGAAAGTCTATAAATATAAGTGGCAATTTTGCATACATCTTATACCTTAGTTAGTCCAACACCTTCGACAATAACCATAGCACTACAAGCGATAAGCTTAGTAAATGACTGAAAACATTTTAAAAAATACAACAATGAAGTCATGTGGAAAAAATATTTTATTTTCCGTGATAAACATTTTATTTATATATAATTCAAAATATTTTTTTTTTTTTTTCAAAGTTTACATATGTCTATAAGAATATGGAGAACTGAAATAAATCAGAGAAAAAAAATTAAGTATATCAGATTTTGTAAGTACACAGTTGTAGTGGATCCACCAATTGAAGAGATTCAAAGACTCAAAAAGGAAGACAGAAAAACTCATCAGATTTCTGGCAGTCATTCCCATCAAAATTTCGGACCTAATTTCATTTTGACAAACATTTTTTTTTTTTCTTGGCTTTTCAGTACAACTTTTTTTTTTAAGGAAACAAAAAAGTACACAAAGAAAAACTTTTATGTTTAAAAAAAAAAAAATTTTTTTTTTTTTAAGTAATTTATTTTTACCTTAATTGATATTAGAAGCAGCTACACAAGGTATGTATAAATAGACTAGAAGGGGGATACAAAAAACCTGGTATATTGATTTGTTTACTTTTGAGATCTACAAATGCTGGACATTTTTAAGTAGAATTTTAATGCTATTTCTATGTACATTTTAATTTTTGAATATCTTCAAATACAAGTCAAATTTTCATAATTTTTGCACAAAAAGCAAGAACTGGGGATATTTAATTTAATTTACTTTGTTAATTGTTTTATTTTCATAGTCTCATCTGGACATACATACATACACACACAAACTGTCCTTTATATATGAACTAGAAGAGGCTACCGGCATTGCCTGGATATAGGGGGTAGGGCCAAAAAGTTAGTCTCTCAGATCCATTATTACTGAATCACAAGTTGGATCCTCACAGGATGTCCTATTAAAATCCCTACATAAAAAAGACCTTGCCTTGATCTGCTCTAGTAGGGTGTCAGAAAAAAAAAGTGCACAGTAATTCTGAAAAGAAAAATTGATGTCTCCTATTTAAAATATTAAAAATGAAAAAAAAAAATCCATGCTGTTACCATTTGAATTTTATTTTTTTAATTATCTTCACGATTATGAATCAAATCCTTATTATTTTTGCTCAAAAAGCAAGATCTGGTAATAGTGAATGTGTACATATATTTACATTGTCGTTAATTTTGTAAATATTTTTTAATAGTTTCCTCCGGACATACATACACACACACACACACCAACTGCCATTTATATATGTATAGATAGAAAGATTACAAATTAATAAAAACAAAATTCATTTTGACTTTTAGGAATTCCTGAAGAACTATTTTAAATACAAAGATTTTTTAGTACAGCTTAAAACACAGTAAGGTTAACACAAAGCCAAATACTTTTAGATCTTATTTTTCAAATATCAGTATCATTAGGTTGGTTGGTTGGTTGGATTTTATGGCATGTCAACAGTTGTTGGGTTATTTTATGCCAAAGACGTTTTGTTTGATTCTTTCTTGTTGGGTATTCAACATTTATTACAATCTCAATTTTTTTTTAACTCATTTTTTTTCTATTTAACCCATAGATGGGACCCTAACAGGTACTACCACAACAGGTCAGAGTGAACCTGGGAGTAATGGTGATGAAGGGGTTCTCTACATTCCCCAGAACTAGAGAATTGGAACTTCACCATCAGATAGAATTTAACATTGTACCCAGGACAATAAGACCCTCAGTCACCGCCTCCTAGCACATATATGATAAAAAGGGTGGGGGCTTGCTATAAGGGCAATAGGGTTGGAACAATCATATAGGTGCTAGGGCTTGACATTACCAGACAATTGATCAGGGGAGAGGTATCATTAGGGTCTTTGTTTAATGTGGGTTCTTCAATGTACAAAATAGAGTTTAATGTCATACCCAGAACATTAAGACCCTCAGCCATATATGATAAAAAGGATTGGGGCTTGTCACAAGAGCAATAGGGTTGGGACAATCATATAGGTGCTAGAGATCAGAGGGGGTCTCTCCGACCGTCTAGCCTTAATAAGGACCAAAGTGAAGTGAGAAAACATGAGTAGATACGTTTAATTTGTCTTGAACAGTGAAAGGGTTAACAAAAAGTTTGTACATTTGGAGGAGGAGACAGTTTTGTCCAAATCAGGGAAAGATCTCAATTAGTAAATGAGAAAGAGGAGAGCAAGATGGAGGGAGAGGAGACGAGACGAGAGCAAGATGGAAAGAGACGAGACGAGAGCAAGATGAGACGAGACGAGAGCGAGAGAGAGAGAGAGAGACGAGACGAGAGCAGAGAGAGACGAGAGCAAGATGAGACGAGACGAGAGCAAGATGAAAGAGACGAGACGAGAGCAAGATGAAAAGAGACGAGACGAGAGCAAGATGAGACGAGAGAGAGCGAGAGAGAGAGAGAGCGAGAGGAGAGAGGAGACGAGAGCAAGATGGAGACGAGAGCAAGATGGAGAGAGGAGACGAGAGAGAGAGGAGACGAGAGCAAGATGGGATGGGAGGGGAGGAGACGAGAGCAAGATGGGAGGAGAGGAGAGAGAGAGAGGAGAGCAAGAGAGAGCAAGATGGAGAGGAGAGCAAGATGGGAGGAGAGAGGAGAGAGGAGAGGAGAGCAAGATGAGGAGAGCAGAGAGAGGAGAGGAGAGCAAGATGGGAGGAGAGAGAGAGGGAGAGCAAGATGGGAGGAGAGAAGAGGAGAGCAAGATGGAACAAAAAGGCAGGAATCAACAATGTTCAAATATGATTTTTACCATTGCTCAAACTCAGCAGTTTATTCAAAATAAAATATTTTCAAAAATACATTGATTTTACTAGTATACTTCCAAAACCAGAGTAAAGTAATAAGTTTGTTTTATGGCATATCAACCCTTTTCGGGTTATTTAGTGTTGAATCAAGTCATTTTGATATCAAATTGCTTACTGTACCTGCTTGTCTCATAAATGGTCACCCATATAAGTATTGAACAGGCCCATCGCTGCTTAACTTCAGTCATCTAGTGAGAACTGGTGCTTTCAACGTGACTTGACTATAAGCACAATAATAAGTACCTAACTCATACAAGGAATCAAATTTTGAGTTTTAGTAACCTATGAAAACAGTTTTGTAATAGACTTTCTTAGTATAAAATATTCCCAAAATTTAAAAATTAATAAATAAATAATGCCTTTACCCAAACAAAAAAATGACAGACCTTTTGGCTTTTGTATCATTTTAATTTCAACTTAGCCATAAAAACTGAACCACATATTACAAAGGATTTGAATCAAGACAGAACTCAACCAAAGAGAAATTGAAAAATATCAAAAGAAAACATTTTTACAGCCAACCAGGGTATATTATTCACTGTACCAGTCAAAGATGAGAATTTCCACTGCCAAAGATTATGTTAAGAAGAATCATTCTGTTTTTTTGTGGGTTTTTTTTGTGGTTTTTTTTGTGGAGTAAGAGGAGGTTAAACTAAAAGGAAGGAATGGTAAATTTCTCTTACATGATAAACAACTCCATGAAAGAAAAGAAAATTCTTAAATTAAAAAAACTTAAATTAAAAACAAAAATTTAAAAAAATTCTTAAATTTAAAAAAATAAATAAATACATCAGTAACCTGACTATATGAAAAACTTTTCTGAAAAAAAAAAAAAAAAATTAAATAAAAAAATTAAAAAATTAAATCTAAAAAAAAAAAAAAAAAAATTTAAAAAAAAAAAAAATAAAACATTAAATTAAAATTTTAAAAAACGGGAAAAAAAAATAGAAATAAAAATTAAAAATAAATTAAAAAATTAAGAAATTGCAGAATTACAAATTTTTTGTTTAAAAAAATTCCATTTGTTACCAACTTCTTTGCGGTTCATCAATCACAATCTTTAAAGGAAAATACAAGAGAAAAATATGGAGTTGTTAGGAGTAAAAATTCATTTGCACAAAAATATATTTTTTTTTAAACAAAAAACAAGCAAATATTTTTTTCATAAAAATGTGAAAATACATTATTTTTTTTTTATTTTCTTAAAATCTATTATGTGAACATTACTGACAAATTGTTTTTTTGTCACATCAAAACAATATTCATAAAATGGATGCATTGGAATAATATGGAAAAATATATGAAGATAAAAAAAAAAAAATGAGCTGAAAAGATATCTTTTCACTTTTCAGTTGTGAAAAACAAAATCTTAGAAGTCAGAGAATAATAGTCATTCAAAAAAGCAGGAAGAAGAAAATGGATGCAAAAAATCCAAAAAAGATTTTAAATAATTCCATAGCATAGTCCATGTTAAAAGTGAAGTAAAAGGTAACACAAAACCAAACTTTTTTAGACCTTATTTTTCCAATGAAAAACAAGAAAAGTTCTGTAAATGAGGCAAAGTCTGACCCATTTACCAAAACAATTATTCTCTCACGTTCAAGAGTCACAGGTCTAAATGATAATGATTTTACTCCACGTTATAACTCATCATTCCATCAAATGAAAGCTTTGAAGGATGCTGTATTATTCAGTTGAATGTAAGTTGTTTCTTTTCATTCTCCTCTTCTCTGATAGCACTGGGTTTTTCTTCTTTTATATAATAGATTTATACATGCATATGTATTTAACCAAGCTCTCCAACACAATAATTGGTTAGGAACTCCACTCCCCTCACAAAAAGGGGGGGGGGTCTTTTAATGTTATTTTTTTTTTTTTTTTTTCATTTTAATGTGAAATGAGACTTTTTTTTCATTTTTTTATCAAGGAAATCCTATTGGCTCTAAACTAGCCGGGTGTTATTTGATCAGTGGTCTGCCAATTTTCTCAAAGGGTAAAAAAATCTACATAATGTTCTGTAGGGTGGAAATATGACAGGTAAAAAGAAAAGAAATACAGAGTAAATAAAGAGAGTCCAAAAAGGTGTTTAGAAAGAATGCCATGAAGAAAAAGGGGCAAAAAGAGAAAAAGAAAAAAAAAAAAAAAAAAAAAGAGAGAGAAAAAGAAAAACAAAAAGGAAAAAAAACAAAAAAAGGGAAAGAAAAAATAGAAAAAAATGTTTTTTTTTTTAATGTTGTCATTATTTATTTTACAAAAACCTGATTATTTTTTCTAAAGCATATCCCCCCCCCCCACTAGCCCCAGCAAATTCATTGTATCTGCACTTTTTACTGGTGGACGTAGACTGACAGTTTGGAAATTTCAATGAAAAGAAACTAAAATTAAGATGAAAAGAAAAATACGAGTTAATGATTAATAATGGTTCATAATACTCCAACTAATAATAGAAAAATATTCATCATCATCATCATCATGGCTTGGCTTCATGAAGGGAAATTAAGGGGGTGGTCCACATTGACTGCAGGCATATTTGTGGCTTACAAGGTCTACGCGAGACAGGCAGGCATGGTCACAGCTGCTGCAGCTGAAGGTCTGGTATATCACCACTAACCATGTTATCTCCTCCTTTGAAAACACCCGCATAGCCATCCTCAACGACAAAAGGCATAAGAGGAAGAACCACAACACAATGCCATCAAACCCTGACTAGAAAAATATTACAACCGTTATTACTATTAAAGCTGGGGGGGGGGGGATAAATTTCAGGGGGAATAATTCTGCCATTTGAGTATAAAGAGTTGTTTCCCTTAAAAAATTTTGTTGGTGAACCGTTGCAATAATTTATATTTATGTCAAAATTCAATAAGCATGAAAAATAGTCAAACTTCAATAAGCACAAAATAAAAACTTTACAGGATTTTTAAATTTCCTTTGAGATCAGTGTCACGTGACGCGATATATCAAAAGGCAGCATTCAGTAAAACTATTTTCATTTTCAATAAGTCATTAACTCCTGTTCGTTAGAAATAAATACTTAACATTTTATACATTTTTTTTTTTTTAGAAAAACCTTAATTTGAACATAATGCTTAATTAAAGTAAGTTTTTCGGTTTATATATATATATATATATATATATATATATATATATATATATATATAAAAAAAAAAAAAAAGATAATTTATAAGATAATCAGATTTTTTAAAGTACAAACTCTAAATCTGAAGAAAAATAAAAAAAATAAAAATTTTAAACTCATGATTTATCAAGTTTTGTAGCTGTAATCCAAATTTCATCATCAGGATGAGTAACGAGTCCATAAACAGGAGTGACCACTTGACCCTTGACCAGACTAAGACGGAATTGACGGAGAACTTGGACCAAATAAACACTGGCATAGAGCTGGATACGCTCATTGGCCAAACGGGTGCGTTTATCAGCAAATGCAAATGGTTGGAATGCAACAGGTGAAGACGATGACAACTTGAGAGCTTCGGTACCGAAACGATCGGATCAAATCTGAAATTTAAAAAAAAAGATTTCACAATGAAAGCAACAAAAAAAAAAAAAAAAAAAAAACGCATTCAGACAAATAATTTTAAAATTCATAATGTATGACTGAATGAACCAATGAAACGAGGTTAGTGGGTTGGGTTTTACGGCATGTCAACCCTTGAATAATTTTGATATTTCGGACTGTTGTCCTCATCTTTATTGTGTATAAACACAATGTTCAGGCCACTGTAACCTCGGGTTCTGTTTAGGTGTTTTTTAAATTACTTTCAAATAAGTCATCTTCAGACGATTACCTATGAATTCAAACGTGGTTTCAGAGCCAAAATTGTTACCACTAGTTCAAGGGGGCTCCGAGCAGCATAAATGCCACCAGACTTATTGACAGAAATGCAATAAGATATTAAAAAAAATAAAAATAAAATTGAAGAAATTACTTATTTTAAAACAGAAATTTCAAAATGTCGTAAAGAACGCTATGACTTACCCAACCATCTTATTTCTCTGAATTTTTTAGATGAGGCTTGATGATTAGTATTATTTGTATTATTCGGACTATTGTCCTCATCTTCATTATTATCTGTACAACGTTTCGGATGTGCCCTCACGTATTTCTTGATGGACTCTGAACCATCTCGACTCTGGAACCTTCTTTTCAAACTCAGGAAGACACATCGAAGAGGCAAGGACATGAAATGAGAAGGGCAGCATTGCATCTTACTATCAAATGCTAACCATTAAAATTTTAAGTAAATAGGTTGATTGAACAGATATTTAGTGTTTACAAAATAAAAAATCAATCATCTCATAAATACAGACAGTTATCTTATCCGAAGACGTTTTGTTTTATTCTTTCTTGATGGGTATTCAACATTTTTCTTCAAACTTTTTTTTCTTTCTATTTAACCCATAAATAGGATCCTAACAGATACTACCATGACAGTTCAGAGTTGACCTAGGAGTAATGGTGATGAAGGGGTACTCCACATGTTAGCCACTATACCATGAGGACTCACACAAAATGCAATTGTGGAAACAATAAAAGCCAAATGGCATTCATACCATTATGGGTTATTCAATGCCAAAGCTATCCTTGTAGAACTACAGTAGTGTTACTATCTAACCCATAACTGGGGATGAAAGGGTTTATACCTTTCCCAAGAGTATTAGCCCAAAAGTGAATATAATAGCACAACTAGAGTTTGAATTTGCTTACTACAATGTCACAGTTCAACACATTAGCCACTACATCACAGAGAACCTACCCTCAAAAAAATTTTTTTTAAATAAAAAAATTGAAGATCTGAAAAAGGAGGTAAAAAGTTTCAAATCCTACAGAAGGTATCAATTATAAAATTAATTTCTTTTTCATTTGGTAGAAATAGTACAAATCCTAATGCAATGGTTTTCAAACTTTTTGGATATGGGACCCCTTTCTATTTCAAGGTCTATCTTGTAGACCCACATATGAATAAAAATTAAATCTTTGGAACTTCCATATAAACAAAAATAAAATTTATCAAAAATATTTTATGAAAACAATCTATATATTAATACTCATGTTCCCTAATTATATGACATTTATTATCTTGTAACACCCTCTGGTTAAAAATGAGGTTGAAAACTTGCATAGAAACTCTTAAAACTAATAAATTAACATTCTAACTGATGTTTCTAGCAAGTTTCCATAGTCCTGCATGAAGTCTGATAGTTGACAAGTTTGAAACCTTTGGAAAAATCTTTTAAAAATTGAGTAATTTCATATTTTGAAGTGCATTGCCTTTATTTCTATGTAAGTGTGCTAATTAAAAAACTAAAAAAAAAAAAATAAATAAAAAAAATTTAAAAAAAAAAAAACTTGTGTAGCAACATTCAAAACTAGTAAAATAACATTGAACTTGTTATTCTTAGCAAGCCTCTTAGGCATCCAATAATACCTGATAAGTGTCAATATTGAAAACTTTGGTTGAATTTTTTTTTTAAATTTGTATACATGAAACTCTAATGAAAACACGTCGAAATCAGCCTGTTTTTACTATGTTTTTGCACAAGTAAAAAAAAGCATAAAACTGTTGCAGAAACCCTTAAAACTAATAAACTAACGTGTCAACATTACACTTTTTAAGTTTATTTTGAATTCTTCAGAAAACCATGGATACTTACTGGATTGGCAGAGAACAGTATTTTTCATCTTGCATTAAAACACCAACAGCGTTTATGATTGGAGTCTGCAAATAAAACAAACATACACATAATACAGGGAAGAATTTCTTGAAACATTTTATCAAAAAAAAAAAAAAAAAAAAAAAAAAATCTTAAAATTCCTTTCAACATCTTATATAATGAAGATTGTATGTTTGTCTGTCTGTAACAGAAACTATATCACTACTCAAGTCACAATTCCCTTTGTTATTTACGTCACATCTTCCATGATTTTATTTTTATTTAAATCTCAATTATTAATCAAATCGTTTTACATTATTAATACTGTTGGCCATATCTACAGGTATTTGCCTCTCATCCTACTTATGAGGGCGTGACACAAGGACATTTTTATGTGGGCCCACCCACAAGCCAAAGCTCATGGGTGGTAGGTGGAAAAAATTGCGTCGATCCCGTTGGCATTCCCCCTCAAGGCGCTGGACAATAAACCCAGCCCTGCCCCTTTAAATCAAGGGGGCAGGTATTGCCTGGGGGGAATGCCCCCTGGGATTGACGCTATTAACTTGTAAAGATCCAGGGCCGAAACCACTGGACCCTGGCGTTGGCCAGATCTACATGATATTTTCCACATACCCCACTTGTACAGGTCAGGCACAAAGGCCCTATTTATGTGGGACCACCCACAAGCCGAGACTCATGGGGTGGCAGGTGAAAAATTGCCTCAGGCACTGGCAATAAACCCAGCCCTGCCCTTTAAATCAAGGGGGCAGGTGTTGCCTGGGGGGATGGCCCCCTGGGATCGACGCCATTAATTATATCAATGTCCAGAGGCCGAAGCACTGTTGACCATATCTACATGGTATTTACGCGTACCCCACTTGTACGGGTCAGGTACAAAGTCCTATTAACGTGGACCACCCACAAGCCGAGACTCATGGAGTGGCAGGTGAAAAATTGCGTCGATCCCGTCGGCATTCCCCCTCAAGGGGGGCGCCTCAGGCACTGGGCAATAAACCCAGCCCTGCCCCTTTAAATCGAGGGGGCAGGTGTTGCCTGGGGGGATGCCCCCTGGATCGACGCCATTATTATATCAATGGTCCAGAGGCCGAAGCCACTGTTGACCATATCAACATGATATTTACCGCGTACCCCACTTGTACGGGTCAGGCACAAAGTCCCTATTAACGTGGGACCACCCACAAACCGAAGCTCATGGAGTGGCAGGTGAAAAATTGCGTCGATCCCGTCGGCATTCCCCCTCAAGGGGGGCGCCTCAGGCACTGGGCAATAAACCCAGCCCTGCCCCTTTAAATCAAGGGGGCAGGTGTTGCCTGGGGGGATGGCCCCCTGGGATCGACGCTGTTAATTATATCAATGGTCCAGAGGCCGAAGCCACTGTTGACCATATCAACATACTAATAAAATGAAATGGTATTTACATATACAAAATAGTGGTTTACAGTGTGAATGGGAAGGCTAATTTGCATATTGATATTAAAAATTTGATTTTAATAAATATGTTCTTAGTATTATTGATTTCTAAACATTTGGTGTAATCTTAATGAATAGGAGCAAAAAATCTTGGGGATAAATTTTAAATTCATTAACAAAAAGAAATAACTGTAATTTTATTCTTTACTTCCTATTTTAACTAAATAGTTAAATTAGGAAAATATAGCAATGAAAGACAGGAGTGATGAAAGAATAAGTTTCAGTTGTTCTATCTTTTGTTATATCTCCCCCTCTTTCAAATCTTTTTATCTACTTGGAATTTGCATCACCAGTCTGGAACCCATACCTCGCTCAGAACATTAACCTCCTGGAAACTGTACAGACACGTGCAACCAAACAAATACCCTTCATCAGGCATCTTGCCTACGAAGTCAGAAAACAGCATAGGCCACATGATGTTTGGAAACATTTTTTCACGCTCAGAGTAGCTGAGGCAAGGAATAAACTGCCTGCATCCATTGTAGGCTGCCAAAACACTGCATTTTCAAAGCCTCTATGCTTCCTGTAATTCGCCAATGATATACCTGAAAACCCCCTTCCACACACATATATATGCACGTGCATACATACATGTATATTATTACTGTAAGCTATTCATGTTCCTGACATTAGTGCATTATTCTATGTACTATACATGAGACTTTGATGAATTGTGGTGCACCTGAGCACTGTACACAATAAATTTCATTATTATTATTTAGTTTCATTAGCCTGTCTAATTTAATATAATATTTCATTAAAACTTAAATACTTGCACCCAGAGGGTGCATATATTTGCTAGTCAATACTAGTGGATCTCATCACTCCAAGAGTATTCTAAATTGCTGTTGACACTGCATACATAGATAAATATATACATATACACATGTATATATGAATATATATGGAGAAATGTAGAACAAACATGGGATATTACAATTTATTAGTCATAGTGTCGATGTCCAAACATTTCGGTTTATAAAGAAACCTTCTTCAGGACAATATGAAACTAGTCAAGGAGAAAAAAAATGTATGTAGTTAAAAAGGTGGTGGATGTTTTGAATACGTTGAGTTTGGAAAATGTTTAGAAAAGGTTTGTAACATTTTGTTGATTAGTATTCATAATTGAATTGAATGTTAATGACATGATTGGTACATGTGAAAGCAAAAATCAAAATGTGATTGGAACATGTGAAGTCGAAAAGCCAAGATGTGATTGGTCCACGAGGAGATGTTGAAATATATATATGTCAATTATGTGTTACCTAATGCCACATATGGCCCCCTCAAATGCGACAAAGGAAATGTTGCTATCAAAAGGGTCAAAGGTTAAAAAGAAACAAGCAAAGTGCTTTTGGTGTCTAATTAGGATTAATTCTCAAGGTTACGTACATTCTTGGGAATCTTGTGACCGCCAATCTCAGTATCAAATGTTTGCGATGTTGCTGACCACTGATTCAAAACTGCACAACGGTGGGTTTCATTCAAAACTTGCTTAAGAAATCTGAAAAAAAAAAAAAAAAAAAAAAAAAAAAAATAGAAATTTGTTCAGGTTTTTTTATTCATTTTATTTTTCCATTTAATTGAAACATTCAAAATAAGTAAAAGGAATTTTTAATTATGGCAGTCATTTTTTTTTTAAATATTTCTCCTCAAAATGGTTTGGTTGGTTGGTTGGTTGGTTGGTTGAGCAGTGATGCCGATAGCTTTTTAATTTAGTGCGTCCTGGGACACACGGATTTGATTTGAATGAGTCCCCGGGAAATTTGATGGGTCCCAACTAAAGTTTCTTAATAAATTGCAGAGTTTTTATTTATGAACAACTAAAGCCGTCTAACCCCTACCTTGTACCCTATACAGTGTAATTCATTTCCAATAAAATATTGAAATGTATTTACAATTAGCTGGAAATGGTGGGGGGGGAATAACACTGGGATGCATATATATAATTTTTATGAGTCAGTGACGCAGGATTCATAGCAATTGTTTGGTAGAAAATTATTTAAACACAAAATTCTTTTTATAAAACAATTTTCTATTTAAACCATAGATGGGATCCTAACAGGTACTACCACTCTGGGTCAGAGTGTACTTGGAAGTAATGGTAATGAAGGGGTACTCCATACTTCCTAGAGCTCCAGAATTGGAACTTCACTACTAGATGCAGTTTAACATTATATCCAGGATACTCCTCAAATTGGAAATTTACTGTCAAGGCAAATTTCAAAAACTAAGTCTGTTAACCAATTGGATTTTTTTCTAATAAAGAAATATATATTTTTGGAACAAATTGCCTAATCAGATCAAGACTAGTAATAATGTAGACAATTTTAAGATTGAATAGGATGAATTAAGATATCTGGAAAGAAACAGAAATTGAGAGGGCATTTTTGAAACTATCAAATGAAATATTTAACAGAATTTGATCTGTATATTGATACTGTAATACAATAAAGGACAGCAAATATAAAAAGTGCTCAAATGCTTAATTAGCAGAGCTAGTTTAAAACCTAAAATACAAGATTATGGGACTATATTACTGTTACTAAAGTTTCATGCATATTAGGCAATCTTCAGATGGACGAATAGTAAAAAGTTGATGCTCAAGCGTTTGTATAACATGATGTTTGTTCACATGATAGAACCTTTTTATGTGAGATTTATTTTTAAAAATATAACAGGATTAGGTATTAATGCATGCAGAGTTCAGATGCTTAAAAAAAAAAAATAAATAAAAAAATAGATCTTTTTAATTTAAGAGGGACATAAAATATGGGATTAATCAGGGTCAGGTGGTAGGTGACACAAGAGAAATTTGTTGATATGTCTACATTTAGAAACTAGTTCACTTCTTTTGTTCAGCAAATTTTTATCAGCATTTTGCAGAATACATAATTTTTCTTCATAAATACTGTATATGTTCTGTGCCAAGATTTTTTTCTTTTCAAAGTTAATGTGAGAAGAAGGTAAAAAGAGAAGATTCGTGAGATCTCCTTGCGCATCTCAAACAAATAATAATAATGATTAATAAATAAATATTTGAAAGAAATTCATGATATTTATTTATGATTTAGAGGAAACAATTCGAGTGTTTCTTACTTTAATTTCTTTAGATCATCCAGAGTTGGCTCCCCTTCTGGTAGAGTTTTGATCTCTTTGGAAAGTTTGGTTTGTATATCACCGTGAGTAGCAAGGAAATACAGAGTCCAAGTCAGCACTAGAACAAAATGAAAACAAAGAATTTTAAATTTCATTCAAAAAGATTTGAAACTTGAGATTAATTTATATTTTACAAATATGAACGTGACCCAACATTGTTGAAGAAGAAAAAATTATCAAATATCTACATAAAAGTTTTACAACAACAAAAAAAAAAAAAAAAAAAAAAAAAAATATATATAATCAAATATCTTGGCTGAGGTGTCCTCCAGCCTTCTTCAGGTGTTTCTTGTCAAACATTTTCTTAGAGTTTGGGACCCTTTTTTTGTTGAACTTATTGTAAAGTTCAACAAGAAACACCTGAAGAAGCTCAGAGGACACATTGTCCGAAATGTGGTGTATATAATACTAATAAAGATGAGGACATTAGTCTGAAAAATTCAAATAATACAAATTATGAAGTCTCATCTCAAAAATTCAGACAAATATCTGCATAATAGTTTTTCAAAAAAATTATCCAAGAAAATTCACACAGGTCATTTTCTTTGATAAGAAGTCAACAATCAACAAAATAATATCCAGAATTATTCTTTTAAATTAGTTAGTAGACCATTCCCCTGGAAACCACAAGGTTCCTGCTTCGATACCAGCCACACCAACTCAGCATATGAGTAGCATGTGCAGTAAAGTGAGGAGCTGATGGTAGGTGTGACTACCTCCGATGCTAAAAATACCTCCTTGGTTTATCACTATTGAAAAGTTGGTATCGCTATCTGGCTGATACCAACTTTAGACCACCCAGACGACTTATTCTTATTCTTACATTAATCTATCTATCTATACATATATAAAAGGCAGTTGGTGTGTATGTATGTCCAAATGAAACTACGAAAATAAAACAATTAATGACAAAGTAAATATATAGAAACATTAAATATTACTGGTTCTTGCTTTTAGTGCAAAAATTATGAAGATATGACTTATATTCGAAGATATTTAAAAATCAAAATATACATAGAATTAGCATTGAAATTCTACTTAAAAAATCAATAAACAAGGGTGGATTGCCCCACACCTCTACCCAGGTGATGAGAAAAAAAAAGGTTACTTACAGGCACCAAGAGTATGAAAGTCAAAGAGGACAGTAAGGAAACAGTCGGTGATGATTTGTTCATCAGTTGCTTTTGAAGCCAATAATGTATCAATAAGAAGGTGAGGATCTTTATCAGATTTATTCTCACGATGATTTTGCAAGGCTTTTTCCAGAATATTTTCAATTGTGGCTTGAGCTGAAAGACAAAAAAAAAGAAAGGAAAAAAAATTAGTTCACAAAATATTTTCCAGCATCCAAAAAAAACAGACACTCACAATCTAATACAAGTGAAATGGGTGTATATTTATTTCATAAAATATGAGGAGACATTTGAATGACTGAATGAAGAGGAAAATTGTCAAATGTTTTTTTTAATGGTACAAAATTGACTTACCATCACTAAAAGCTTGACGTCGATGGCTTTCTGGTTCTGCAAGGTCTTGGAGAAGTTTCTCAAATTCATTCCAGCACTTGAAAAAGAATTAATAAATAAGTCAGGTTTACAGAAAAAGTTTCAAAAGGTTTGGCATCAAATTTCAGATACATTAATTTTTTTAAGCAGAATTAATCTGTTTTTGAAATTGTCATAAATATGAAAAAAAAGTTAAAAATTTGTATGGAAATAGTTCAAAAAAAAAAAAAAAAAAAAAAAAAAAAATTTCATTTAACTAAAAATGCCATAACAAGACGGCAACTACTTCAGTTCCAGTGTTCTTCTAAAAAAGAGATTTTATCTCGAAATATCAAGAATAAATCACAGGTTAACAAACAACACCATTGTTACCTTATTATTTTTTCTTTACACCTGCATTGTGATAGCCTTCAAAATCAACCTCCAAACCAATATATATACACACACTAGAAAAAAATGTGACCAGTTGGGTCTCAGTAGATAATTCTCTTTACACACAGAGAAACTAACATATATAACAAGGAGGCAATCAAGATATACATAGAGAGGAGGATAGTGATAGGCTGAATGTGAAGGTCAGTTTTTAACGTAATTGCAAATTACAAACTAATTAGAACCAATTGAAATGGAATTTTTTCAAACATAACTCAATCCTAAGAGCAAGGAATATTTTAGTATGAATTTTGTGTCATTAAACTAAACAGGAAAAAAGCCTTTAAGAAACAAACATTGATTCGATCTATAGTAATAGATATATAAAGTCCAATGAAACTGGCTAAATGGGGAATGAAAAACCATTATTTGATCTTGTTTTGTTCTTGGAGGAGACAAGCAGATAAGCAATACAGGAAGAAGGTAAAAAAACAAAAAACTAAACAACTTACCGTGTCAAAGTTCCTGCGTAGTTTCAAAATTTCCACATTATTCTCAAAATAATTACCCAGGGTTTTAAGTAACTGAAATCTCATTGACAATGCCATCATGTGTTCTTCTATTGGAATGTGTTGGTCACTCATTGTGGCCCATTTAGACAATAATTCAGCACTAATCTAAAAGAATAAAGTCACAAAGAAAAAAAATGAAATATTTCAAATCATTAATAAGTCCGGAAAATTATTATATCTTATTATAATGGAAATTTGGTGTGTTTGTAAACAAAACTACGTCACTGCTTACATCACAATACCCTCAGGAATTGTGTAAGTTTATCAATGAATATTTAATTTATAGTCAAAATAGAAAAAAATCTAATTTACTAACAATGTCTCTATGAAAATCTGAGTTAGATTTGCCTCAAAACAGTATGTTATTAGTGCATTTAAAATCCTGCAATGTATCTTATATATCACTAAGAAATAAAAGGTTTACATAATATATGGTGTGGTTAATTTGCATACTGGTTTTAACAAAACCGGGTTGAATAAATAATTACTTGGTGCTATTGATCTGTGATATTATTGTTTCATTCTCCAACATTAAAATCAATCCTATGAATGATTTTATATAGAAACCAATTAAAATCCAATTAAAACAAGTGTAACCTTTTTTTATATGCATTCTTATCTAATTTCGTTAGTCATTATAATTTGATATATTACATTAAAACAAATACTTACGCCCGTAGGGCACATATTCACATTACAATACACATTACAAATAAATAAACTTTATAAAAAATAAAATACACTGCAAATTCTTTTAAATTAACTACTTATCTACTTATGAAAAGTAAATGGAAGTGAATCCGACAGTATGAATTAAACATTTTCAGAAAAAACAAACAAATGATGTTATCGTTCACTGAGAGAAATCTGTTTCGACCTTTTATTAAAGCAGCCTTCATCAAGAGCAAAATATTTATGATAGAGAGACGGAATAAGTAAACCGTTACAAACAGGAGGGGTACAATCAAACGTTTATGTTCGGAGCTGGATTTTTTTTAAATTTTGAAAATGCATATTCTGTGTTAAAAATAAAATAAATTTTATTTTTTAAAAATCAGAAGCATTATAATCCACAAGAAAACTCAAAAGAGTTTGTTGTAAAAATATATAAAAAATGTATCAAAAAGTATCAAAAATGTTCATGATTCCAGCCACAAAAAAAACAAAAAACAAGTTAAAAGTCCACAGCACAATTGAAGAAAGGTGGAAAATTTCAAAGGATTTGTAATGTTGACAAATCCGTAGTGTTGTAGATTATATTAACCTCCAGAAATGTAGAAATCCAGATATTTTGTTTTTTCTATTCACAATATGAAAAGTAAATGGAAGTGAATCTGACAGTATGAATTAAACATTTTTAGAAAAAAAATTATCTGGGAAATACCTCACCTCTTGTTTCTAGTTTCTATTCTAATACAGTTTTTTTGTAAGTATGTGTGTATAAATAGGTATCACATCATGGTGCAATGGTTAGCAATGGTTAAAAGATAGAGAGAGCGATAACACTAATCGGTTTCAATGGAACATAATGAAAAGATAAAAAGAAAGAACAAAAAAAAGAGAGAGATTACATCAATATTATTATAGTTTTTACATTTTCAACTATTTTGTAATAACTAGTAAGTAAACAGTTATACGGCCACCTGCCACATATCACCCAAACTATCCGAGTAAGATGGACAAGACACGGGACACACGCCAGTGTGGGCCGACCAACAAAGACGTACATTGACAAGCTCTGTGCGGATACAGGATGCTGCATAGAGGACCTCCCGAGAATGATGAGCGATAGGGACGGATGGAGAGAGATTGTCATGGATATCTGTGCTAACAGCGCGACATGATGGTGATGATTAAGTAAACTTATCAAAAACTGTAATAATTAAATTATCATACTGTGGTATATCCACAGGTCCTGCTAGTTAATATTAATAATCCTTAGTAAACAATTATAGCTTCAAGAAACTATTCTTAACATAAATAATTTGCATACAATTATATGATTTCAAGTATACTTATCTAATACTTTTTTATGGGACTTTAACAAGTATTACCACTCTTGATTAGAGTGGACCTGAGAGTAATGACAGCACAGAGTTGACTTCATATTCCACAGAGTTGCAGAACTGGAGCCTTAGTTTAATGTGTCATACCCATGACAAAAAAAACAAGTTTAATTGAGGTAAAAATTTCTTGCCAAGATACCTTTCCTAATTTAGTCGAATGTTCTTCAATCATCTCATCCGTGAAGGCATTCACAAAATTGCTTCTTCTTTGTCGACCTTCATCTCCGCTCGCATAGAAAAGATTCTGTGAACCAAGAAGAGGTTCAAATAAAACATACAGTTCACCTAAAAGAACAAAAAGAAAAGAATTTTAAATATCAGAATTATTAGTGAACTAGCAAACAAAAAAAAACAAACAAAAAAAAACACCTTCCAGACGGCGTAAAAATTATTTTTTAAGGATATTGACCGAAGGGAGGGTGGGAGTTAAAAATTCATTGTCAGAGGGTCTGTATCATAAGTAAGTAAAAATCAAATTTATTAAAGGAGTAAAAAAATTAAACAATTTGAAATGGAAACTTAGTCCTGTCACCCTCAAATAAAATGTGTGCATCTATTAATTATTAATGAAAAAAATATTTTTGATATTGTACACATAGATTTTACACAAAATCTTTGGTATTTAAAATAAGAGAAGATGCACTATTTTTCCAGAGGTTTCATTTTCGTTGATTGATTAATTGGTTGGATTTTATGCCATATCAACCCCTGTTGGATTATTTTATGCCAAAGATATTGTTTTATTCATTATTGATATGTATTGAAATTTTTTTTTAAACTCAATTTTTTTTCTATTCAACCCATATAGATGGGATCCTAACAGGTACTACCACTCTGTGTCAGATTGGACCTGGAAGTAATGGCAATGAAGGGGTACTCCACACTCCCCAGAGCTACAAAATTGGAACTTCACATATTGAACTACTTAGCAATATCTCTTAAGTAAACTTATCAAACATTGCAATAATTGAATTATCATACTGTGGTATATCCACAGGTCCTGCTAGTGAGTAATGATAAATAATTATAATCTATAAAATGATTGACATAAAAATTATGATACAAGTCTATGTAATATAAAGGATGCATTTTTTTTATTCAATAAAATGTCGTGACACAGCTGTTGTTGTTTTGTTTGCTTTTTTGTAGCAGCATGTATAAATGATAATAATAATAATAATAATATCCATTTTGATTGTATAATGTTTCACTAGAAATAATAAAATCTTGCTATCTTTAGATTAGAATAAAATGAAAGTTTTATAAAAAAAAAAAAAAAACAATTGTTAGGAGTGTTGGTTTTGGTTTCTTTGTTTAATGGCATATCAACCTTCATGGGTTATTCGATGCCAAAGCCATAATTGTAGAAAAATAGTAGTGGTACTATTTAACGCATACCTGGGAGCAGAAGGGGGTCTATACCTTTTCTAAGGGTATTAGTCTGAAAGAAAACATAACAGAATGACTGGAGTTTGAACTCGCTATGATCTAGTCCAGCTCGTTAGCCACAATGCCACGGTGATACCCCCCTTGCTAGAAGTGTACTTTATTAATGGACAATAATATTTGCATGAGAAGATCTAAATTAAATAAAATGGGCTGGATGTTTTGGGGGGGGGACTTGAAAAACTATCCTTCAACAGACCTAGTGGAAGGCGTTCAATGAAATAAAAAATTACGATTATCTTTCAGTGGTAGGCATTTGCTAACGAAGTAGATATTTTTTATCCTTCAATGGGCTATTCAATGCCAAGGCCATAATTTTAGAACTATAGTAGTGGTACTATTTAACACACAACTGGGAGCAAAAGGGGGTCCATACATTTTCCAAGGGTATGAACTCGCTTACTACGATGTAGTCCAGCACGTTAGCCACTATGCTACAGTGATACCCCCTTGTTAGTAATGTATTTTATTAATAGACAATACTATAATAGAGAGATGCTTATCCATATATTAATACGCTTGTTCTTAAATCTTCCTGCAACACCCTCTGGTCAAAAATGAGACCATCCAAATTGTTCAAAATGCAATGCAAAAATGTAGATTATCTGATGTCCCTTAATCACAGATTTTTTATTTGTACCATTTTATTTCACCCAATTTTGAAAATGAAACATTCCAAATGCTCTTGTGTCACTTAAATGCTCAATGTAAAATTAAAAGGAACTGAAAAAAAAAAAAATTTACATGATTGTTTTATTTGTAATATTGAAATTGTGAATTATGTAATATATTTTTGATAATTATGATCTCGTGTCGTCCAGGCCTCCTGCCTTAATTCACACAATATTTTAGCAAGCTAGTGCCAGGTGAATTTCAGGCCCAACTTAGATATTTTCCAAGTCATGTTTTGGTCACTTTTTTATCAGCAAATTAATGTAGGTATTTTAACGTCCTCCCCCCACCCAGATTTTTATCAGCAAATCAATGTAAATATTTTTCAAACCCTCTTAAGATTTAAATCAAGATTATCATACTTTTTACAAATTGAACTAATTTGCAATAGCTATTAAGTAAACATATCAGACATTTTTGCATTGCATCTTGGACAGTCTCATTTTTAACAAGAGTGTGCTGCGGGATGATAACGGACGTAAAATTTGAGGAACAGGAAATTTTAAATGAAACCCTTATATATAATATATATATATATATAAGGGTTTCATTTAAAATCTCCTGTTCCTAAATGTTTACTCTCTCTATCCCTTTCCCTACCCCTCTCCCACCCCTGTCTGATTGAAGATTATTCCCACCTCTTTACGTTATGAATTAAACATGAATGTTTTTTTTTAATATTTTTAATTATTGGTTCTAAGTTTATTCCCAGGAGGTTGTATAGACCACATAAGTAAAAAAAAGTAAAGTCGTCGGGGTGGCCTAATGTCAGTATCAGCCAATCAGCAAGGGAGTCTATCACCTTTTCACAAGCACTAGACCAAGGAGATTGTTTTTGCATCTGAGGTGGAGCGCCACACCTACCATCAGCTCCTTACTTTACTGCACAGATCTTCAGATGTGCTACTCATACGCTGAGTTGGCGAGGGCCGGTATCGAACTAGGAACCTACTGGCTGAACTACTGATGTATACTCGACCGAAACATAATAAAATGATGACAACTGTAGAAGAACAATAGTTGGTAAAGTAGGATAAAACCTAAAATAGCCCATAGTTCCCTCAGCCTTCCTCAGCTGCCCCCATGACTGTCAGTTTCATGCATTTTTTTTTTTTAACTTAAAAAAATAAAAATCATGATAGTGAAAGGGTTAAAGAGACAAAAGTAAAAGCAAAATAAAAATTACTTACTGGGTCGATCAAATACTTTTTTGTTTGATTCTATCAGTTGTGGAGACGCTAAACTGACAATCTGTGTATTTGCCATCCAAAACGATGCAATTGCACCATACTGTTGATGAAGACTGAGGAGAAATTCGTGAAGACTGCCAGCACGAATAATATCTGCCAAGTTTCCATCTCTACAAAAAGAAGAAAGAAAAAATTTAATTAAAATCTAAATATAATTTCTGTAGATGAGATATTAATACCAAGGTATATGAATTTCAATATATAATTTCAAAGGCTTGCAATCCAGTGTAAGAGATGTCTCCATCTTGTTTAAAAAAAAAAAAACAACTCCATTTTTTCTGAGTTTACATAAAGGCTAATGTCTTCTTTATGCTACACAGCAGTCTGAGCTGCTGATAGGTAGCATCTTGTGTCCCTGATGCACAAAAATCTAAAAGGATGCAAAATGTAAAATCGGATCCATGCATCCCAGTATTTTTCTTTTTTCTTCACTCACCATTTCAAGTTAACTGTAAATAGATTTCAATAGTTTCTTAGAAACAAAATTACACAGGGTAGGTTACAAGGTAGGAGTTAGACGGTTTTAGTTGGGACCCATAAATTTTCCTAGGGATTTATTCAAAGCAAATATGTGCATCCCGGGATGCACTAAATCAAAAAGCTATCAGCATTACTGAGCAGTGATTCAGCTTGGGCAGGTGTTATTGTGAGATGCGCTAGATAATCTGTGTTGTCTGCATCAGAAATAGTTTCTGACGGATGTTGTCAGCTTATTGCCTGTTTTTTGGGGTTTGTTTTTTTTAGTATGAAGCTTTTTTTTTTTCATTAGATCTAATGACGTTTGTAGTACATAGTCTAGATCATAAACAGATATGATGCTAATGTATCTCCTCATAGAACACCCGTGACAATGTCATAGAAATCTGTCAACATAATAATTAAATATTACACACTTTAATTCAGCTTTAATTTATTTGGAAGAAGGAAAAAATTTAACCTTACACACTTGAATTCATTTTTTACAAGGCAAAGAAATTTATTTTGAAAGGACTTCAAACTTGAGTAGCCAAGTCCACTTCTTACTATGATAACCGTTATGCCACCACAGCACTACATCCCAAAATCTATTATGGTTGTTTGGTTGGATTTTACAGCATGTCAACCCTTATTGGGTTATTTCATACCAAAGACATTTTGTTTTATTCATTCTTGATGGGTATTCAATTTTTTTTTCAAACTCAAATTTTTTCTAAACTCATTTCTTATCTATTTCATTCATAGATGGGACTATGATAGGTACTACCACTCCAGGTCAGAGTGGACCTGGGAATAATGGCAATGATGGGGTATTCCACATTTCCCAGAGCTCCAGAATTGGATTTGGTTTGGTTTGTTTTATGGCATATCAACCTCAGTGGGTCATTTAATGCTGATAAAGTTGTGAAATAAATTAATTCTTAATGGAAACTGAATTTTTTTTTTTATAAATACATTTTTCTATTTAACCTATAGATGGGACCCTAACAGGTACTACCACTCCGGGTCAGAGTGGACCTGGGAGCAATGGTGATGAAGGGGTGCTCCACATTCCCAAACCTCCAGAACTGGAACCTCACCATCAGATAGAGTTTAACGTCATTCCCAGGACATGTAGACCCTCAGCAACCACTTTCTAATACATATATGATAAAAAGGGTTGGGGCTTGCTATAAGGACAATAGTGTTGAGACAATCATATAGGTGCTAGGGCTTGACGTGACCAGCAGATTGATTCCAAATCTATTATGGAGATGCTTGTTGTGTAATTGTTATCATCATAGGAAATGGACACGGAGACCAGAGTTCAAATCTTTGACAAGACTATTTGAATATCACATAGCACTAATACACTTGGGAAAGGTATCTATCCAAGTATTCTCCCTCCAGCTACTGGTAAATAGTAGGGCAGACTGGGCTATTTAACCTTGGTATAGCAACTAGTCTAGGAGAAGGAAATCTGAATTTAAACCTGTTAAACTTTGCTCGTGCAGAGGGGTGGGTAAATAGATTTATCCCCAAATCTATTACTTTCAGATATTTTGGTGGTAGATATATACCAACCACTAAGCATGAGTAGGATGTAACATAAGGTCAATTTCTTAAGCAGAGTTTACCAGGTTTATTTTCAGAATTTTCCTTCTCTTAGACTGGTTGCCTAACCAAGGTTAAGAGCCTAGTATGCCCTAAAATATACCTATAGCTGAAGGGATGATAAGACCAATATTCGTTAAAGGAGGGATGAGCTCCAGGGGCCCAATGGCCATCCAACCGACAGTAGTAGAATTGGGGTACTTACTACTCACAAATCCCCAAATGGGTTAGAAGGGGCTCCTTAGCCTTGGTTGGCAACCCATCTAGGACAAGGAAAAGTTTGATATAAAACCACTGCTGCCTAGAGATTTTACATCATCCCAAGGAAAGGCTAGGGGAAGTAAACCCCGAAAACAAATCCAGAGCCGGAGTTCCTAAGGTGGTGTGATGCTGAAATCCAGTTCTAGCCAGCAACTCCTTCGACACTACCACTGCCAAACTGCATTGGTTCCTTATCTTTCCTTTGGATCACAGCGGCAGTGTGGAGAGGGGGGATTTGCTGCTTGAGGAACAGCTCATCCTTCATATGAACCCATCCAGGCTACGTAGTTAAAAAAAAATATTTTTTTTTAAATTGGACACTACACCATCGTCTCTTGTAGACAGAAGCATGTCACAATTTTATTGATATGTAAGAGTCGTTTCCATAGAAAGTATTTTAAAAAACAAAAAAAACTGTATGAACTTACTGTTTTGAAGATGGATCAAGACCTGGGATAGTTGTCGTACGTTTTGAACTCTAAAAAAGAAGAGGAAAAAAGATCAATGTTTAAAGTCTTTAATAGTAATTGAATTCTTCAATGACAAAAAATGTATTTGTCAATATTTTTGAGATGAGGCTTGATGGGAATAATTTTGATGCTTTGGACTGTTGTCCTCATATTTATTGTGGTGTGCTTAAACACAATGTTTTAGCCAATGTTGGATTATTTTGAGATATAAGGCATGCTGGAATCCACCACTTAAACTTATAGATTCTGCGTAGTCACATGGATTAAACTCAGCCAATCAACAGCTCGATTACGTGGTTAGTTAACTATTTAATCACCGATATGGAAAGCCGTTCATTTGCATGTTATTCGACATTGATGAATGGACCTGCAATGAGGGACTTTGTTCAACACAAGGATTTTACCCAACACCCAGGAGCAACCAAAGGATCATACCCAACACTAAGGGACACCAAGGGATCTCCACTGTAAAGTGCTCTCACTTGAAGTCTAAAAATGGCCATAAAAATTGTAACAGCCACTATATCCTCCGACCTTCCTCAGGTGTTACCTGTGTATCTGAACAACAGTCAAACTATTAAAAATAACTTCCCAGGTTTTTGCTATGCTCGGATGCACAGGGAACACCTGAGGAAGGTCGGAAGATAGAGTGGTTAAAACGTGTTTATACATACTACATGTTGAGGACAACAGTCTGAAACATCAAATTATTGACAAAATATCTATTGGAGCATTGAGGACAACACACATCAAAATTATTGACAAAATATCTATTGGAGCATTGAGGACAACAGTCTGAAACATCAAAATTATTGACAAATATCTATTGGAGCATTGAGGACAACAGTCTGAAACATCAAAATTATTGACAAATATCTATTGAGCAACAGTCTGAAACATCAAAATTATTGACAAAATATCTATTGGAGCATTGAGGACAACAGTCTGAAACATCAAAATTATTAAAACATTTATTGGGACATTTCCAGATTAAATTCTGCAGCAGCAAAACAGGTAGAAATGAGAAATGCCCTATCTTTTCGAGTCCAAAAGTTAGTGGTGAAAATTCTACACAATATCTATATGATTAACTTCCTTAAATAATTTTCACCGACACCCAATCTGCAAAGATACAAATAATCATTTCACCCTCAACTCTTGAAATCAAAAATGTTGCCAAATCTGTCAGAGCTGATTAGAGAGTTTTTTTTCCTTTTCTTTGGCTGATTGCCCTATCAAGGTGTTCTCTACTATTTAGTCATAGCTAGGAGGAGATAAATGATGGATTCATGCCTTTCTCAAGGGTATTAGCATGAATTTGAATTTGGCTCACCTAATCCATTTTCTGGGATAGAGTCATTATTTTCTCACGTACGTTCAAAACAATTATAGAAAACAAGACTGTCTTTTTGTTCCTCTTTATAAACATGTAAATTCACTATGCTATCCCTGACTAATTTTCAAACCAACTGTCTGATATTGATCAGCAGGATAACCTGATAAACGCATGAGTGAATTAAATCAGCCTTGGAAGTTGGAAAAAAAAAAAAAAAAAAAAAAAAAATTTCATATTGTGGCCAACAGACAAAATCAATAAACTCCGATGAGTATTGCCAGGAAAATAAGGATTGATAATTTATTATTAGCATTATAAAGATATATATATATATATATATATATATATATATATATATATTAGTAGAGGAAAAAAGTTATGGGTCTACCATGGTTTCAATCCAAATGATTACATCAGGACTAACCTAAACTTAACTCGATGTAATTCCTTATTAATTATTACTGCTCTATGTTTTTAATATATTGAGCACTTTTGGATTATTTACTGATGCCACTGTTAATGGGAAATGTTAAAGCAGCAATTGGATACTATATATATATATATATATATGAATTTAGTTGTGTATCAATTTATTGTTCTTGTGAACGTTTTGATGATATTGAAAGCATACGAAATATATAAAGAGTGAACAGAACAAAAAATTTTATTTTCCTATCAAGTTATATTCAGTTGTTAAAAAAATACCTTGACAAAGGGTGAATTTCACCCAAAATATAGGAAAAATAAAGGCTATATATTAAAACTGCTTTTTGTTCACTTTTCATATATTTCCTATGCTTCTAATATCACCGAAAACGTTCACAAGAACAATAAATTTATAAAGAAGCATACGTGGACTCAACATCAACCAACAAGATCACTACATATATATATATATGGAGATTCAGTGTCTGTCTATAACCGAAACTACATCACTACTTGCATCACAATACCCATTCTGGACAATTCCTTCAGTCATAACCATGTTTTTGCTCATGTCTGAAGATGCTGTGATTACATAGTTGAAATAAATTATTACAATGAAGCAAATTTAATGTTTTTTTCCTTCATTTATATATATATATATATATATATATATAAGGTGAACAAAAAGTTATAAGAAAAACAAGAATATTTCTATGTTATTTATTTTTTGATTGTTCTCAACTAGTTTCGACCATAGTTCATCAGGAGAAAATTTCTTGTGAAAGAAATTGTTTTGATAAAGTTAAAAAAAACTTTTTTAAGTGTTTAACAAGCAACAAAAATTTGGGCAAAGAAATACATTAGAAGTGGTGAGATATCCACACAATGATGTATCATACTACAGTCAGATTTACACTATAAAGTGTCCGGTTTTATTCCACCTCGACTAATAATAATTTTAGTGGCAAGTTGTAAACAACAAACATACTAAGACCAACCTTCAGTAGTTGATAGCATAGCTGCCCCCCCTCGCTACAAGTTAAAACAAGCATTTAATCTATAAAACTCCCAACTACCTATATACCCAAGTAATAGATGAGTTCATGTAAGGAACAACTAATTTCTAGCCACATAAAGGTGATTTTATTATTTAATTTAGGTAAAAATGACAAGTGAAAAAATACTGAAAAAATTGGCAAAATTACAATATGTTTATTGAAATACTAGACAAAACTTGATCCGTTGGGTCACCCATTGAACTCTGGCTAGATAATTGGGATTAGGGAAAAGTGAGTTTGTAAAGTGAATTAAATTTGAAAAAAAAAAAAAAAATGGTTGGAGAATTTAAGAAAAAAAATTAAAATTATTTTGTAAGATTTCTAAGAAAGGGAAAGTTTGACCTGATTTAAATTTATTAAGAGCTAAGATATTGAAGCTATTGGATCGCTGCTTATGAAACTTAACATACAAATACATTTCACACTCTCTAATCTCTCTCTACTTGACTGAGAAACTAACATATATAACGAGGAGGTAATCAAGATATACATAGAGAGGGGGAAAGTGATAGGCTGAATATGAGGTGAGAGGCAGGTCAGTTTTCGACTTAATTAGAACCAATTAAAATGGAATTTTTTCAAATATAACTCAATCCTAAAACCAAGGAATATTTTAGTATGAAATTTGTGTCATTAAACTAAACAGGAAAAAAGCCTTTAGAAAACAATCATTGATTCACTCCCTTTAGCATAATAATATATATATATCAACTAAATAATCTGGCAGGAACATGCTCAGACATGAGAACACTGTTTTATATCAACTCTTGCAAAATATTTTAATAACTAGACTCTTATATTGTGACTAAGTCCACTTAATACTTGAAACCACATCTCTTTTTCTTTATTACTCACTATGATATCCATGATGGGGCTGTGATAGGGTCACCGAGTTTGATGGTGTCTGCTACAATACCTTGTCTGTGGTTGCTGAATCAGAAATGTTTACTATTTACTGATTAAATAGATGGCGTTATTTTCATCTGTATAAACCCATTGACCACAATGAATATATATAATATATATATATATATATATATGTAAAAATGAAAATGAATCCGACAATATGAGGAAGAATGAATAAAGAAAAGAAAGAATAGAATGGATAATAAAAAAAGAATTTAATCAACATCACTTACACATGTCTTTCGGTCAGTTCATCTGTGTGAAAATATTTCGCACACAGAGAAGATTCGACCTTCATCAGAGTGAAATTTTATTTTGAAATTTTATATTGAATTTCAAAATAAAATTTCACTCTGATGAAGGTCGAATCTTCTCTGTGTGCGAAATATTTTCACACAGATGAACTGACCGAAACACATGTGTAAGTGATATTGATTAAATTCTTCTTTTATTATCCATTCTATTCTTTCTTTTCTTTATTCATTCTTATATATATATATATATATATATATATATATATATATATATACATACATACATACATATATATGTGTTATGCTA
Organism: Doryteuthis pealeii; assembly: GCA_023376005.1. Taxonomy (NCBI): domain Eukaryota; kingdom Metazoa; phylum Mollusca; class Cephalopoda; order Myopsida; family Loliginidae; genus Doryteuthis; species Doryteuthis pealeii. The sequence goes on from CM042152.1 coordinate 56,229,564, forward strand.
TTTTTTTCACTTGTACCATTATAACCGCTCAATGTCTTTATAATGTATTGTGAATAATGAATGACAGCAAGCTAAGTACTCAGGGATTAAAATGAAATTAAATGAAAAATAAAATAACAATCTCCTAAGAACCCTCTGGGAATGCGCAGATAAAAATGGTGTAGGGGTTGATATATGTCATTTGTTACAGGAGTATGTACAGTACATTCATTAAGGGTGGGGTGCTTTGTGTAATGTAATGTCTAGTAGTTAGTGGGTTCAATTCTCACTTGGGGCACCATAATTCTGGCCTTGTAGCTTATAGTTTAGTAAATAAGTATATTCATTAAGAACAATTTTTTTTCTTTTTAGCTATATAAAATATATTCAAAAAATCTTTACACTGATAAAAGTACTAATAATAATAACTTAGTAATAAGTAATATATACTCTTTGTTCGATTCTCATTGTGTGCTCCATACTTGCGGCCTTGTGCCACAATTAAGCTAAGTTGGTCGGTTGGATTTTATGGCATGTCAACCCTTTGATTCATTTTATGCCAAAGACGTTTTTTTATTTTATTCATTCTTGATGGGTACTCAATTTCTTTTTAAACACATTTTTTTCTATTTAACCCATAGATTAGACCCTAACATGTACCACCACTCCAAGTCAGAGTGAACATAGGAATAATGGTGATGAAGAGGAACCCCAAACAAAGCTAAGCCTAGTAAATAACTAATGTTTTCAGAGATGCTGATAGGGACGAATCCTGCGTCCCTGACACATAAAAATGTAAAAAGGACACAGTAAAATCGTATCCATGCATCCCAGTGTTTTTCTTTTTTCTTCCCTCATCATTTCAAGCTAACTGTAAATACATTTCAATAGTTTCGTAGAAACGAATTACACAGGATAGGTTACAAGGTAGGAATTAGGCAGCTTTAGTTGTTTCCCTAGATCATAAATAAAAACTCTACAATCTATTAAGAAACTTTAGTTGGGACCCATGACATTTCCCGAGGACTCATTCAAAGCAAATATGTGCGTCCCAGGACACACTAAATCAAAAAGCTATCAGCAACACTGTGTTTGTTTTGTTGGCATTTTAGATTCTGTAAGATTTTCTGCCTTTCAAATGTTGCCTTTTTTCTAGAAGAAAGGCAAGAAGTTATGATTGAGACAGCAAAAAAAAAAAAAAAAAAAAAAAAAAAAAATATATAATTCAATAAATTTTTTGAAGAAAACAAGTTTTTGGGTGTTCTGTTTTTGTTGTTTTGGGGTTCTTTTTTATAAAATGATTTGCAATATTTTGTAAAATTAATTCAGTAATTTTAAAAAATACATTAATGCTTATTTGACATTTCAGTCAAGAAGAAATTTAGTAATTTATAAATTGGTTTTTCAAAACTTTATTTCATTTCTGCTTTAAAAATAAATAAACATCTAATTTTTAAATAATTATAATTAGGAAAAAAAATGAAATTGATTTTTTTTTTTTTCTTTTTAATTAAGAATGTAATCATGAATTTGAAAACTTCAGGTTTAAAAATAATGTTCAACACGTTTGTCGAGTTTATTTATACAAGAAAAAAAAATGAAAAAAAAAAAAATGTTGGTTAATTAAGGAAACTAGTCGTACTGATGAAATAATTATTTAATTTCGGTAGATTGCGAATCCAGGAGCGTAAGTTTTAAAGTTGTTGCGTAGTGATTCAGTTATTTACTTTTTTACTTCAAAACTGCAAAAGTGGACTGTTTTAATTTTTTTTTTTTTTTTTATTGTTACTCTGAAATAGAAATATCGTTAAATACTCTGCAAAATTACCAGCGAATAGTTATTTCCAGTTATTTCAGTAAAACTTGATAAGTTTAATCTTAAATTCCCTTAAAATAACACCGCTTAGGTTAAAAAAAAAAAAAAAAAAAGTGTATAACTGAATCACTACGCAACAACTTTAAATCTACAACATCAATTAATGCAGAGCTTTAATTTATTTTTTTAAGCTTATAAATGAATTAACGTATTATGTTTTTTTAAGTTTTATTTTTATTAGATGTATTAATCCCAGTTGAGAAATTAAAAATATATACATTGGACTTCATTTCATATGCCACTAACAACTGTCCGGTAGACTATGGCAAAAATTTACGCCCCTGAATTCACACTCTACCGAAATAATTATCTAAAATTATCTTATTAAATGATTATTAAATAAATTTCTTATATTCTTTTTTACTTACCGGATAAAGATAAATAATAGCGACGATAAGAGCCACAGCAAATGTCACGGCGAAAATGACAAAGTCCAACATAGTCGTCAATTTTGGTTTTCAGTGAAAAAAATAAGAAAGATGTTTCTTTTTTAGTTTTAGTTGGAGATTTTCTTTCCAACGCATTTGTTGCGAAAATAATTATAAAAAAACTCAACTAAACAAAGCAAAGAATTACTTTGTTTGCGTGGACAAATTTACGGCGGTGATACCACTTCCTGGTGTCCCTTTTAATATTCAGGTCCGGCTTTAAAAGAGTTATTTCCCTTAGAATGGCGAGGAGGAGCTAATATTTGGAGTGCGTATTAATTTAATCATTTATAATAATTAAATTAATATTATTTTTTATTTTTATATTTTTAAAACTTTTATTTGGTTGGATTAAAACTTTAAACGACCGAATTCCAATATTTATTTGTACTTGCGAAAATTACGTATAGTTATATGAACTAACAAATTATATGATTCAATTCACTTTTTGTGTTTGAGATTTTTAATTTATTGGTAAATAAATAAATAATGATGGTTCATTTAATGACTATCTCACACTTGTTCATTAAAAAGTCATCATGTTGATCTTTGTTGTTATTGTTGTTGTTGTTGTTTTGTGTGGTTGTGTGTGTGTGTGTTGTTTTGTTTTTTGTTTTTTTTTTTTTCCAACTGTGGTTCGTCACACTGATATGGTTGCAGGTGTTACCACAGACGATATTTTATTAATTTAGTTATTTTCATTTTTATTTCTATTTTATATCACTACTGTTCTTCTACAAGGATTTCTTTGGCATTAAACAAAGGAAACAAACCATATTTTTAAATATTCTTATTTTTATTCTTATTTGCATAGAATTTGTGATGAATATTATATTTATTGATCGTCTGTTGTTTACAGATTTGACCTCTCTGGTGATCGTAAAATATATACACAGATGTATGTATTTATCCGTTAAAACACCGCTCCTTAATGTCGACGGCCGAGAGGTTAAGGAACCGGGCTGATGAAAAGTCAGTTGGGTTTCGCTCCTGGTCAGAAGTAGTTGCTATGTCTAGCCACACCGATGAGACGTGAAACATCAAAACACGGTGTCTGTGAATGCTTCAAAAACCCGGTAGAGCTCTCTAGGAGCGATTTTAATTGACTTTTACTGCCTGTGTAATAAAGCAATGATCGTCTGTTGTTCACAGATTTGATTTCTCTGGTGATCGTAAAATATATACACAGATGTGTGTATTTATCAATTAAAACACCGCTCCTTAATGGCAGCTGTTGACGTAATAAAGCACTGATCGTCTGTTGTTTACAGATTTGATTTCTCTGGTGATCGTAAAATATATACACAGATGTATTTATCAATTAAAACAGCGTTCCTTTGACGGCCGAGAGGTTAAGGAACCGGGCTTATGAAAAGTCAGTCGGGTTTTGCTCCTCGTCTGAAATAGTTGCTATGTCTAGCCACACTGATGAGACGGGGAAAAGTCGAAACACTGTGTCTGTGAATGACTTATATATATATATATATATATATATATATATATATATATGTTGAAATTTAGTAAGGGACTTGCTCCGGCTACACCGGCTAGCAGTCCTTAGGGACAAACGTCCGGTTTCACTGGTAAACACCAGAAGCAGTTGGCTGCCCCCCTATAATCACGTGAATATGCCTATAAAAGCGTACACCGGCTTCACTCGCACTCTCTTTTCACTTCTAGACTCTTAACAGGACACAAAATTAGATGTTAGCAACTCTTGCTACTCTATTCTCTGCTTGCTCATTTAAGGACACAGAATATATTGAAATTTTATATTACTAACTACGGTCTACACCGGGACTTATGCTCCTAGGGGACTGTCACCGATATAGCATATCATCATCACCGTCAAGTGGTGATCTCTATAAATAGCCCTGACCATTAGTAATTCCCTCTCTTTCTAGTTGTAACCTTTCTGAGAGTCAGTGCGGGGTTCAGCCCTCACGTGTCCCTTTCCCTTTGGTGAATCCTTCTGACTACTACTACTACAAGGTAAGAGCTTTGCTCTATCTCTCCCTACGAACTAGGTTTACTGATAGAAAAACCCACGACGGACTTTACCATGCCACCAAACCCGGCTTCTCAAGAGAGATTGCTGTCTTTTTTTACCCATGACGGCTGACAGCAAATTACCAGTATCACCAGGATAGCAACTAAGGGAGCCGACGAGATAATTTGCAACAACGGATAAGCTTCACACTTGATACCATTGCAGTCAATAGGCTGCTATCAGAATAAACTTTTGCAACCCTAAAACCCTAAACTACCTTAAACACCCTAAATAATAGCATTACGGATTATACCTAAACGAGGAGGTGCCGCTAGCTTCTAAAAGAAGTTATTAAACCTCGAGAAGCTTGTCCGAACTAAACTAGAACTTTTTCTTCTCTTGTTGTACCATTTTATGTGCATATTTGTAATTAAACCTGTTGCATTTTCATTTCGTTGTACTCTCGTTCCTTAATGTCATAATCCGCCTTTTCTTTTGCTTACCCCCCCTCGTTAACCTCTAATTTTTATAAATATTAATCCCTAGAAGGAATTATTGTTCTCCAATCCCATGAAACTACGGACATAGAGACTTTATCAACACCCTTGACGGACGATAAAAACTGTCTATTACTTCTGCATAGAAGAATTTGGAGAGCTTTCGACAATTCCCTACAACCTCGGATTAGTTTATTCTTTAACACATCTGATACTCTGAAGTCTATTACAAGGACTCCATGCAATGTAACCAACTAAACAACTAACTAACTAGCTAAAGCTACTTCGGTCTTTTGGAGACCCCTAAACAAACAAATCACTGGTAGCTATATCCGACCTAACCTCAACGAACATTGAAGTGAATATTCACTAACCCTCTGTTCTAACGCGTATATTTGTATGTATTGTTGTACATTTACCATGTATTAAATCCTTGTAGCTTTAAACATTGCCGTCGTAGCTTGTCTTTGAATTTCCCGCCTAATTTGTCACTCTGCGAATTTGTTCCCCGTAAATTAACTCCCCTACGCCATAGGGGACAATTTAATTTACAATTGAATTTAATAATTTATATATATATATATATATATATTATATATATATATGTGTGTGTGTGTGTGTGTGTGTGTGTGTGTGTGTGTGTGTGTAAAAGGAAAATAGAAGTGAATCCCGGTATGTTGAAAAGAGAATAAAGGAAAGAAAGTATAGAATGGATAAATAGGATTATTTTAATTAATTTAACTTACACGTGTTTCGGTCAGGAGTTTATCCATGTGTACATTATTCTATCTATTATTATTTTTTAAATAAAATGAAATGAAATAATAATAATAGAAAAAATGTAGAAATGTTCCGCACACAAAGAAATATCGACCTTCCTCAGAGGAAATCCTTATTTTTTAAAATAAAATTCGTTGGAACGCGGAGAATTTTTGAAATGTTCGAAAAAATAACTTTTTTAAAAATCACGTGAAGAAAGTGTTCAAACGCGGTCGAGAAAGACAGTTATAATGACATCATGTTGCATGCGACGGATTTTGAAACAGAGAGAAGATGGCTGGAACAAAGTCATGTGGAATTTTAATTTTCAAAGCATGAGGGATTTTTAAGAAAAACAAAAACAAAAAGAAATAGAAATTATACGTATGTATGATTTGTTGGTGGTTCATTTATTAATTTGTTATTAATAACATTATAGTGATTTTTTAATTAAAAATTATTGTTTTAGTAAAATCAAAGTGAGTTATCAAAATATGTTAGGGAACATAAATAAACTTGCTGTTTCATGTTATTAGGAGGTGAGTAGAAACTATTATTATTGTGGAGTAAAGCCGGTGATAACGACGGTGGCAAGATAAATAAAGGAAATAGACCAATATAATTTATATAGACTGGAGAAGGTTTTAAGTTTTAGTGAAAAAGAAATAGGAAGAGTTTAAGTATATGGAAAGTAATACATTTTTCTTTTTAAATAGTTTGGAAAATGATTTGGAAATTTTATTTGGTTTAAATTTTGAAATTTAGTGTTGTATATTGAAGGTTTATAATATAATTCTAGCAAGGAATGGTGATATTTTATAAAAACCAGGTCTCTGTGGTAAAGTATTAAGAATGGAAATGGCAGAGGATTCTACGATACGACGTGCGTTTCGATTGTAGATAAAAGCGATCATTGAAGATTTCTGCAAAATAAAATTGTGATTTGTTAATAAATTGTGTGTTACTAACGAATTGGATGAACACTTTCTTCACGTGATTTTTTAAAAAGTTATTTTTTCGAACATTTCAAAAATTCTCCGCGTTCCAACGAATTTTATTTTAAAAAATAAGGATTTCCTCTGAGGAAGGTCGATATTTCTTTGTGTGGGAACATTTTTACATTTTTTCTATTATTATTATTTCATTTCATTTTGTTATTTAAAAATAATAATAGATAGAATAATGTACACATGGATAAACTCCTGACCGAAACACGTATAAGTTAAATTAATTAAAATAATCCTATTTTATCCATTTTATACTTTCTTTCCTTTATTTCTCTTTTCACACACACACACACACACACACACACACACACACACACACACACACATATATATATATAATATATATATATATATATATATTTCCTACTTAAAATTATTATTCACAATAATATAACTATTATGATATAACTATCTATAGTTTATATATTTATTAACTAGTAATAGAACAATTATGATATAACTATTTCAATAATGATATATATTATTACATATACTAGCAAAAAAAAAAAAACGACCACCGGACAGTGTAAAAATTTATTTTGGAAAGATATTGGCTGAGTGGGATGGAGTTAAAAATTCGTTGTCAGAGGGGTTTTTATCATAAGTAAGTAAAATCATCAAATTTATTAAAGGAGTAAAAAAATAAGTCAATCTGAAATGGAAACTTACTTCTGTCCCTCTCAAATAAAATGTTGCGCACATTTATTAATTATTAAATAGATAATTATTTTGAATATTTTACACACAAATTTTTCACAAAATTTATTTATTTGTAAACTTTTAGTTAATTTCTTATTACTAAAAAAGGGCGAAAGTAAAAAAATAATTTTTAGAAGTGATTACACATTATGAGGAGCAGCTTTTATTTATTCAATTAATATTATTTGTTCTCTATTCTATGTATTGACGATTTTAGTAATTGTGATGTAAGCAGTGACGTAGTTTCGGTTATAGATAAATAGAGACAGAATATCCATTATTAATAGATATATAAATATTTATATTATATATACAAATATATATTTTTGATTACATATATATTAATACATTTACATTAAATAACCGTCAATGTTTTGACAAAGAAACCAAACTAAACCTTATTTTTCAATATTCTTATTTTTATTCTAATTTTTCATTTATTGATTTTTATTTAGATATTTTTATTGAGTTATTTTTATTCTCATCTTTATTTTCATTTTTCTATATTTATTTACTTTTATTTATTTTTTTTTTATTTACTTATTTTCATTTAGTTACTTCTATCTTTTCTTTATTTTATTTTCATATATTTAGTGATTTTTATTCTCATTTATTCTTTTTCTCTGATTTTCTTTTAGATGAGGCTTGATAATTAGTATTATTTGAATTATTCGGACTATTGTCCCCATCAGAAACGTTGTACAGATGACTATGAAGATGGGGACAATAGTCCTAATAATCCAAATAATACTAATCATTTGTTCTTATTTATTTATTTTGATTTATTTTATCTTTATTTTTATGTCTTTATCTTTACTTAGCTAGTTATTTCTAATTTGATTTAGTTGTTTTATTTTATTTATTCTTATTTTATTTTTAGCTATTTAGTTATATATATATACTAGACAAAACGTGACTTGTTGGGTCACCCATTAAGCTCTCGGTAGATAATTGGGATTGGGTAGGTATTGCCAAAGATGACGTCAAATCCGTACTTTGCAAAATAAATTTTAATTCAAAACAACTGTCAAAAATGTTGAATTAAATACGACCGAGTTTCGAAAATAAAAACAATCAATATATCATTAAACAGAAACAAATAGAAAATATTTATATTTACATGTCGAGAAAAGATTTGGTGAGAGTAAAATATCGCTTTCATATAGCATTAACTTTTCGTGGAAAACGCATTCAAACAGCTAGGGAGTAGCACAGGTCAGATTTTCTGCTGGCACCACTTAGCGTTTATTTATTTTTTTTTTTTTAGAGCAGGAAGGCAGGAGACCAAGGCGCATTTATGCGATATGCACTGACAAAAATTTGACCTTAAATAATCGATTTAATTAATTTTAATTCGTTTTTAAAATGAAAATGAGACATTTTGGCAGTCCCAGGGATTAGGGAAAAGAGTTTGCAAAATTAATTAAATTAAAAATAAATAAATAAATAAATACGGCCAAAGAGTAAAAAAAAAACAAAAACAACAACATTAAAATCATTTCATAAGATTTTTAAGAAAGGAAACGCTTGACCTAATTTAAATTGAAATGGATCATGGAATTTTTTTAAGCTATGATTTCGTCGCTGAATCTTAACATACAAATAAAGTGGGTAGCTATTGCGAATTCTCGAAATAACTGTTAACAGTTTACCCGCGGTCGACCAATTACAGAAAGGTGGCAGCAGATTGCAACAAACTCCACTGCGCGTTGCCTGCAACTGAAACTTAGAAAAAAAAACGTTGCCTCGCACAGCAGTAGAGCAAAACACAAAATTTTACTACACTGTAGTTATGAGTTACAAACTCTTTCCGAAAAATAAATTTTAGCCCGTGTGTTGGATATTGTACAAACGGAAATATGAATTTCCAGTTAAATTAAACAAAGCGAACAAAAGAAGGATGGGAAACAATAAGTTCGGAGATAGTTATCAGATCAATGGTAGAGATGCGTAGGCGTATCGTCAATACAAAAGCCAGAGGTCAGTAGTGAACAGACCCCAGTCAGTAGAGAGACGGCGGACCGACGCGGTCACGCACCGCCACGGCTAAGGCCGGTGAGACGCCACCAGCCACCCCTTTACCTAAACATCGCCAGATCCCAGCAGCAGTAGAAGTCATTGTCAACCCTCGGTCATTTCATTGTCAAGATCGCCACCCACCACGAGAGAATGTAAAGGAATAAACTAAAGTTTGTTACAATGCCCATGTGTTGAGTCTCTACGCCGACTACTAACCTACCCGCAGTATACCAGCAACGTATACGATTCAGCGTGAGTTTGAAGATGCCAGTATATAACATATACGATTTAGTGCCGAACAAAGAAAGACTATGCAACACGTGCAAGACAGATTTCACTACACAGTAGTAAGAAGCTACAAACTCTTTTTCCCTAAAAGAAATGTTAGCTCGAACAGGACAGATTTCGCTACACAATAGTAATGAGTTACATACTGCTTCCCCTTTTCCCGACATCCCAGCAAAAAATCCGTTTTTTATGCTTACTGGAGAGTAGGGTTCTAGGAAGGGTGATCCACTACTGGCCCAGGGTAGCTACGCCACTACCCGCTCACCCCAATCTTAAAATTAATTTTAACATAGTTAAATGTCTCTAACACAACCGTTCACACTCTTACTCACATAGAGAGACTAATATTATATAAAGAAGAGGTAATCAAATATACATAGAGAGGGTGAAAGTAATATGCAGAATGACAGTGAGGGACGGGTTAGTTTTTTACTCAATTGCTAATTACGACTAATTAGAACCAATTAAAATGGAATTTTTCAAAAACATAACTCAATCCTAAAACCAAGGTGTATTTTAATATGAATTTTGTGTCATTAAACTAAACAGGAAAAAAGCCTTTAGGAAATAAAAAGTGATTCTCTCAGCTTTAGTATAATAATAATGGGTAGATATATATAATGAAAATCTTAATATTATATAGAATAGTGAGGCAGCATTTGCTTTTTATCTTATTAAAACTTTATTTAAATAAAAAATGCTGTTGGGCATTCTGTAATTATTTTAGATATGAATCCACAAGATCATCATGCAGTTGAAAAATTGGACAGGGAACTGTTGACTATTAATTTTAACGATAAAAATTCAAAATTTCTAGTTATCTCCCTTACATGTAAATCTTCTAGTTATCTCCCTTACGTATGAACGGCAATTTCGAGTTTGATTTTCGATGTTCGTTTTTGATCTCTACCAAGCAATAAAAAGAAAAGCTTCCCGACCTAGTTTTATTTTTTTTTAAAAGAAAAGAAAAACAAAGTGCTTAAGTAGGTGCGCGTTTTTGTACATCCCTACATAAATATAAGACAAATGTAAAACAAATGTACATTAATCTGGAAATTAAAGGAAGAATTGAGACCATCCAGACAACAGCATTATTGAAATCAGCTATAATACTCAAAAGAGTCCTGGAGACCCGAGGAGACTTGTTGTCACTCAGACTCCAATTAAATACTATGATAACGCTGGTGCGAAAAACTCACAAGAATAAAATAATAATCATAATAAATTTATTTGATAATTCATATTCATTTTGTGTTTTATAATATTTTTTTTTAAATTAAAAAAAAACAGCTTCATATAACTTATGTTTATTTTTATCATAAGTTAAGTTTAAGAGTCTTAATGAATGTTAACTAGGTACCACCAAAATAGGCCACGGGATCAGTTTAGGCCGGGAAGAAACGTAAATATTTTTTAACTTTTTTTAAAATCTCGCAAAAAAGAAATAACGAACATAAAGAGTTATTACAAAGAAAAACAGTTAAATCAAAGATCAAATTATCCGATTGGGGAAAAATTACTCATTGTTATCTTGAAAAATAAGTAAAACAGTCCATTTTTTACGACACGGTCAGTTTCTTTATAGATATGTTTTTAGTTGAATTCTGTATTCATGGTTCTTTTACTAAATAAAACTCTGGCATTGAAATTTATAAAAATCTTCTGATATAATTATTCAGACTCTTATGTTTATAGAAAGAAAAAAAAAGTAAAAATCGTTTTTTTGTCGGTTCATTTTTTCATATTTCATAAAATAAAATAGGGGGTGGTAGACCTCGTTAAAAAAAAAATCCTCTAATATATTTTAGGAAAAAACTATTTCAGACATATTTTCATTAAAAGGTAAGTAATTATAGAATTTTCTGTTAAAATCAGACCATTAATTCATTTTTCATAGAATTAAATAAAAAAAAAAAAGATTTATTCTTTAATTTAGTGAGGCAGCATTTGCTTTTTATCTTATTAAAACTTTATTTGAATAAAAAATGCTGTTTGATCATAAATTGTTTTTGGCTACGTTAAATGTCAGTTGATTTAACGGTGCAAAAATGTACACATTGTTTTTCGTTTATAATTTTCATTATTTTCGTAAGCTGAAAAAAATTTGAAAATCATCATGAGTTTTTTTTTTTTTTAAATGTTTCTTCTTTCAAATGGACAAAAAAAATTAAGATAATATTGTTAACTCATTTTATTTGTCTTAACTTAAGAAGACAAATAAAATGAGTTAACAATAAATAAAAACGCTTTCAAGTGCTAAAAAAATATTCTAAATGGGTTAAAATATTTTAATTACTTGTCAAGAAAATACTGGGGGGGGGGAGCCTTAAGCGCGGTTGGTTTCTTCAGCAGGCACCGCTTCAGCTAGGACTTCAATCGTAGCGCGGGTTATTTTTTTTGAGCTGGCACCGATTAGCGTTATTTTAGGGCAGGAGGCCAGGACGCATTTATGGGAATTGTCCCAATTTTTTAAACTGCATGTATTTAAATTAGGTATACCAAAAAAAAATCGTTTGCTACGTTTTTAAAAACGAATTAAAATTAATTAAATCTATTATTTAAGGTCAAACTTTTGACTAAATTGATAAGTAGTAACATAATGACCATCATTTAAAAAAGAAAAAGATCATTACATATGCAGTTTATTTTTAATACATTTAGAACGATTTGTTTTTATCAATTTCGACGCGATCCGCCATTCTGTCTCTTTTTCAATGGTTTTACGCACTTGTTTACAATTTTAATGTAACATTCGCGATTGCAAAAAAAATTACCAAAAATCAGGTAATTATCCGATTTTAATGCAATGTTCAGTATTGATTTATCAATTAATGAATTTTATAATGCATCAGTTATTTTATTTCAAAACTTTAATTTAGTATTTTTGCTATGAAAAATTAATATATAAAATTCATTTAAAATATGAAAAGCCTGATGTTAAGTTTAAAATGTTATTTTTTTTAGATTCTAGAAATAAATATCTACTTAATGCAAACCTTATTTTAGTCAAACAAAGTATACGTTTTGAAGAAAAACTCTATTGAAAATGTACCCCTCCTTTTTAAACAGAAAAAATATCGATGTATATTTTTTTCCTTTTTAAGATAATACCAATTAAATAATTATCGAAATGAGTAAAAAAGAAATCTCCAAAAAATTAATTATTTATCATTTTTTTACATTTTATTTTTCGATTTTCGGTACTTATTTTTTCATAGAAAAGCCACCGTAAAATTTTTTTTTTTTTCTATTTACAACTTCGGTCTTTTATCTTTTTATTTATACTGTAATTAGTATCAATCAAGGACAAACTCGCCAATATTTTAAACTCCCAAAGTAAGGGGGTTCAAAATTAAGTGACCTGAAAAAAATGGGAAAGTTTTTAAATAAAATAAATAATGCATTATAAAGATCATTCATTGATAAATAAACACTGAAAATTTCATTAAAATCCGATAATTCCCTGATTTTTGGTAAATTATAATGGCTAAAGTCATTTTGTCAAAAACGCATTTTAGAACCATTTTGGGTATACCTAATTTAAATTGTATCGGCTCCCCATGAGGCCAAAATATGATACAAGGTCGGTTTGGGTTAAATGTGGGGTAGCAGGGAGGTAGGCCATAAAAAGCAGCAGTCGTAATAATACAGCTCGCGTGACGTTTATTATTGTCTGACTCTTAGATAAATAAACCGCCGGTCAGTTGTTGTTTGACATTCGTTCATACCGGTTGAGTGTTGAAAAACGTGTAAATATCGGCAAGTGCACAAAAATACAGCAACAAAAAAAGATGTCGCTCAAAATGGATTATAATTATCTTGGTGACACTGGAATGAAAGTATCGAACTTGTGTTTTGGCGCTTTAACGTTCGGAATTGTTGTAAAGTTCATTTTTATTTTACTTTATTTTTTTATTATTATTTCTTTGTTAAAATGTAATGACTTTATTTTAAAGTAAACACATTACATTACATCTTTCTATTAAGTCTATCTATTAATTATCGGAGTTAATATTCTGGAAAAGTTGGCCTTTCTCATTGATGAAAATTTGATATTGAATAATAAATAAATAAATACCGACGAGTGTACTACTCTATGACAAAAAAATCATTTTCATTGTAAATCTCAGAAAAAATGCATAAATTTTATATCATGAATTTTATTTTTCGTAATAATCTATTTAATTTTATCTCCAAAAAATAAATATTATTGTATTTCGATTAATTTTTTTCTGTGTGCAAATTTTGAAATAATTTTTTGGTCAGTCACAATTAAAAACACCTTTTTATTTAATTTTACGAAGTCTATATAAAAAATTTATATGCTTAAAAAATAAATGTATTTTAATTTCTCAAAAGATATGTCGCCAAACCGTAAGTAATAATAAAAATAACACTGTCAGCAACATTTTTTTGTGCAGTGTGTGTTTTATTTTGTTTGGACCCGGTGGACGACTAACTTTTTTCTTTCTTTTTTTTCTCTTTTTTGTTAATGTGACCGGCCGGTACTTCATTTATAAACATCGAAAAGTTGTTTTTAATCTCTAGAGGTCAGAGAAGAAAAAAAAGAAAAGTTGGTTAAAGAAAAAAAAATTCGTTGTTATTTATTTTTGACAAATGTGTGTTCCTTTGAGTTTAATAGCTTGAAAATATTTTGCATTGTTTGATGTTTAGATTCAATGTTTGCAAAGCAATAACGACTAGAATAAACACGTTTTATTTGGAATGAATAATAATAATAATAATAATGATGCTTTAGCAAACCAGTGTATTTTTCCTATGGAGTTCGATCTGTTTCTGTTAACTTAAATATGACCTCCATTTTTCTTTTTCTGAAAATTTTTGAGAAAATGTTAATTTATCAGAGATGAAAACTAGTTTAAGTCTAACCCTTGATTAGTTTTATGCTCATAATTTAAATTTTCGAAGCTACTAGTTAAGATTCGGATAATTTGACACACTGTATTTTCACAAAAAAATACTTTTTCTTGTGTACATAGGTCGTCTACATCTAAAAGTAACGTCAATTCTGTGGGGATTTCTCACATTTTTGAAAAAAAAATATTTAAAAATGTAATCTAGTATTGTGACCGTAAAGTGGGGGTTGAGTTAACAGTGTATGTCCAATACACAAATGGACACTGACTTTATCCGATTATTGTGATACCTAATATTTAATTTACAATACAAACTTAATGTAATTTGAACCCTGAGTTTATGTCCATTTACAAAACTATGGCCGTAGTAATTCTCAGCTGATAAATTTGGTAATGGCTGGTATGTTGCTACAACAAACAATTTGAAAACAAAAATGACCCTTGGAATAAAGCTGATCTATTTCAAATTGTAGGAATTCTTGCCCTATTGGCTGGGACAGTAGAATATGCCAACTACACTTCTGCAGTGGGGGGGGGGGAAATCCCACCCCCCATGAGCTAAGGGTAGCGACCCGTGATACTTAAGGATGGAATCTTGGTGGATCAGCAGCCCATGATATGCAACACTCTACTTTGGCCCTTACTTAGGCTAGAGAATCGGTTGGAGAGGCCTGCCTCAATCAGTCGGCTAGTCATGTCAAGCCCAAGCACCTATGTGATTTTCAACCCTATTGCCCGTGCGTATGGCAAACCCCCAATCCTTTTTATCATATGTGGCTGAGGACCTTATTGTCTTGGGTATGACGTTAAACAGCATCTAGTGGTAATGTTCCAATTCTGGAGCTGTGTGGAGTACCTTTTCATTGCCATTATTTCCAGGTCCACTCTGACCCGGAGTGGTACTACCAGTTAGAGTATGAATTAAATAGATTTAAAAAAATGAGTATTAAAAAAATGTATTTAAGAAAAAATTGCGTTTGAAAAATTTTTTTAATACCATCAAGAATGAATAATAAAAAAAATGTTTTCAGCATAAAATAACCCAACAAGGGTTGATATGCCATAAAATACAACCAACCAACCAACCATAACCCGAAATGTCATTTTCATGTATTTAGGGGTTTATGTGACTTAACAGCCATTTCAAGAAAATAATGGAGTCTTTCTTCATTGGGGAAAGCCTTACAAAAATGCATATTTAGTGAGATGCTAGGAAGCCTCAACTTCTGAACCGATGATTGAGGTAAAATAGATTGCATAGTTCCAAGGAGCTATCCCCCAAGGTAGTACCTTTCCTCTCACCTTAAGAGGACAGGGCTGTGTTTATTGCCAAAAGAGGATTACTGATAGGACCACACATTTTTCTGACCATTGCATGAGCTTCGGTTTGTGTGTGGCATAGTGGCTAATGTATTGGCATTAGAAAAATATAGGTATTAAAATTGTAGAGAACTCTGTTCTTTTGGTCTTTGTGCTTTGTGTAGGTTCTTCTTAATTTTCAATTTTCTTTAAAAAAAAAAAAAAAACATTGACTCCTGTTTTTTTATGTTATTTACATTTAGAGAGGCTGGTTTAACTCTGTCATAGCACAGGCCTAAGAATTGCAAAGTTCCTGGTTTGATGCAGATCCTAACCAACTCTGTGCATGAGTAGCACAGATTGGGTAATCTGATCTGTGTGGTTAAGTGAGGAGTTGTTGGTAGGGGTGGCGCTCCACCTCACCAAAAACAATCTCCGTGGTCTCCCTTGCTGCTGATACTGACTATAGACCACTCTGTTAACTTTTTATTTTTTTAATTTTTAATTTTTTAATTTTTTTTTTTTTATATTTAGTGTATGAAATTGATATGTATTTTCCTGAGAGTATGGCTGCAAAATTCTCTTTTTATCCGCAGGATGGCCCACATTCACGCCCTGGTCAGCTCAATGAGGAAGATTCTCACGCTCTCCTGGATCGATATGCTGAGTGGGGAGGGAATTTTATTGATACAGCTGATGTCTACGCTGATGGCTTATCTGAAAAAATTGTTGGTTCTTGGCTTAAAAAGTAAATATTGATTATTTAAATTTCTTATCTATTTCTTATTTATTTAATCTATCGTGTGTGTGTGTGTGTGTGTATGTATATATATATATATATATAATATATATATATATATATGAAATAAATATTTTTAGGAAAAACAAACAAATGATGTTATAATTCGCTGACAGAAATCTGTTTCGACCTTTTATTAAAGCGGTCTTCATCAAGAGCGAAATGTTTGCGATAGAAAGACGGTGTGAGTAAACCGTTACATACAAAAGTGGTACAAACGAATGTTCGTGTTCGGAGCCGGAATTTTTTAAAAATTTTATTTTTTTGAATCAGAAGCATTATAATTCACAAAGAAAACTCATGTTTAAAAAATTATCAAAAAGTATCAAATATTTTCTAAAAATATTTATTTCATACTGTCTGATTCACTTCCATTCACTTTTCATACTGTCTTTTTGAAAAAACAAAATACCTGGATTTCTACATCTTCCGGAGGCTAATGTGGTCTTCAGTGGCTGGAATTATGAACTTTTTAATACTTTTTTTATACATTTTTTTATATATATTTACATCAAACTCTTTTGAGCATTCTTTGGATTATAATGCTTCTGATTTTAAAAAATAAGATTTATTTTATTCATTAAAACAGAATATGTATTTTCAAAATTAAAAAAAAAATTCCGGCTCCGAACATGAACGTTCGTTTGTACCACTTTTGTTTGTAATGGTTTACTCACACCGTCTTTCTATCACAAACATTTCGCTCTTGATGAAGACCACTTTAATAAAAAGTCGAAACAGATTTCTGTCAGCGAATTATAACATCATTTGTTTGTTTTTCTAAAAATATTTTTTCATACTGTGGATTCACTTCCATTCACTTTTCATATATATATATATATATTATATATATATATATATATAGCAAAATATATGCCCTCCGGGTGCAAGTTTAACTTTTAATATAATAAATATCATATTAAATTAGAAAGGCTAATAAAAATGCAGATAAAACGATTTGGAACAGAGGGGTATGATTGAAAAATAGAACAACTTTGAAACTAACTCTTCCATCGTTTTCCATTACTCCGTCTTTCATTGGTAAATTTTCCTAATTTAACTATTTAGTTAAATAGGAAGTAAAGAATAAAATTACAGTTATATCTTCTTGTTAATGGATTTCTTTTAAGATTTATCCCCAAGATTTTTGCTCATATTCATTAAAAATAAAAAAACAATTAGAAATCAATAATACTAAGCATATATTTATTAAAATCAAATTTTTAAGATCTATATGAAAATTAGCCTTCCATTCATACTGTAAACCTCTATTTTATGTATATATAATATAACTGCATGTTATTAGTATGTGGTCAACAGTATTAATAATGTAAAACAATTTTAAGAATTGATTTAAATAAAAATAAAATCATGGAGAATGTGATGTAAATAACAAAGGGAATTGTGAATTGAGTAGTAGTATAGTTTTGGTTACAGACAGAAAAACACACAATCTCTATTATAATAAGATATATATATATGCACAAGGGTTGGTTGAAAATTTCATAGGTTAATAAAGATACATTCATGGAACAACATGACATTTTAGCATTGGTTCCCACTAGATCACCAAAGTTAAGCAGCAATGAGCCTGTTCAATTCTTAGATGGGTGACCATTTAAGCAACAGCAGGCACTGTAAGCAACCTGATATAAAAATGACTTGATTTAGCATTAAATGACCTGAAAAGGGTTGATATCCATAAAATAAAACGACCAACCAACCTGGCACCAGCTAAATAGAAATACCAGGTGGCGTTGCAGTAGCAGTTAATGCAATTTGAATGCAAACATTTTTACTCTGGTATTTATATTTCCATTCAATTTTTTCTTTTTCATTTTTTGTGTCTGCCTTAATTAACTTGTGTTCATTGATGATTATTAGTTTGAAAGTGAACAATTTCAGCAGGAATTTTAATGGGGGTGGAGACATTTTTATTTGTTTTTTTTTTTTTTTTTTTTTTTTCTTTTTCAATTTTATTTGTTTTGTTTTTTTCATTTTTATTTGTTTTTTTTATTAAGCAAAACTTATGAAACCTTTTGTCAACATTTATGACACTTTCAAGGACATTCATTTTATTGTTAATTGCTTCTAAATCTTTTTTTTTTTTTACTTATTTCTAAAATCTTTATTTTAGTGAATGAATGTTTCACTTTTGTTTTTTTTTTTTTTTTTTTCTTTGTGTGTATGTGTGAAGAATTGTCTATCATTGACAGTGGTGTTATAATTGTCAGTAATTTAGATTAGCATTTCATCTTAATTCTAGTTGATTTTTAGCACAACTCACTTTAATCTTTATTTCTATAACACTAAGAAACAAAGCATATCTGAGACAATAATAAAGGACTAGCAGGACCTGTGGATATATCACAATATGATAATTTAATTATTACAACGTTTAATGTTTACTTAAGAGCTATTGCAAATAGTTCTATATGTAAAAAGTATTATAATCTTGATTTAACTCCTTATTTTCATCTTTTAATTATGTTCGATTCAAACTGATTAGCATTATTGCTTCTGCGCGCTCACACCCTCTCTCTATCTTTCCCCTATTCTCTTTCTTTCTTACTTTGTTATATTTTTCAGTGTAGCATGTCCTTTATCTTCCCTTTCTTTATAATAAAAGTGGAATGGTCCATTATTTAGCTGAGGTGATGACACTCATAAGAACTAAGAATTTGACAGATAAGCAACATCATATAATCAGGATTTACATTTTTGGATGATTTGGACAGTCTTATTTTTAACCAGAGGGTGTTACAAGATAATGGTCATACAATTAAGGAACAAGAGTATTAATATATAAATAAGTGCTTGATATCTCAAAAGTATTAAAGAAAACACTTGTAGGAATTTTATGGGTGTGATAATCTTTTAAGCAAAACTTATGAATTAAACCATCTGAATGTTTATAGCACACTCAAGACATTCATTTGAATGCTTCTAAAATTTATTACCTTTTCAGTCAGTAGAACTTCTGTGTAGGAACCACAAGATTCTGGGTTTGATACCAGACCACACCAAATTAGCACATGAGTAGCACACATTGGGTAATTTGATCTCTGTGGTAAAGTGGGAAGCTAATGGTAGGTGTGGCACACCACCTCAGAGGCAAAAACAATCTCCCTGGTCTAGTGCTAGTGAATAGGGGATAGACTCCCTTGCTGTCCGGCTGATACTGACAATTGGACACTCTGCCGACTTTAGACTTAAAGACTATTTTAGTGAATGATTGAATGTTGCACTATTATTTTGGTCATGGTTCTTTTAGATTTAGTGAATTGTTATGTTTTATTTTCATTAACAGTTACCAAAATTTTGTTATTTTGATGTCATAGTACTATACTATATAGTAAATAGTATTGAAATCATTATTCAAACTACAATATTTAATATTCCAACTTCCCTTAATATATTAAATTGATGAACGGAACAGGGGAGGGGGATAAAAGCTCAATTTGGCATAGGGGGTGTCCACAAAAACTTGCAGGGTTGAAGGCCATGACAAAAAAAAAGTTGAGAAACGCTAACCAAACATGTTTTTAATTTATTAATTTTTTATATTGTAGACATAAACGGGATGAATTTGTTCTGGCTACAAAAGTCCGCTTCAATACTAACCCTAAAGACGTCAACTCTATTGGCCTCAGTCGTAAACACATAATGGCAGGTATTGAGAGCAGCCTGAAAATCTGCAGACATCCTATGTTGATATTTATCAGGTACACTTAAAAAAACATTTTTCTTTTCTATTAATAATGAAGATTGATTCAGTCTCTATTTGTCTGTAACCGAAACTACATCACTGCATACGTTAGTCATTTCAGGAATTAAGTTAATCAATGAGTATTTAATTTATAGTAAAATCATTAAATATATAGAATAAATCTTATTTTATTAATGATGTCTCTATGAAAATCTGTGTTAAATTTGCCTTAAAACATCCCATGTTATTAGTACATTTAAAATCCTCCAATGTGTTTTATATATCACTAAGAAATAAAGGTTTACATAATATATGGTGTGGTTAATTTGCATACAGGTTTTAACAAAACCAGGTTTAATCAATAATTAGTTGGTGATATTGATCTCTAATGTCACTGTTTTATTCTCTAACATATTAAAATCAATCTATGAAAGTTTTTTTTAATTTTTTTTTTTTATAGAAACCAATTAAGAATATAATATATATAAGATATGTGTAATCTTTTTATATGTATACTTATTTAATTTTGTTAATCTTTCTAATTCAATATATTTCATTATATCAAAACTTAAATACTTATACCTGGAGAGCGTATATTCTTGTTAGTACTTGTGATGGTGTTTGTGTTGTGATTTTATAAAGTGAAAGAATTTGATATTTTTATATTAAACAACCTGATGTTGTGTTCTGTGTTGCTGTTTCTTGTACTGTGATTTTAATCAACCAATCAGTGTAGTCCATTAATACCAACACAATCAGGGTAGTCCATTAGTACCGACACTGACACAAAAAATCTGAGAAGCCCAGCAGTTGCACAAGTTATAGTACCTTGCTAGACTCCAGTCACTCATTTGTGTCACTTTTCATGTAGATCCATAGTTTTTTTTTTTTATTGTTGGTACCTAGGTTTTAATTCAATGTCCTTCTCTTAGATTGGTTGCCCACCAAGATTAGACAGCTCTATCAATCATATTTTACCCATATCTAGGGAAGAGATTATATGCTTCTTTTGTAGAATTAAAAAAAAAAAATTTTTTTTCATTTTTTTTTTTTTTTTAAATCACAGGAATTAATATGATAAAAGTTACAGTATGGACTGCTTGCTTTTAGAGTCTGTAAATACACATGTAGGCTGATAAGGTACTGGATAGGGTTAATTTTTCTTTTGGTGTTGACAGTTAAGTTTTGGGCAAAAGTGGAATTGTGGGATTTTATTTTTTTGTATATTATTGTTTTATTTAAACTTTATTAATTCATGACTCCTCACAAGATGTCCTCTTCTTTCTCAAAATTATAGTGTAAAGTGAACAAAGAAATAAATAAAAGATTAAAAATCTGTCTGAATTCAAACCTGGCTCACCGATCCCATTTGTACACCAATAACTATTACAGCATCAAACCTCTCTGTGATTAGTATTAATTAATACTGCAGGCTGATTATAAATAAAGTAACTCCCTTCCCTATTTTAAAAGAGATTAAGTGTATGTTTCCATAAGATATCAGATAAGATTTCCATATAATTGATAGCAGTACATACCTTTCTTATGTGTTGATTGACATATTGAAATATTGCCATGTATTTAATACATAATCCTTTTTGTTGTTCTTTCCAGACTCACTGTTGGGATGTGGGTACTCCAATTAAGGAGACCCTACTTACACTCCATGATCTGCAACGAGCTGGTAAAATCCATTATGTTGGATTAAGTAATGTTTGTGGTTGGCAGATCCAGAAAATTGTGGATGTTGCCAAAGACATTGGAATGCTTCCAATTGCCAGTTTGCAAGTAAGTCAGATTCAAATTTTTTATTTAAATTTCTTGTTTTATTTTTTATAAAAGTTTTGAAATGAAAAAAAAATGTTTGAAATGACAAGCAATTATAATTTTACTTAATTCTTCTCTTATTGCTTCTCTTAATGCCCATCTTCTCTCAGGTCGGACAGGTTTACCTTAGCTTGTACAGGTGTTAATTACATTTACTAGCTGTACCTGTAGAAATTTAATGACAGACTTCCAAAAAACAGGATACAAAGTGTGATACCGTGTTTCACCAAAAATAAGATGGGGCTTATATTAATTTTCACTCCGAAATATAACACTGGGCTTATTTTGGGGGGATGTTGAGTGTTTGCATCACATGATGTAATTGTGAAGAATGGTTATTTCTTTTGCCTGTCTGCTGCTCTCAATAGGGCTTATTTTAAAAAGTATCCTGAATAATCAGGTTAGATTTTATTTTGCAGGCATATCTTATTTTCGAGGAAACATGGTACTTTTATTTTTTTTTTTTTTTCAATTGACACTGAATCTAAAAATTTGAAATTTAAAAAAATGTTGTTTTTTTTTTTTTGTTTTTTTTTTTTTAATTTTTTAATTTAAAAATTTAAAAAAATTCTATTTAGTTTTTTTAATGCATCTCATAATTAAAAATACTTTTCTTTTGTCCTTTAATGGAATTCTACTTATTCATAATAGCAACAATCCAAGTTTCTAGAGGTGCTTTGACCAAATAAAAACTTGCTGGAATAATGAATGCCAAAGCAACTTATTTTTAAGAAAATTAATGTTTCATTTGTTAATTTGTCTTGGTAAATACAGCTCCAGCATTGATACTTCTTAAAAACTTCATTTTTTTTTTTTTTTTACGTCTTTAATTTGTCTTTATTTAATTCCTAATAGCAACAATACAGTTTAATGGAAAGACATTCTGAATTTGAAGAATTTCAAGTTTGCCTTAATGAAGGAATTGGTGTGTTGCCATGGAGTCCTCTGAAAGGGTAAGTCTTGTTCATCTGACCCAGGGTATAGATTTTCTTTCTTTTTTTTTTTTTTCCCCCTCTTCTTTCTCCCCCCCCCTCTTCTTCCCCCCTTTTTATTACAGTAGTAATGGATCTGCAAGACTAGTTTGCTAACCATTATACCATGATGGGACACTCTGACCTTAAAAAGGTTGTGATCTCAATGAAAATATATATAAACTATCAGGACCTGTGGATATACCACAATATGATAATTTAATTATTACATTTGATATGTTTACTTAAGAGCTATTGCTAAATAGTTCAATATATAAAAAGTATAATTCAATTCTCTCCCCTCATATATTTTTTTTTTTTTTTTTTTTTTTCATCACTTCATTATGTTCGATTGAAACAGATTAATGTTATGGTTTCTGAGTGCTCACCCGCCCTCTCTCTCCCCATCTTTCTTTTTTTTTCGTTCCTTTCTTTCTTTATAATAAAAATGGAATGGTCCATTATTTAGCTGAGGTGACAACTCATAAGAATTTGGCAGATAATCAGGATTTACATTTTTGCTTTTCATCATGGACGGTCGCATTTTCAACCAGAGGGTGTTGCAAGATGATAACGGTCATATTTTTAAGGAACATGAGTATTAATATATAGATGTTTTTATATCTTATTTTGTTTTTCTTTTTTTTTTTTTTTCTTTTTTTTTCTTTTTTTTTAAATTCTTTTCTTTTTTGTGGTATTTAATTGAAAATGCTGCTTAGGAAATTTTGATACCTTTTTGTTAGGGTTGGACAGACACTCAGGTGTTTTGAGTTTTAAGATATAGGACCTATTGCTCTGATAATTGGGGCAAGCTCTTAAGTATTTATTCTTATCTGAATTTTATCAAAACTTTATTGCCTGTTTTTCAGGTTTAAATACAGCCAACAGCTTAGAATTGCCTACTCATGACAAATCATAAAGATATCGTAAAATAGGCCAACTCTGTAGTAGGCATATATGGTGTGATGAGTAAATTGTCACCATTTCAAATTATCAATTTCTTCCATGCACTTTGTTTGTCTCAGATTTTATCTACTGTACAGCACACTAGTCATTTGGGCACTGTCTGTGAGGAAAGCAGCATCTTGATGCAATTCACTCCTTCAGAAATTTGGAAATGGCATGCTGTACTGTTTGACATTCATGCTGGAAGCTCCAATATGAAGATTTCAGAGTTTTTTGGTTGTCAATCTAAGGACCGTGCAGAGGATTTGAAGAGGTGGAGGAGTCCACTGGTGATCATGAAGGTATGACGGCTTAGAATCCTCACTCAGATCATTCTGATATCCCAGCAAGTCAATCAGGTCCATGGACATGGGAATGTGTGAGTTTCTTATCAGGCTAGAAGTGCATTAAGACACTCTTTTGGATGGTGAATACACAGAACAACTGTTGGCTTGCTCCATTCCCACAAGATATACGGATTGTGATGAAAAGCAAATACGTAGTCCACATCATATTGTTTGTGGTGGTCACTTGCAATGGTGACATTATGCCTCCATTGATCTTCCCACATGGCCTTGGATTCGACACTGAGGCTTACATGGAGGTAGTGCTGCCCTGGATTGAGAGAGTGGCTGCTGGAAGACCCTACATCTGGTAACAGGACTCTGCACCATGCTACACAAGCAGGAGAACCCAGTGTTGGCTGTAGGTAAATTTCTGTGACCACATCACCCCTAACATCTGGCCACCTAACTCTACAGATTGCAATCCTGTTGATTATTGCATGAAGCACAGTTGAGTGAGAGACCAAAGGAATATCTGTGCAACACCAAAGATGAACTGAAGGCAAGGGTAATGGCAGCATTTAGTAATTTAAATGAGAATGTCTGAAAGTCTTGCAAGAGACTCTGAAGGTTGTGGTTGAAGCCAATGGAGATATCTTCTGAATAAATTTTATATATAGTATTTAAAGATATTTTTATGTATTTTTTGTAAATATATCTGATAAAGTGAGATGAGTCTTATTTTCATTTTTGTATAATTTAGACTAGTGGTTCTCAACCCCCTTTTTTTTTCTTTTTTTTTTTTTTTTAAATTTAACACCTGGACTCCTTTGTTTCCTATTTTACTCTGGTGGACCCTCTGTAGCCATTCAATGTTTAAAAATCATTATGAAAATACAAAAGGATTAGCATTGTTGTCTAAACCAGTGGTTATCAACTTGGGGTTATGGCCCCCCAGAGACTATATAACATTTTGGTCCAGGCAACCATATGACGCCCAGTTGAGAACCTTTCATTTAGACGACAATTTACTCATCGCACCTTGTGTGTGTTTCATCTGATGATTTTTGTTTTTGTTTTTTTTTTTCTTTAATACATGAAACTGTTAGTAATGAAGTAAACATGAGAAACTAAGATATTTTTTTAGGTTTTATATTGTTCTTTTTGCATATATTTGAAAACTTTCTTGATTTCAGAAAAAAAACCTTTTTAAACTATTTGTTTATTCACAAGTACAAAGTTAATTGCAAACAGCCTTGTCAAGGATTTGAACTTGGGTCACTGATTCAATTTCATATAACAACCGTTACATTGTCTACCTCAGATGAACTTGTATTTTCAAAAATTAACCATGTGTTTGAATAAGTTTATATATATATATACCAAACCCCTCTGCACAACCAGGATGCGACACAAGATCAATTTCTTAAGTGAAGTTTAACAGGTTACCTAGCCAAGGTTAAAGAACCTAGTCTGCCCTACTATTTACCCATAGCCGGAGGGAGAATAATTGGATGCATACCTTTTCCAAGGATATTAGCACTATATGAAATGCAAACAGTCTCGTCCAGATTTCATTTCCTATGACTCTAACCATTACACCATACACCTTCATACATTTTATATATGTTAGCAGATAACAAACCTTTTGATTAACCAAAATTAATTTTTTTCTTTTCTTTTGTAGTGGCTTTCTCACTGGAAAGTTTAAGAGAGATGAAATGCCAACACCTGAAACAAGAATTGGTTTCACAGCGCTTGCAGAACAAAACAGAGTTCTTCAAAGTCAGCCAGCTTGGTCAGTCTTAAAAGAAAAAGATTCTGTCTGGGAATTGTTGGATACCATGAAAGAAATTGCCAGTGCTCATGGTAAATAGTTTTTTTTTTTGTTTTTTTGTTTTTTCCCCTCCTTCCATCTTTTATTTGAAAGTAACCTCATGAACAGAGATAATTTATATTTAATCCTTAAAATAGTGTTTAAATCATCCTCAAAACTTTCTGTTTGAAAGTGACTTACATTTAAAAGAAAGAGATTAAAAAAAAATTAAAAAGGCAGTCCAGCAGTCCCTCCTTATTTCACGACTTGCTACTCTCATGATCCAAATCACAGCTTACGTCACAGTAAATTTTTTTTTTTTTTTTTTTTTTTTTTTTTTTAATTCTATGAAAAATCAATTAAAAGTAAAATTTTCACAAATTTTGATACTTATTCATTTTAGATAAATTTATGTTTAAAATAGTTTTTCCTAAAATATATTAGGGGAAATTTTTTTACTAGGTTAACCCCACCCCTTATTTCATTTTATGAAATATGAACAAAACATTTTATTCATACATTTTAAATTTTACTATAACAATAAGTCTGAATAATTAAATTAGAAATTTTTAGAAATGTTTTGGAGATTCTTACTGTCATAAAACAAAACAAATACCTCAGTGGAATGGAGTTAATGATTCTTTTTAAGTAATTAATTAATTTTGGAAAAAATTAAACATTTAATTCAATTTTTTTTTTTTTTTTTTTTTTTTTTTTTTGCTAGTTGTTTCTAATTTATCGTGCTCAGATTCTCTTGTTTTAATATTTTTTTTTCTTTTTCTTTTTTTTATAAATCTTAGAAAAAAGTGTAGCTCAAGTAGCTCTACGGTGGCTCATTCAACGGAAGGTTGTTTCTTCAGTAATATTTGGAGCCAAAACATTGCAGCAGCTGGATGATAATCTTGGAGCTTCCTCTGGTTGGGAACTGACAGAAGCAGAGGTAAGAGGTTTTTTTTTGGGGGGGGGGGCAGAAAATTGCCTGATCATCAGCTAGCAGAAAGAAATTGATAAAGCAAAGATAAATGGTTTTGCTGGTAGTTGTTATATATATCTTTATATTTATATTAACTAGCTAGACCTGTGGATATACCACAATTTAATTTTTATGTTCGGTATGTAATTAGTATAATAATCTTGATTCAACTTTCTCACACTTTTTTTTTTTTCTCTTATGTTAGATTGAAACAGATTAGTGTTATCATTTCCGCGTGCTCACCCCTCTCTATCTTTCCTCCTACTTTTTTTTTATAATGAAAATGGAATGGTTTATTATTAAACTGAGGTGATGACACTTGCAAGAAATAATCAGGATTTACATTTTTGTCCAAATCGACCAAGATGAAATTCAGTCTCATTTGTTGAAAGATAATAACGGTCATACTTTTAAGGAAGATGAGTATAATGTTAGTTGGTAAGCAATTTCCATTTATCATATTTTAGACTCTAAAGTTAAAAAAACAACAACAAAAAAAAAAACCCCGGAAATTTTCAATCACTTTTACATAATATCCAGTCTTAAAGACTATACTGTAAAAAAAGAAAATGGAGGCACGTGGTGTAAGAGTTAGGCAGAGGATGGATTGATTTGGGGGGGGGCTGTATTATTTGAGAGTACTGTCTGATAGTGAACAATATACATGTGTGTGTTCATGTGTGTATGCATGTGTACAGGTGTTGTGCTGCATGTATTTATTCAACTTCTAAACTGGAGAACAAATGGATTCATGCTTTTTCAAAGGGCATTAGCACAAAGATTCCATTTCTTACGATGTTAGCGCCTGTGTGTGTAGAGGAAATGTAGCATGTTATACACCTTAAGTATTTTCAGATAGTTGTAGGAAATGGACTTGTTAATCCGAGTTCAAATCCTGGACAAAGCTGTTTGCATTTCACATGGCACTAATACCCTTGGGGAAAGTATGCATCCAACGACTCCCTTCAGCTATGGGTAAATAGCAAGGCAGACTGTGCTCGTAACCTTGGCTAGGTAACCAGTCTAGGAGAAGAAAAGCTCTGAATTCAAACCTGTTAAACTCTGCATAAGAGTTGGTTAATAAATATACTCCAGGCCTGCTCATGGCACAGTTGAGAGCCCGAACTGAGGCCTACTGAAAATTAAGTTAATTATTTTTTTAAGATAAGTTAGAATAACAATTTTACAAATACCTGAGGATAATAAGATGCGTTGAAAGTTGAATAAATGAAAATATGTAATATTGTTGTGGTTACTGATAAGTATTAAACAAAACGAAGAGGTAGGTAAGATTTCTGCTAAAAGATATGATGTACATGTTATTGAAAGAGAAAAAAACAACTTGCTTATGAATGATGTACGATTTGGTTTTTTTCTTCTTTTTCCCCCAATATAGAAATATATTTATTAAAATTTTATTTATTTTTTCTTATCTTCTAGATGCAGAAATTAAATGAAATGTCTGAACCCCAGGTTGAATATCCGCACAACATGATTTCAAGAGTTAATGTAGTTCGTCAAAAATAGTTGTAAGTTTCTGAATAAACCTTATTCGGATTTAATTGAAAAAAAATGTTAAATTCTCACTTATTAATTATAATGGATCACATTATAAACTTTTCTGATCGACTGGGGAAAAAATCGAAAAAAGATCAAGGATTTCAGAATTTTATCAAGATTCTAAATGAGAAATTGATTTTTGACATTTTCTTTTCTTCCCCATGATAGATTGGTTGGTGAGGGCCGGTATCATATCCAGAGCTAAACTGTCACCCCCCCCCACCGATATTATAGGATTATCTACAGAATTATTTAGATTGAAACATTTTTAACAATTTATAAAGAAAACATTATCTAAATGGTGGTAGGTGAAATAAATTGCTACTAACGTGATCGACTTGTAAAGAATTTTTGATACAAGAATAAAATTGTTTGCCAAAATTTTGTTTTGTCTTTTATAATAAAGTTTTGAAATGAAAATAAATGCCATTGGAAAGAAATAAACATGCCATCATGGAAAACCCAAGATTTTAGTTATACGTTATGTAATAGGAAATTAACTAGAATTTAAAATTTAAGGATGACGTGTGAAAGGCTGACTGGTTGAATGTCAACAGTGACAAGAAAGATAGTCTGGCCTATCAAACATTTCACTGTGTTTGGATGAGACAAGAACACATCTTGTCTTGAAGAGCCATTTCTCTAACTTAGGTTTGAAGTAAAATAAATGAGCTTTCTATAAAAACAACTGTCTTGTGTTTGTTAATTAAAAAATAAGCAATCGCACAAGATGAGATATCCTTAAGACGACCCAAGAATTTCCAGACCCCTCGAAGAACAGAAAGAATGCCATCCAGCCCAACAACAGACCCAGCTACTGCAATCCAGAATAGCATACTCAACCAGATACAGCCCAAAGATAAGTATAGAAACTACATACTCCTTCAATGTTTAAATTGATCCCACTATGTAACACCATGATTTTGTTATGATTAACTGATTGTCCAAACATATACAGGGTGATTGAAAAGTAACTACCTATTTTAAACTATTTAGAATTGATCTCAACATGCTGCAAAATGAAATCTTGGGAGAATATTGAAGACTTGATTTTTATGAATGGCTGAATCACAATTTTCCTGGGAGATGGATGGGTAGAAGTGGCCCTAATTTAACATCCTGCAACTATTCTCTTTGAGGTTGGTTGAAGGAGCAAGTCTACTCTAGGAACCAATGACTTTGGAAGGACGAATATGAGAATTTATTTCTGCCATTCCACAAGAGTTCCTGGGCAGCTTGAGAAGTTGGAGGTGAAATGATGGTGCCCATATAGAATTTTAAATAAAACTCCATGTTTGTATGTTCTTCTCATTCATTTTTTGTAAAAATAATGATTCAGAAATAAATAATATTTTTAAGATAGGGAGTTATTTTACAACCCTTAAAAGAAAAAAGGAGAGAATATTTACACAGAACATACAATATTATCACATGTACGACAAAAGAAAAAGACAGAATAACTCATTTTTTATAACAAAATAAAAATTTATTTTCAAAATATTAGCAAATATATGCTATTTCCAGTATTGGAAAATTTACATTTTATTGTCCAGGATGTGTGGGAACACTGCAGGTGCGAGTATTTAATTTTTAATGTAATAAAATAAATTAGAAAGGCTAATGAAACTAAATAAGAATGAAGATGAAAAGATTTGAAATAGATTTTTGCTCATATTCATTAAGATAAAACCAAACAATTACAAATCAATAATACTAAGCATATATTTATTAAAATCAAATTTTTAATATCAATATGCAAATTAGCCTTCCCATTCACACTGTAAACTGCTATTTTGTTGTATATATAAATACAATTGCATGTTATTACCATGTAGATCCGGCCCTGGATTTTTTGCCCAGCGCCTAGGGGGAATGCCGAAGGGATCGACAATTTTTCTTTCCCACCCATGAGCTTCTGCTTGTGGGTGGGCCCACGTTAAAATGAGGCCTTGTGCCCAGCCCATACAAGTGGGGTATGAGGCAAATACCTGTAGATCCGGCCCTGGATTTTACAAGTTAATAGCGTTGATCCCAGGGGGCTATCCCCCCAGGCAATACCTGCCCCGTTGATATAAATGAGCGGGGCTGGGTTTATTGCGCCCTCCTTGAGGGGGAATGCTGACAGGATCAACGTAATTTTTCACCCGCCACCCATGAGCTTCGGTTTGTGGGTGGTCCCATGTTAATAGGGCCTTGTGCCTAACCTGTACAAGTGGGATACTAGGTAAATACTATGTAGATATGGTCAACAGTATTAATAATGTAAAACAATTAATAATTGAGGCATAAATTAAAAAAATCATGGAGAATGTGACATAAATAACTACGGTAATTGTGACTTGGGTAGTAATATAGTTTCAGTTACAGACAAACACACAATCTCCATTATAATAAGAGATATCAGCATAAAAATAATGACAGTTAAATTGTCTGGGATAGTTAATTCAAGAAGCTTAGGAAAAATAAGTTCATATCATTTATATTGATCTCTAAAGAAAAAAAATAATCTAAGTACACTGATCATTGTACAAATACTATTTCAATTTGATCAGTAAATAGAAAAAAATATCTTATTATAATGGAGATTCTGCAACTGAAATTACGTCACCCCTGACCTCACGATTTTCTCAGTTATTTAAGTTATATTCACAACGATTATGAAATAGTTATCTAATCTTAATTAGCATTTTATTTATCAACAATGTCTTTATTAAAGTCTAACTGAATTAGATTTGCCGCAAAAACTGCCAATATTATTAATGCATTTAAAATCCTGAAATATATCTTATATATCTCTAAAAAAATAAACATTTACATAGTATATGGTGGGAAGAATTTGCATAATGATTTTAACAAAACTGGGTTTAATAAATAATTGTTTGCTGTTACTAATTTTAGTACTATCCTGTTATTCTCAAACGTATTAAAAGCAATAATATAATTTTATATAGAAATCAATTAAGATAACATTGAAATAAGTAATATTTTTATATTCCTTCTTATTTAGTTTCGTTAGTCTTTCTAAATTTAATATATTTTATTACATTAAAACTTAAATACTTTATCTAATTCAAGTAAAGATCTTACCGGCAATCTGATGCAAGGGAGATAACTTAGTCGGGAAATTTTTAAATTGTTGATTTCTATTTCTTTAAAACCATCGTTTACTTTTATTCAGTTAACTACTAAGCTTAGCTTAGATGTGGCACAAGGCCAGAAATATGGGGCACTGAATGAGAATCGAACTCACTGACAATGGTCTGCAAATCTAGCTTGCTATATTACACCACGTGAGGTGACCTCGTTTACTTATATTTAGTGTGTCTATATATGTATATCTTATAATGGAAATTCAGAGGCCACAAATATGGAGGTTATGGTAATAACATAAGTTAATAACAGGAAGCACATGGAAGAATTTGAGTTTCAAAGAATATTATATCCTCATATTATAATGGAGTTTCAGTGTCTGTAACTGAAACTATGTCACTCCTTACTTCACAATACTCTCAAGAATTGCATAATTTTTATTAATCATTATTTAATTTATAGTCAAAATCATTAATACATATAATGAAATCTTATTTATTAACGAATGAAAATCTGAGTTAGATTTACCTCAAAACAGCCCATGTTATTAGTGCATTTAAAATCCTTCAATGTGTCATATATCACTAAGAAATAAAGTATTACATGATATATGGTGTGATTAATTTGCATACTGGTTTTAACAAAACTGGGTTTGATAAATAATTACTTGGTATTATTGATCTAATTTTATTGTTTTATTCTCCAATGTATCAAAATCAATCCTATTAATGCTTTTATTTAGAAACCAATTAAAATATAATCAAAGTGATCTTTTTATATGCGTTCTTATTTAATTTTGTTAGTTTTTCTAATTTAATATATTGCATTACATTAAAACTTAAATACTTACACCCGGTGGAGGGTGCATATTCTTGCTAGTATTTTTAATAGTTAAGAAAATTTGCATCCTAAAACATTTCTGGTCATTTCATGTAGCAAAATTTAAAAAAAAAATTTTTTAAATCTGATTTTGTAAACGTCTTAAAAAAAAAAAAAACAGCAATGACAATAAACCAAGTGGATCATTTCATTGAACTCAAATTATTTTGTAATGGTCCATTCATAACAGTTTGAAGCAGCAATAACTTCCTTTTCGTTGACTAAAAAGAGAGAGAAAGAAAAAAAAATTTTAAAACCCATTTAAAAAATTATGTGAAATTATGTCATTTTTTTTAAATAGGTGAAAGAAGCTATGAATGGAATGGACAAAAGAAAAGTTAAATGTAAAAAAATTTTTAAAATAAATTTAAAAAATT
The DNA here is from genome assembly GCA_023376005.1 of Doryteuthis pealeii. Lineage (NCBI taxonomy): Eukaryota > Metazoa > Mollusca > Cephalopoda > Myopsida > Loliginidae > Doryteuthis > Doryteuthis pealeii. Next base: position 56,262,512 of record CM042152.1, read on the forward strand.
AAAGTTGTTAAACTCGGGTGCATTCATGGAACTTGAAACTGAATCCTTTATTTAATCCACTAGGCCAACACTATACCTGATGCCCCTCTCCACACACACATGCTCACACATACATGCATATTACTACTGTAAACTGTTCATGTTCCTGACACTAATACATTATTCTGTGACATGAGACTTTGATTAGTTGTGGTGCACCTGAGCACTGAACACAATAAATTTCATTTCATTATTCTCATTCCGTTAACCCTGACTGGGTATAATTGCTAAGCTATGTTAGTATTCTGTTATTTTCGCCTGTAGTCAGGATTGAACCAGCAACCTCCAGATGATTGTCACTTAGAACTGTATTAAGTCAATGCCTATATCCATTACACCATGTTTCCTACTGGATTTTCTGTTGATAATGATAAAAATTAAAGCTATAATAATTTAAAAAATAGTGTTGAACTATAGGAGGAATTCTATATCAGGATTGAAACTGCAACCTCCAGATGATTGTCACTTAGAACTGTATTAACTCATGCCTATATCCGTTACACCATGTGTCCTACTGGATAATTCAGAGTGCCGGAAGGCATATCAGTCGAAACATGTATATCTCTTATTATAATGTCTGTCTGTGTAACCGAAACTACGTCACCACTGACGTCATGATTTCCTTAGTTATTTAAGTTATATTCTCAACGATTATGAAATAGTCATTATATAATCTAAATTAGTATCTTATTTATTAACAATGTCTATTAAAGTCTAGCTGAGTTTGATTAGCTGCAAAACTGCCCATATTATTAATGTATTTAAAACTTTGCAATATATGTTATATATCTCTTAGAAATAAAGATTTACATAGTATATGGTGGGAGTAATTTGCATAATGATTTTAACAAAACTGAGTTTAAAAAATAATTATTTGCTGGTTTCTAATACTATCATATTATTCTCAAACATTAAAAGTAATCCTATATATAATTTTATATAGATATCAATTAAAATAACATTAAAATAAGTGTAATATTTTTATTTTTGTCCTTACTTAGTTTCGTTAGTCTTTCTAATTTAATATATTTTATTACATTAAAACTTGAGTACTTGCACTCAGAGGGCACATACTTTTGCTAGTAACAATAAAAATCAGGACAACAGTAAAAAAGAAAATCTAAATACAAATCATCAAGCCCCATCTCAAAAATTCAGCCCCATAATATCAATCCATCTATAACAAGATTTTAATACAAAATAAACCTAACAAAAACAGTTTTTTTATGACCAGTGCAAGAACATTATAATTTACTTACCAACATATTTTTTCCTTGAGAGCAAGCCTTCTTCAACATTGAATGCAATTTAACATACTGGCAACGATGCTGGGAAAGTTTGATGAAGAATGCCATAAAGCACAACCTAAAATAAAAATATAAGTGATTGATTGATTTTAAGTTGTCAAATTGTCCAGGGTTATTTTATTTTACAAGTTTTTTTTTAATTATTGCCACAAATTCTAATAAAACTTCAAAGCCTTAAACACACATAAGAAGTGATTATTTTCATTAATTTTTGTTGTCAAAGTTCCCCTAGTGAAAAGTCATAATTTTCTAAAATGAAAATTCTCAGAAATCCCCCCACCCCCAAATTAGGAAATTTCTTAAAATTTTCTTTTCATTGATTTTGGTATTCTAATTTGTGATTAGTTCTTTGCTAAATTAAAGTTTTGGTAAGTGTAATTTTAACTAGGATTTACATTCCTTTCTTTATGCTTAAATTGTTTTATACATTCATTCTAAATTGTTGTTATCATCTCTATCATTTTAGTTTACGGTGTTCTTGAGTGTCGACTCTATCAAAGAAAAGAAATTAAGTACAATGATACAGAAGACCACAAAATAAAACATCAGTTAAAATTGAAAATTTTCTTTGTTCTTCCCTGAGACTGGTACACAGGAGAAGTACTCATGACTAACTTAAAGAAAGTACTCATGATTTACAAAGGCGAGTATTCAATGCTGTCACACAATGAACTGACATTAAATACATTTGAAGAAAATGTTATAAACAACTAAATAAATTTTCAAACATCCTTCTATCTCTACTATTAGTGACAACACATGATACATGTCAATCCAACCTTATAACTAGTCCCCCCCACCACTGCATATGATATCTGACTAAGTAGAATTTAAAAAAATGCAAAAAAAAAAAAGTCGTCGGGGTGGCCTAATATCAGTATCAGCCAATCTGCGAGGGAGTCTATCCCCTTTTTATTAATGCTAGACCAAAGATTGTTTTTGCATCTGAGGTCGAGCGCCACACCTACCATCAGCTCCTTACTTTACCTCACAGATCCCTGTGCTACTCATACGCTGAGTTGGCGAGGGCTGGTATTGAACTAGGAACCTTGTGGTTGCTAGCCGAACGCTCTACCGACTGAGCTAACCCGGCAATATAAATGAAATATCTAGCCGTAACTTTAGATCAAACATAAATAATCTGCAAATTAATTATCTATAATTACATGTACCATTTGTTTTCCAATTTTGAAAGGGGATATGCTTGAACACCATTTATCTGGAAAAAAAAACAAATAGAAATATTGTATCAGACAATGAAAGAAAATGTATGCAAAAATATGAATATGTAGCAGTCCCCCAAAAAGTACACCTCATATATATTTATACAATACAAGGCACGTGGTGTAATGGTTAGAGTTGTAGGAAATGGACTCGTCGACCCGAGTTCAAATCCTGGACAAGGCTGTTTGCATTTCACATAGCACTAATACCCTTGAGAAAGGTATGAATCCAACTACTTTCCTTCCAGCTATGAGTAAATAGTAGGGCAAACTGGAGAAGGAAAACACTGAATTCAAACCTGTTAAACTCCGCTTAAGAAATTGACCTTGTGTCAAAACCTGCTCGTGCGGAGGGGTTGGTAAATATATATATATTTATACAATTTTATTTTTGGTTACAGAGTTTCAATGCAATTAAGTTTGGTAATAGATAAATACATGATAATAAATGTGTGCATATATATATGCAATGTTTGTCTCCTAAAGGCCTTTTTAATGTTTAGTTTAATTACATGAAAATTATACAAAAATATTCCTTAGTTTTAGGATTAAGTTATGTTTGAAAAAAATTCTATTTCAATTTTATTCTTTACTTCCACTTCCTAAATATTTAGTTAAATCAGGAAAATTTAGCAATGAAAGATGAGACTGATGGAAGAGCAAGTTTCAGTTGTTCTATTTCTTATTATATCCCCCCTCTCTCTGTTTCAAATCTTTTTATCTGCATTCTTATTTAGTTTCATTAGCATTTCCAATTCAATATAATATTTTATAACATTAAAACTTAAATACTTGCACCCGGTGAGTGCATATATTTGCTAGTAAAAATAACAGATTCTCATGGTGTCATCATCAGATATGATGGACAGATAGTATTATTATTATTATATTATTAATCAAATTGTCAATTTGTACAACAAACCTGCGTCATTTTTGTCTTGACATTCTTGAAGAATTGGTCAGCAATAAAATGGATGACCTCTGGAAAAAGAAAAAAAAAGTTGTTCATGATAAATACTAAAGCCTGGCTCATTTACCAAAACTTTTCTCATTCCCCAATGATACTTGCATCAGGAAAAAAGTTTTAACTTGGACTAATAAATTCACAAGTTCCTACTTAATCATTTTTACCTTTTGTTTTATATTTTGCAAGTTTTGAATGTAAACTAGAAAAAAGGGGTGCAGAGAAACATATGTTTGATGCTGGTATTATATATATGATTAAAAGTTGAGGAACACAGTGGATAAAACACAAACAATTTAAATCAATTCATAATTCCCTTTTGGTGAACTTATGAGTCTTCATCAGAATTTTTTTCATTTTGATATAAAAAATTTCTGATGAAGATTCACAAATCCACATAGGCAAAATATTAATTGACTGAAATTGTTTGATTTTAATTCACTGTTTTCCTCAACTTTTAATCACATTTTGTTGGATTTTAGCTAATTACTTCCTTATATATATATATATATATATATATATATATATATATATATGTATATACATACACCCTTGTGCAAATTAATTGAAACAACAGCTTCAATTTCATAGTCAGTTTTAGACCCACTGGAGTGACAGGGTGTAATGGATTTCTATTTTTTCCTCAAATTAAGTCATGTGCAGTGATGTGCAGTATAAATAAAACTTACTGAAAAAAAAGCGTGCACTGTCTAATGTGTGTTGCTTGTTGTTTAATCTTTGGTTGAAGACATGAAATCGTTTGGCAGCCAAATAAAAGAAATTGAATACGTTCCATATAATTGTGTCAATAGTGTTGATCTGAAAGAAGAAAAAGAAAAAAATTGTCATTTAATCAATGTAGCTTTTCATTCAGCTGAAAATAATTTTGAGACAGAAAGGATTTAATAATAAACTGTTATCATTGTAACCAAATAATTAAAATATTAAAAACAAAGTGAGAATTCATTAACTTTTTTTATGATAAACTGGCATGGCATTGTCCAGGATTTAAAATGTTAAAAATAAATCTATATTTATATATGGATTTATTTTTAACATTTTAATTCCTGGACAATGCCATGCTAGTTTATCATAAAAAAAGTTAATGAATTCTCATTAAAAGACATGAAAGAAAATACAAACAAGAATAATAAAAAATAATTTAAAAACAAGAATATATAATGAATAATAGATAATAAAACTATATAAAATATATAGAAAAATGTTTTTTATTAATCTATATTTATATATAGATTAATAAAAAAAACATTTTTCTATATATTAGTTTTATTATCTATTATTCATTATATACTCTTGTTTTAAATTATTTTTTTTATTCTTCTTGTTTGTATTTTTCTTTCATGTCTTTTATTTGCTTTTTATCATATTTTATCCGTTATTGATTTGTTTTATTTTTCAATCATTTTTTCAATTGATTTTTAAATATATCATTGATTTATACCCTTCTTATATTTCTATTCAGCTTTTCTTATGGAAAATGAGGGGTAAAAATTCTTTCTCTCAGACAAAAATAGGAGGTGGATTTTATTGAACTTGGGTCTTTGCTAGTCTCCACGAATTTTCCATTATAAAAAATGTGCACTCAGTCATTGTACAAACAAACATACAAATAAACAGACAGACAGATATACAGAATCTTTATTTTTTATATATAGATTATTTGAATTATTATCATACTGTGGTATATCCATGGGTCCTGCTAGTTATTATCATTATTATTATTATTACTAAATGATATTAATGTTGAGATCTCGACAATAACAAGACTTTACTGCAGCCACAGCATCTACTGCCAGCAGTAGCAGTAGGTACTGTTGCAACCCTGGATAGACATTCCTAGTTCTTTTCAAAGCATTGGAATTGTCTTTATGGTGCTTGGTCAATACTTCCCTATATTAAAGACTCTGAAGACAAGTTAATATTAAAAACAGGTTTATTCACTTAAAAAGTATAACATTTTTAGGTCCATATTAAGTTAACTTGGAAAGGGTTGGTGATTCTACATGCTTACACTTTTGTGTCTACAAAGAAAAAGAAAGAAAACCGGAAATCTCTGAGACCCGTGACATTTTAGGGATAAGTCCTACTGTTAAAAAGGGGCCACTAAAAAGGGAGGTAACTCTTAAGGGATTTACTCTAGTGGTAGATAAAAAAATTTAAAAAAACTATAGTACATAAATTTCTTTACCTTTTTGTCCACAAATATGGCCAGACATTTTGGATTCATACACCTAGGAAAATAAATAAATGCAGAGAAAGATATATTTTCTAAACAATATGAAAGTCATAACAAAATATGGAGTTTAGCACTAATTTCAATAACTAATAAACAATCTGTAGAAATGGTTTTTACACAAGATTTTCAAGCCAAGTTTTACATTTGACTACCATAATTATTTGTATATAATATGTACTCCTAACTTTCAGCTATGAAATTCTGGAAAAAATATCTCTTGTATAATACACATTGAATTTTTGAATTTGTAGCAGCTAAATTTAAACTAACAGCCAGCGACACCGTTGAGGCCTAATTTGTGTTTTACTCAGTAAATTTTTACTGCTAGTTTTAACCCATTATATCATTGAATTGGGCTTGTTGAAAACTTTCTATACATAAAATATATTTTTCTCTCCCTCCACAAACCTATATTATCTCCCAACAACATCAAACAAAAAAAAAAAAAAGCCTTAATGGTGTCATGGACTGTAAAATTAAACATTTGTTCAACTTTTTGTCTGGTTTGTATCTACTAAAAATAAGAATCTATATAGTTTATGTGTGCACAAAAATTTGTAAATTGTATTTAAAAGCAGATTCATTTTCTGTAAAAGATATTTTTTTTGCTTACGACTCTTCAAAATTTTTTTAGTAAGAACAAGAAAATTGTAGAATGTTTTTTTCTCTCTCTATCTCTCCATTTTGTTTTGTCCTTTACTGTGTCAGACTTTCTGCAGTCTTCCTGTTAGTTCATCTTACGAAAAAAAATTTCTAAGTTTTATGAGATTTTTTTTTTTTTTTTAACAAATTTTCATTTTCTATTTCTTATAAACAAACAAAAAAAAAAAAAACGAAAAGAAAGAAAAGACATACTTGAGAATTCTATGACACAGGTTTGCAGCCATTTGTGGGGTCAAGTTCACAGTGAGGACATCTGAAATACCTGGAGAGGTAGAAGAAAATAGAAAAAGTTAGTCAAAACTGCACTCACAAACAAGCTTAAAAATCTTCAAACTTAGGTGACACTCCTAGCGTAACAGTTACCGTCACAAGAAATGGTCTTGTGACCAGAGTTCAAATCCTGGACAAGGCTGTTTGCTAACACCCTTGGGAAAACCATTAATCCTTATCTTCACCCCCTCCAGGTATGGGTAAATAATTAGGCCAGACTGGACCCTTTAGTTTTGGTACAGTAAACAGTCTAAGGAAAAGAAAACTCTGAATTCAAGGTAGCTGGTACTTCTATTCTGGCTCAAAGTGGACCTGGGAGTAATGGTAATGAGGGTGACTCCACATTTTCTTTCTTTCTTTTGATCTTATGGTACGTCAACCTTTGTTGGGTTATTTTATGCTGAAAACATTTTATTCTATTCATTCTTGATGGGTATTGAAAATTCTTTTTAAACACATTTTTGTTAACTCCTTTTCTTCTATTTAACCTATAGATGGGACCCTAACAGGTACTACCACTTTGGGTCAGGGTGGACCTGGGAGTAATTGTGATGAAAGGGTACTCCAGACACCCTAGAACTCCAAAATTGGAATTACATGATTAGATGCAGTTTATCATCATACCAAAACCCTCAGCCACCTCCTTCTAGCAGATATATGATAAAAGGGTTGGGAGTTTGCAATAAGGGTAATAGAGTTGAGACAATCATATAAGATACTAGGGTTTGATATGACCGGCTGATTGATTGGAGGGAGTCTATCTGACTGCCCGTCTAGTCTAAGTAGAGGGCCAAAGTGGAGTGTTGCATGTCATGGACTGCTCAGCCACTAGGATTCCATGCTTAAGCATGGGCCACCACCCATGGCCAATAGGTGGCCCCATTGGAGGGGGGGGGTCGTACCCTTCTGCAGAGGTGCAGTTGGTGTATTTTAAATCTGCAACCAACAGGGCTGCAGGATATTAGAGCCTTTATTATACTTACCTAAACCTGAATAACAGCTGAAATCCCTTTTTATATTCAATGTTTCTGTGTCAATTAACAAACCACACCATGGCAACATTTCTGTAAATAGAGAAATTTTGTTTTACTAGCAGGACCTGTGGATATACAACAGCATAATTTAATTATTACAACATTTGATATGCTTACTTAAGAGCTATTGTGAATAGTTCAATATATAAAAAGTATAATAATCTTGAATTAACTCTCTCTCACTCTTTTTTTTCTTTTTTTCCTTATTTTCATCTTTTCATTATGTTCAGTTGAAACAGATTAAATTATAGCTTCCGCGTGCTCACCCCCTCTATCTTTCCCATATTTTCTTTCTTTTTTCTTATTATATTTTTTGTGTAGCATGTCCTTTTTCATACCTTTCTTTCTTTATAATAAAAATGGAATGGTTCATTATTTAGCAGAGGTGACAACACTCATAAGAAATAAGAATCCGGCAGATAAGCAACACTATATAATCAGGATTTACAATTTTGCATTCCATCTTGAATGATTTGGACAGTCTCATTTTTAACTAGAGGGTGTTGCAAGATGATAACAGTTGGTAGATTAAGGGACAAGCGTATTATTTTTTTTTATTAACTTGTTCTTTCATTGTATTTATCTCGATTCATGCACACAACCATAAATCATACAATAATATCTTGTAAGATTCATGTAAATAATATTTTTAGCAGTTATATTTACTACAAACAGGAACTGTGGATATACCACAGTATGATAATTTAATTAATTCAACCAGCAAGGATATGCACCCTCCAGGTGTAAGTATTTAAGTTTTAATGTAATGAAATATGTTAAATTGAAAAGACTAACAAAATTAAATAAGAATTCATATAAAATAATTACATTTCTTTTAATTAGATTTTGATTGGTTTCTATATAAAATCATTCATAGGATTGATTTTAATACATTGGTGAATAAAACAATAATATTAAAGATCAATAACACCAAGTAATTATTTGCTAAAACCAGTATGCAAATTAACCACACCATATATTATGTAAACCTTTATTACTTAGTGATTTATAAGACACATTTCAAGATTTTAAACGTACTAATAACATAGGCTGTTTTAAGGCAAATCTAACTCAGATGTTTATAGAGACATCATTATTAAATAAAATTGATTCTATGTATTTATGATTTTGACTATAAATTAAATTAATAAACTTCCGTAATTCCAGAGGGTATTGTGACGTAAGTAGTGACATAGTTACAGACAGACATACATCGAATCTCCATTATAAAAAGAAGACGTTTGATATGTTTCCTTAAGAACTATTACAATAGTTCAATATGTAAAAAGTATAATAGTCTTGATTTAACTCTCTCTCGCTCTTTCTTTCTTTCTTTTCATCGTATCATTAGGTTTGATTGAAACAGATTAGCGTTATCCCATCTCTATATTTCCCCTACTCTCTTTCTTTCTTATTATATTTCTATGTATAGCATTCTTTTTTCTTCCTTTCTTTGTTTATAATAAAAAAGGAATGATCCATTATTTAGCTGAGGTGAGGACACTCATAAGAAGTAAGAATTCAGTGGATAAGCAACACCAGATAATCAGGATTTACATTTTTTTGCATTTCATCTTAGACGATTTGGACGGTCTCATTTTTAACCAGAGGGTGTTGCAAGATGATAACATTTGGAAGATTGAGGAACACAAGTATTAATATATTTACTATGTTACATGTTATACTATGATAGACACTATCATTTTCTTTTCCAATATCCACTTCACCCAAAAGGGCAGCAAAGAATGGGGATAAAAAGAGAAAGAATAAGGGATCTAAATTCTCACATGACCAACAGACATGTGACATGGGAAGCCACACCTATAATCCTCGGGAAGACAATTATTTTTGTTTCCCTACAAAAAAATGACCAGACACTATAATTTTCTTTTTCCAGCATCCACTTTGCTTGGAGAGCAGGAACGAAAAGAAAAAATAAGGGATCTAAATTCTCACATGATAAATGGACACATAACATGGGAAGCCACACCCACAATCCTAGGTAAGACAATTATTATTATTTGTATTATTCGGACTATTGTCCTCATCTTCATTGTTATCTGTACAACGTTTCGGGCAATGTGCCCTCCAGCCTTCTTCAGGTATTTCTTGTCGGACTCAGGAACTTTCTTGTTGTAATCGGGAACCATCACGGAACTTTGAACCTAATCCTTTATTCAGTCCATGGAGGTATCCTGTTCTCATTCCACTAACCATAGCCGGGTTACAGGTGTTAAGCTGTGTTAATTATTATTCCATGTTACTGCTACCTCTGACCAGGATTGAACCTGCAGTCTAGAGATAACTATCACTTAGAACTGTCTTAACCTAACTCCTTTATCCACTAGGCTGTGTCCAATTGGACACATAGCCTAGTACAATTAATACTAATTAAATACTAATTAAACTAGTACAAATAATACTAATTATCAAGCCTCATCACAAAAATTCAGAGAAATGATTATTTTTATCTCCCTACAAAAAGAAAAAAAAAGAAGTTCATACCCGTCTTTAAAATCTGAGGTACTTTCCCACAGGTTTTGTGATGGTAAGCAAAATTGATAAGTGTCTTTTCGGGCTGGATTCTACAATTGTACAATGGGATACCTGTTGAAAAGACAGCAAAAAAACAGAATTAAAATACTTTTTCTTTTCATACCTTTTCAACAATAAAATTTCAAAACTTTCATTGAGACATATTCATTGAAAAATACCCAAAATAATTTATTGTAAAAGGAGATTATTTAAGAATTCAGATGAAAAACAAGTTTTCCTGAAAAAAAGCAGATCAAAAGAGCATATGAGGCGACTAATTTGAAGAGAGAGAGAGAGCATTCCTTAAAAAAAAAAAAAGTTTACAAATTCATATTTTGAAGATAACCGACTTTATTAAGAATCATACTCACCATTGAGCATTTTTTTCAAAAAACTAAAAGCTGTCGACTTGTGGGGGGTGACTAAAAGGAAATCATCCACCACCCTCATCATCAATGCATCCGAGTCAAGTCTCAGTATATTTTTTTCCATATGACCATAATAGATATTACAAAGAATAGTTGACAATACAGAACCTTGACTGATGCCCTGTGTTTGCATGTAGTAGTGAGAATCAAGCTGAAACAAAGAAAGTAACAGAAAAATTGGGAACAGTATGTATAATTAGTTTAAAAATAAAAACACCTTAACGTTTTACAGGGCGGTCTGAAAGTCTTGTTACCCCTAAATATTCTTTCTACTTTTTTTTTTTTTCTTTTTTAAATAATATACATTTTTACCAACCCTTCTACATGAGTAGAATGTGACACAAGGTCAATTTCTTAAGTGGAGTTTAATATGTTTGAATTCAGAGTTTTCCTTCTTTATTCTTTTTCCAATGGCATTAATGCTATGTGAAATGCAAACAGCCTCGTCAAGGATTTGAACTCACCTCGCCGTGTCCATTTCCTGCAGTGATAACCATTACACCAGGCACCTCCACCCTTGTTTTGATAATATATGATATCATTAGTTCTAATATATAATAATCATATAATTTGTTAGGACCACCTAATGAAAAATACCTACAGTTGCTTACCTTGATAGATAAGGGAGGGTTACCTTCTGTGACAGGTGCATTGTAGGCCACAGACAGGAAGTAAGGATTCCATCATGACATCTGGACTGATATGATACATACTTAACCAAAAATAATGTAAGTAACTGATAAAAACTTTGCTCTGACCTGCATTAAATAAATCCTTTGTTTATTACAAACATGTGGGTCCACTTCTTTTTTTTTTTTAGTGTTCATCATTTATTTGTATGTAAAAACGTAACATAATTAATGTAATTTTCCATTTCAGAATTTGAACTCAGATTGCTGATTTCATTTTCTGCACTAAAAACCACTACGCCACCTAAAGTTCCTATATGGGATTACCAACTCACAGTATATAAGAGATAATAAGATAATAAACTTTACCTCAAGGGGTTGTGATTTCCTTATTCATACCTAAGATTATCAAGTCATTTATTCTACAGAGTGGTATTATACTTTTATGATTAGATATTTTTTGCTCTCCTGGACCTCCAAAAGTTATATGGCTTCCGTTTGAGACCCATTAGTTTAGACGATTATATAATGTTTAATAAAATAAAATTAATATATGCAATGATGCTGATAGCTTTTTGACTTAGTGCGTCCTGGGATACATATATTTGCTTTGAATGAGTCATCAGGAAAGTTATTGAGTCTCAACTAAAGTTTCTTTATAGATTGTAGGGTTTTCATTTATGATCTGAGGATTATTTTTGATCCTACTTTTTTTATCCTACTTTGTAACCTATCCTGTGTAATTCGTTTTTTAGAAAACTATTGAAATGTATTCACAGTTAGCTTGAAATTGTGAGGGAAGAAAAAAGAAAAATACTGGGATTCATGGATACGATTTTACTGTATCCTTTTAGATTTTTATGCATCAGGGATGCAGGATACATACCTATCAGCATCTCTGTATATGTTTAATAAGATAATATTAAAACCAAATATTTTCAATTTTTATTAAGATAGAAATGTTTTTTTACCTTGACTACATTATTGCTGACATGATTGTGAAGTTTCTTTATTATCTCACCAAATTTCATGTGTTCATACAAAACCTAAAAAAATACAACAAAAAATACAACAATTAACAAAACAAAACAATAAAAAACAGTGCTGCCTCTTCCATAATAGTTGTTACATTTACATATGAATTCCATTAATTAAATGGAACAACTATTGAGAGAGAGAATTAGTTTCATGAACAATGAATGGTAAGGTGGAACGAGGGGAGGGGGCAAGATTTAGGTACCGGACATGTATCCTGCAAAAGGAAAGATTGTGATATTGTAAAAAGTACCTGGGACCTCCAAAGAGAGGCGGCTTCATTCCTAAAATGAGGTAACCAATTGAGTACATGGTGCTATTAGTATTTTTGTAATTTAACCATTGTAGTTCTTTAAGACTAACAAAATAAATAAAAATTATTTTAATTATTATTCTGATAACTCTATTGCAATCTATTAGATTTCTATAGGCCACAGTTGAATGAGCAGTATATCTTTATTAGATTATAAAATGACTTGATTAGTTAAGATAAAAGTTAATGTTACTAGAAAAAAATGACATGATGACAGGCATTTTAAACAATCGAAATAATCTGTTATAAATTATTTTAATTAATTATCTAGATATATAAATAAATCATCTATATTATATCTACATCTAGAAATTAAATGTTGTGATTAAGTAATAAATACCAGGTACTTTTTACAATATCACAATTACTCCTTAATGAAACTTTTTGGCATACATATACCTAAATTTTGAATTATACTCTTGTGGAATGTGACCAAATGTGATTTCCCCCTTGCAGTCTGCATACTTCTTCCATCAGTGTTGCATTGGTTGAATCCCAGTGGCTAAAAAAGTAATCAACAGTAGATATGATTGATTTTAATGGCATGTCAACTCATGCAGGTTTATTTTATGTCTAGAGGTTAGGGAATCATATCCATTGTGTGTTTATACGAGGGTCAGCGGAAAGGTTCTTTGGCTTAACAAGATACTCTCATGGAATGTGACCAAATGAAGTTTATTTTTCAACATAGTCCCCCTTGCAATCCATAAACTTCTTCCATTGGTGTTGCATTGCTTGGATCCCATTGGTAAAAAAAAGTGATCAATAGCAAATACGACACCATTCTATGAAATTTTCAGTGAGTTAGTAATAAAGTATCACAACTAGTAAAAAAAAAATTGACACAATTAAAATTTAAGCAAAACTTTTTAAAAAGTTCATTAAAAATGTGTTGTCTCTGTAATATTCAACTAAATAAAGCTTTTTAAAAAGTTCATTAAAAATGTGTTGTCTCTGTAATATTCAACCAAATAAAGCTTTTTAAAAAGTTCATTAAAAATGTGTTGTCTCTTTAATATTCAATGTGTTATCTCTGTATTATTGAACATAATAGATCAAACAAAATGTTTACTTACTTTGTCAATAAAAACAGAACTGCTCAATTTTTTCTTGTCTTGTAACTGCTGTAAATAACTTTTAAAATTTGGGTTGTGTTCAGATTCAACAGCTGCTTCATAGAAAAAGGATCTCTTCAGTTTTCCTTGAACACAAAATACTTTTGCATATTTACGAACAATAAAATCCTCACCAACCTGGATTAAAGAAAAGCAAAAGAAGATTTTTATTTTTGAGTTTGAAGCAGAAATGTCTGGGTTTTTTTATAGTAGTGGTTATCAAACTTTTTGGAACTGAGATCTCTTTTTATATCAGGGTTTATCTTATGAGCCGACATATGAATAAAAATGAAATTTATTAAAAATATCTAATGAAAATCACATCCTATATTTGCACTAAGTAAAGACATTTAGTGAAAGGGATGTGATTGCCTTGTTTGGCACAGATTGTCAATTCTTGGTGATATTTTTTGATAAAGATACACAGAATTCACTTTGCATAAGATCTATATTTGGTAAGCATAATGGTAAGTGCTGAAAATGTTTCCATATAAATAAATGTGTATATATATATATATATATATATACTAGAAAAAAACATGACCTGTTGGGTCACCCATTGAGCTTGGGGTATATAACTAGGATTAGGGAAAAGTGAGTTTACAAAGTGAATTAAATTTTTAAAATAAATAAATGCAGCCGGAGAATTAACAAAAAAACATCAAAATCATTTTGTAAGATTTCTAAGAAAGGGAACATTTGAACTAATTTAAGCTACAGACTAGCTGCTTCAGAAACGTAACATACAAATTTATTTCACACTCTCTAAATCACTCTTTACACACATAAAGAAACTAACATATATGAGGAGGTAATCAAGAGATATATATATATATATATATATATATATATATATATATATATATATATATATAGAGAGAGAGAGAGAGAGAGAGAGAGAGAGAGGGTTAAAGTGACAGGCAGAATGTGAAGTAAGAGACGGGTCAGTTTTTGACTTAATTGCAAATTACAACTAATTAGAACCAATTAAGAGGGAATTTTTTTCAAACATAACTCAATCCTAGAACTAAGGAATAATTTAGTATAACTTTCAGGTCATTAAACTAAACAGTAAAAAAGCCTTTAGGAGATAAACATTGGTTTGCTCAGCTTTAGTATAATAATAAAGACACGTTTTTATATCAAAGACACGTTTTTGGGGGTTTTTTTTTACTTATTTCATGTTGTTGTTAATTCAATAGCAATTTTTTTTTAAATTATAAAACTTTAAATGAAAGACACATTTAACACAGGAATGGTTAAAGCTATAAAATGTATATTATAAGGTTATAATAATAACCCCTAACCCTAGCGAAATCTTTTTTTTTAATAAATACTTTTTAATTTTAAACTAATATTGTTATTGTTGTTTTTGGTTTTTGTTCTGTTTTTGTTTTAATTATAAAATTTTAAACGAAAGGCACATTTTTATATTAAAATAGTTTTATTCAATCAGAAGAGAAATGTAGATAGGTTTATTTAAATAAAAATTGTTTTTACAAAGTATTTTTTAGGTTTATTTAAATAAAAGGATGATGTTCAGAAATGGTATTACACAATTTATAAAATTTATTTTTCATGTGTCGCTTCATGGATTCCTATCTGAAATAATATTGTCAATAACAATATTAGTTTATTGTTGGTTGATAATTATTTTTTAACATATACTAACAACAACATGAATTAAATTTTTTTTAACTATCCGTAGAGGCACATGGAAAATGAACAAACATGTTTTTCGTTTTAAGTTTTATTTTTGAAAAATAACAATATTAGTTTATCTTTAGTGCAAAATTAATTTTTTCACATATGCTAACAAAAACAACATGAAATAACTAATTTTTTTAATTAAAATCAAAAACTATCTTAGTATAAAAACGTGTCTGGTTTTTAACAGCTGTTGATTTTGTTTACTAACAACCGGTGAAAAGCAAAATTAGTTCCTTTAAAAACTGATCTGAGCTAGGGTGCCTATTAGTGACTTGGTCCGAAAGTTCTGCGATTGATAAGAATTTTTTTTTTTTACTCACCATGCTTAAAACCTCATTGACAATATTTTTCAAGAGATCCTGACAAATAAAGTTGAAACATTCTTGAATGTCCATTTTCACAAAATAGAGAGGCCTAAAACAGATTAGAAATATTATTTTGGGAAGTAGCTTAACCAAATGGCAACAAAAGAATATAAAACAATAAAATTAAAATAATACAAAGAAAACTTGAGACAGTAAGTATAGTGTAAATGTGAAGTATTATTAAATACCAATATTAGTAGGTATTTACTACTTACATAAATCCCCAAAAGGAAGGGCTCCTTAGCATTGGTCAGCAACCCATCTAAGACAAGAAAATGTCCGATACAAAACCTCCACTGCCTAGCAGCTTTACCTCATTCCAAGGAAAGGCTAGGGGAGTAAACCCCGAAAACAAATCAGGAGCTGGAATCCCTAAGTTGGTGTGATGCTGAAATCCAGTGCTACCCAGCAACTCCTGCAACACTACCGCTGCCAAACTGCATTGGTTCCTTACCTTTCCTTTGGTTCACAGCAGCAGTGTGGAGAGGGAGAATTTGCAGTTTGGGTAAGAGCTCATCCTTTATATGAATCCGCCCAGAAAAAAAATTTGGACACTAATCCATCGTCTCTCATAGACAGAAGGATGCCAACAACAAATAGACATATAAAGGGATTTGTTTGTTAGTTTTGTTTTATGGCATATCAAACTTGGCGGGTTATTTAATCCTAGCAAAGTTTTGAAAGATTCATAGTGATAATTTGGTAGAAAATGTTTTTATAAACAAATTTTCTATTTAACCCATAGATGGAACCCTAACAGGTACTACCACTCCAGGTCAGAGTGGATCTGAGAGCAATGGTGATCTAGGGGTGCTCAACATTCCCCAGACCTTCAGAACTAGAACCTCATCATCAGATAGTTTAATGTCATTCCCAGGACATGAAGACCCTCAGTCACCGCCTTCTAGCACATATATGATAAAAAGGGTTGGGGCTTGCCATAAGGACAATAGGGTTGGGGCAATCATATAGTTGCTAGGGATTGTTGTGACCGGCAACTCCGACTGCCCATCTAGCCTAAGTAAGGGCATAAGTGGAGTGCTGCATGTCATGGATAGCTCACCCACCAGGATTCCATCCTTAAGCATCACAGGTCGCTATCCATGGCCAACAGGTGGCCTCATTTGCAGAGGTGCAGTCAGTGTATTCTAAATCCCCAGCAGACAGGGCAGGTTGATATGCCATAAAACAAAACAACCAACTAAGAAGCTGCATCTGCAAGACAACCAGATATTGGTCTAAGCCACACAAAGAAAAGATTCTTTTTTTACCTTTGGTCTTTAGTTAGTTGCCTCTTCATCACAAATGTCCTCCATTTTTTGTAGATTTCATCAATACCAAACACAGATGAATGCATTAAATCAGGAAATTTTTTCTGTGAAAAAAACAAAAACAAAACAAAAAAAAACTATCATGAGGAGGATTATTTGTTAATTAAATTAAATTACCACAATCAGAAAAATCAGCAAACACCATGAATTTCTTTGGCGGAATAAATTTGGAAACGTAAATGTCTTTAGTGAACTTTAAGAGTAACACTATATGTGAATTTTATGTGCTGTATAATTTTTTAATGGCTTTTTGGTTGTTTTTTTTTTTTGAAAAATTTGTTTTGAAAATCCGTAAAACTTTATTTAAAAAATATCTTTTCCGACATTAAACGTGAACTTTTACCCGATTCTGATAAGTGATGGTGTGTTTGAGGTTTGCTATTTAAAAAAGAAAAAAAATTTTCTGCCTCATTTTCAAGAAAAATTAAATTTAAAAATGAAACTTAGTGATGTGATCATAAAGTGGGGGTTCAGTTTACAATAATCAACACAAACTTTTTATATGTCTGTTTTTTGGAATGACTTTCTTGGAGGGGCAGTTCAGTTAGTACAGCTGAATGTATGAAAATATCACAATTGCCGGCTCTTCTTTTTCTATGAATTTAACTTACTTAGACTTTTTTGATTGTTGTCATCATCTTTATTGTTTGATTGATTTACCTTCTACTTCCTTGTTACTGAGGATATCCCTCTCTCCATAGCATTACCTTCCGAGGAAATTGCTACATATTAAAGTTCAAGAAGACATCTTTTTCCATCTCTGTTCCCTCATGCACATACGGGTTCGCAATGTACCAGGTGAAAAGACATTCAAGGGGAATAAAGTTGTATACACACAGAAAATGTCTCTATATTGTTTCCTTTTCATGCTGAGGGGTTGGTAAATACATAACCATTACACCATAAGTGCCACTTGGGCTTATCATATATAGTAAAATAGCACTTAGGCTGTAGTGTTGGCTTTATGGTGCATAGTAAAATATTGCTTAGCCAAATATATCAGGGTTACAGGCTAAAAAGGGATTAAGATGAGGAGAATAATTTCACTATGTTCTAATACCTTTCCCAAAGATATTAGAACATAGTGCAATGCAAGCAGCCTGGTCCAGGATTTGAAGTTGCCAAGTCTATTTAACAAAACTCATATCATGGCAACAACTCCTATAACTAAAGTAATGTTTTATTACAAGTGTTTGGATGTAAGATTGGTAATCTGAACATTAGCTACATAAATGAGAGTAATTTCCCCTTGTTTATTTCACTTTGAGGAAGCCATATGTTTGGGTCAACCATTTTCATTTAACCGTAATCAATACAACTGCATGTTTTAACAGGAAAATATCATAAAATTTTTTCTTAATAACAATTAAGTTCATTTCAAATAATACGCAAGCACAATTAAGAACACATTTAATGATATTTTTGTATTAAAACATGCAGTTCTATTGATTTGAACAAATTTGTATTTTCAGTGTTAATTTACAGTGAAATGAAAATGGCCGACCTAAACGTATGGCTTCTTGAAAGTGAAATAAACAAAGGGAAGTTACTCTCATTTATGTCAGATTACCATAAGATTCAGTAAACATTAAGATAAGTAACTTACCTTGATAGCATTGAAAACATAAAAGAGGCCAGACATTTGTTGTTTGATTGGAGGTTTCTGGAATAAGGAATAAATAAAATAATTTAAATTAGGAAATAGTAAACACATAGACAAAATCTTATAAAGTAATTTATCATACATAAACTAAAATTTCATATGTAAAATAAACAACCATGTAAACAAAACAATACTATGTAAAAATCATATGTAAATAAAACAATCATAAGTAAACAATATGTAGACAATTGTATGTAGACTATCATATGTAGATAAAAACAATCATAAGCTAAACAATTATATGTAAACCAAACAAACAAATTTTAAATTCACAAATGAATATTTGTAGATGTTCTTTATGGAAATATTTGTTTTTACAGGTCCGAACATGAATATCCTACAGCACATTAGTCACTGTGCCACAGGGACACCCTCCAAAGAATTAACTCTTCTTATATATGTAAGTTTATCACAAACCTTCACACCTTTCAGCAAACAAAATTTCTTTCATGCACCTTATTCACTCTTTAATTATCTTGATTTTAGTTTACATATTAAAAAAAAAACAAAACTTAAGTTCCAAGAATTGTCTTTTCATTTCATTTTTCTACAAACATTAAGTTAAAAATAGCATGTGAATAATAATAATAATAATAATAATAACAACAACAACTAGCATGAATTTTTTTATCAAATGAATATAAAGCATTGGAATTATTTTGATAGAATCAATCTAAATGATATGAAGAACTAGCAGGACCTGTGGATATACCACAGTATGATGATTTAATTATTACAATGTTTGATATGTTTACTTAAGAGCTATTGCTAAATAGTTCAATATGTAAAAAGTATAATAATCTTGATTTAACTCTCTCCCACTCTTTTTTTCTTCTTTTCATTATGTTCAATTGAAACAGATTAGTGTTATCACTTCTGCATGCTCACCCCCTCTCTCTGTCTTCCCCTACT
This sequence comes from Doryteuthis pealeii, assembly GCA_023376005.1. Taxonomy (NCBI): domain Eukaryota; kingdom Metazoa; phylum Mollusca; class Cephalopoda; order Myopsida; family Loliginidae; genus Doryteuthis; species Doryteuthis pealeii. The sequence continues at coordinate 56,282,305 of CM042152.1, forward strand.
TTCTTTCTTATATTTTTTCTGTGTAGCATGACGCTTCTTTCTTTATAATAAAAACGGAATGGTCCCTTATTTAGCTGAGGTGACAACACTCATAAGAAATAAGAAAATTGGCGGTTAAGGGACACCATATAATCAGGATTTACATTATTACATTTCAACTTTGATGATTGGGATGGTCTCATTTTTAACCAGAGGGTGTTGCAAGATGATAACGGTCAGAAGATTAAGGAACACCAGTATTATATAATAATAATAACAATAAAAGGTAAACGAAAAGATAGACAAATATTTGGACCTTGCCAGAGAACTGAAAAGACTGGAAAGTGAAGGTAAAGGTCGTGCCAATATTAATTGGTGCTCTTGGTACAGTCCCAAAGGGTTTGGAAAAAGAGTCTGGATGGATTAAAAATCAGAGGATGAATCAAGATCATCCAAACTAGGGCATTGTTAAGACCAGCTAGAATACTCAGAAGAGTACTGGAGACCTGAGGCGACTTGGTGTCACTCAGCCTCCAGTGAACCACTAGCTAAGGTGGGTGTGAAAAACTTGCAAGAAGTCGAATAATAATGATAATATTACAGGTAAATATTACAAAAATAAAAAAGTGATATTACCTGAGGTAATGATTTCAGGTTAGTGCAGCTCATGTTTATGATTGGACGAAAGGATTTACTTTTTGGCAAAAAACGCAAACATGACACCCCAAGACAATCTCCTTTAACTATTTTCTGAAAGACATCCTCCTGCAAATAATCAAAATAGGCAATAAAATTTTGGCTTTTGGTTTAAGAAAAAAAAAAAAAGAAAGAAAAAAAAAAAAAAAGATGCTTCTTTAAAACTCTTAACTTCCTATGCCACCTCATTCCACCCGGCCAGAAGTCACATTCATTTTCCTAATCTGCCTCAAATGATAGACTTTGTTTAAATGTAATATTAAATATATTTAGAAATCTTTATTTTAAGGGAAATAACAGGTAACTTTAAATGAAAAGGCCATTTTTAGCATTTTTGATAGATCCTTATAGGAATACTGCTCTGGACTTAGAAAATTCTCAACAGGATGTTAAGATTTAAATTGTGCATGTAAATAAGTGCGAGTTCCCTCCCTTACTTTATTCACGGATGTCTTATTGTGAGCGTGCAGACAAGTGTTAGTTAGTGGCAACTACAATTTGTGTTAGCAGGCAAATTTGAGGTGAAAAGAGTTTCACGTTGAAGAACCCACGATTGTTATTATTTTGCGAATAAAACAATTTCACCAGTCAAGTTCACATCTCAATTTTTGGAAGTTACTGTTACAGTACAAATTAATAAATTTTGAACTGAGTGAGGAGATATATATATTACCAACATCTACAAAGGGAATCCCTGGAGAATTTGGAATTTAATTGAGCAGATTTGAAAATAAAATATTTTTGAAGAATTGTAGACATGATGAAGAACTGAAAGCCATTCAAACAAAAAAAAAGCATTTGTCACTGTATAGAGCTTTAATTAAAGGAAAATTCAATGATCACAATTTGAAAAACTGCAACAATATCCTGTATTAACCCTTTATCTACCAGAGCATCCCAAACCACCTGATGATCAAAATATCGGACCGCCTGAAAATGCCAGAGATCGTAAGCTCTTAGAAAATGGTTTAGAGTTAAAAAAGAGAAATAAATTAAATGAATTCAGTAGTAAAGGATCAGCAATACGATACTAGCTTGTCAACTATTTGGGAGATGGCTATTGCGGGTGGCAGTGGTAGATAGAGGGTTAAGCATGTAATTATTGTGAAAAGGTGTGCAGAAAATTTTTTTTTTTTACAAAAATACCCCTTGATTTCAAGTAGTTATAACATCAGCACTTATGGGAATATATTTATAAATATGGTGACATCCCATACATTAACTCAAAATATTTATTTTCTCATCGGCAGAATCACTATGCATCCCTCCCACCACAGATTTCTCAACAAATGGATTGGCTGCACTGAACAAAATGACAAGGTGTTTTTTTGTAAGAGGCCACTGAGATCATCGGATATAACCGACTTTTTCCTTATGGGGTACACGGAGGACAAAGTTTATTACCTCCACTATACTAGATGTTTGTCAAGTAACAGGCACAGTGCACATATTATATATCATATATTTATATATATATAAATATAGGATATATTTTCAAGTCATTTAAAAGTTACATTCAACCAGTCACTAGCATTTAAAAAATCAGACAGGTCCCTGAAACTAGAAGAATTTTACAACAAATAAGTTTGTGGGGATATTTTTTTCAAGTCATTTAAAAGTTACATTCAACCAATCGATAGCACATGGAAGTTTATTTGATCATGTAACTGTAGCGATCAATGTGTAAGAATAATCCAATAAAGAGTTACGTTCTGTACATGTTTGAACTCTAAGAGTGTTTGTTGCACTAAGCTTGAATGTAGAATCACTTACATGTTTTATAGGTTCTAGCAATCCTTTTGAAAGAAAATCTGAAAAGAAAATGTTAGAAGCATTTAATTTTCTGCATCGAACACTCAAATATACAAAACAGAACATCAATTAAAATAAGCTAAAATCCTTTTACTTCAATAAATATTTCTACTCACATATCAACATTTTAATTTCATCTCATTTGAAAATAACCTGGAAAGAGCTTCATGACATCAATTCTTAATATTGTCTTGATGATGGTTAATATATCAAGTATATATATAAAAATAAAACAAGGAAAAGTTTGTTATAAAACCTCCACTGCCTAGTGGCTATACTTCATTCTAAGGAAAAACTAGGGGAGAATATTTTGAAATCAAATCCAAAGCTGGAGTCCCTAAGGTGGAGTGTTGTTGAATTTCAGTCCAATCTAGTAACTCCTGCAACACAATCATTGCCAAATGCATTTGTATTTTTTTGGCCTTTCCTTTAGACTACAACGGCAGTGTGAAGAGGGGGGACCTGTTGCTTGAGTGATAGCTCATCCTCCATATCAAGTTGCCCAGGCTATGTAGTTTCACTGATTTTTGGGGACACTACGCCATTGTCTTTAGTAGATGGATGGATGCCAATAAAAATAAAACAATCTAAGGTAGGCAGAAGTAGTAATTCATTAATAAATAAATACATCATTTAAATATTTGTTTTTTTATATTTCTACACTTTATTATATATATATATATATATATATATATATATATATATATATATATGAGTGAGAATATTGTGCTAAACTCACTTTGAACTGCAAGTTGTCGTAAATGGAGCCATATAGGTTTTCGGTAATAGAACAAACGATTTCGGTATTGTGTTGTTTCTGTTACGTAGAAGAAACCCTGTAGAAAAAGAAAAGAAAATTAAAAACAAAAAGTTACATCTGTAAATATATTAAATTTATAGGTAATAACATTCTTTTGTTTTTCCATATTGCACCCAGTTTGGCAAAAATTATAATATTTAAGAATAATATTAAGATTGACAATAGATAAGAATAAGAATTATAAAAATTAAAACATTTTATTTCCCTACCATACATCTTAATATTATTCTTACATATATACATTTTCATTCACTATCTTCCTGTTACTTACTCACTACCTACTTTTGATCTACCATGATGTATCAGTTTGTATACATTTTTTCTTTTCTAGTTGTTTGGGTGATCACTGTATTTTTTTTTTTTTTTTTTGACATCCAGACGTTTTTTTCACTTTTTCTCCCCTTTCCCCAATTTTCTTTCACTATGTCTTTGTCTTCCTTTTCCTTTCTTTCTCCACTCCCCACTTTTTCTATCATTTTGTTATCTATACAACGTTTTGGCCGATGTGCCCTCCAGCCTTCTTCAGGTATTTCTTGTTGGACTCGGGAACCTTCTTTTTGAACTGATGGCTCCCGATTACGACAAGAAGGTTCCAGAGTTGGAAAAGAAAGTTCTTGAGTTCGAAAAGAAGGTTCCTGAGTCCAACAAGAAATACCTGAAGAAGGTCGGAAGGCACATCAGCCGAAATGTTGTACAGATAACAATGAAGATGAGGACAGTCCAAATAATACAAATTCTATCACTATCTTTTCTAAGCGTGACAACAAGTCTAAGATCTCCTTCTAAATTAGTCTATATCTGCATTTTCTATCAATTCTTTTTTTAAAGGTTTTGTATTCTTATAGTCCTGCATGCTGACAGTAGACAAATGGATCTTTGAAAAGCACTCCCTACTTTTTCTATTCGTCTATCATTTTGTAGATCTTTAAATTCATTCAGATGAAGTCTTTTAATAAATAAAGACGAAATATCAATTGAATCATTTGTTTTTTTGTCGGTTTATCTACTTTTCCATTTATATTTTTCACATATTTTAAAAGTTTAAAATACAAAACAAAAGCAAAACACATTGAGAACAGTGTGACAACATTGGATGAATGGTTGGATTTTATTGCATGTCAACTCTTGTTGGGTTATTTTAAACTGAAAACGTTGTTTTATTCATTCTTGTTGGTATTCAATTTTTTTGTAAACTCAATTTGATCCATTTAACCCATAGATGGGACCCTAACAGGTACTACCATTTCATGTTAGAGTGGACCTGGGAGTAATGGCGATTAAGGGGTAATCCACATTCCCCAGAGCTCCAAAATTGGAACTTCACCATTAGATGAAGTTTAAAGTCATACCCAGGACACTAAGACACTCAGCCACTGCCTTCTAACACATATATGATAAAAATGGTTGGGAGTAGGCTATCAGAGCAATAGGACTGGAACAATCATATAGGTGCTAGGGTTTGACATGACCAGCCGTTTGATTTATACAAATGTGGCACAAGGCCACCCATCTAGCCTAAGTAAGGGCCAAAGTGGAATGTTGCAAGTCATGGACTGCTCAGCCACCAGGATTCCATCCCTAAGCATCACAGCCCTCATAGCCAACAGGTGGCTTCATTGGAGGAGGTATTACCCCTGTGTAGGTGTATTCTAAAGCCCCAGCCGACAGGGTTAATCTGCATTAGGAATGAACACTGATGAAGAGGTACTCTTAAGCATCACGGATCGCCACCTACGGCTAACAGATGGCCCCATTGTGGGGATTTTACCCCTTAGTAGAGGTGCAGTCAGTGTGTTGTACTGCCCCAACCGATAGGGTGGGTGTCATCATTGGAGATGATGAGGAAAAAAACTTATTAACTTGTATATAAAGCGATAATTTTGTTTTTTTTAAATTTTGATATATTTTCTCACACACTTTACATAAAATAACTAATTTTACTTTCTTGCTTCCAAAACAACAAAGTTTTATACTTACTCGAATGATTACCATGACGATATTGAAAAAAATCCACACCAAACACTGACAAAGCAGATGACATCTCCAAGAAAGGGAAGGAATTTTTTTCAACCAGGCACAAGCAGATACCTGAAAAAAAAAAAATAAATAAGCAGAAATTGTTATTTTTTTAAATTAAAATTGTTGGACTATTTTGGTATAAAAATTTATTGCATAAAGTAATATTTATACAAATGTGGCACAAGGCCAACAAAAGGGGAGGGGAAGTACTGGTCTTCTCTATCCAAACTTTTAACTATTTCCATTCATGACTCAATTCATGCTACAATTTTCCATTCACCATAAAATCGATTCACACTACAATCACCAAAACTTACCTGTCTCTCTATGCAAATCTACACCTAAATCGAGAAATCAAATCAAACTCACTATCAATGGTCTGTTAATGTAGCTCGCTAACCATTACATTATGTGAGGTGCTCTGGACTATTTTGGTATGTAAGCAAAATTTTCACTTCTATATACAGACTTTACCAACAACAGCAGCAAGCAACTTCCAGTAGAAAGTAGCCAAGGGGATGGCAGGACAAAAAAAAGTATTTAAGATAGTTCACTGACTTTGATCTATTTAACCCATAATTGGGACCCTAATAGGTACTACCACTCTGGGTCAGAGTGAACCTGGGAGTAATGGCAATGAAGATGTACTCCACACTCCCCAGAGCTCCAGAATTGAAACCTCACCACTAGATGCAGTTTAATGACATACCCAGGACAAGGAGATCCTCAGCCATTGCCCTCTAGCACAGATGTGACAGAAAGGGTTGGAGGTTTGCCATAAAAGCAATATGGTTGGGACATTCATATAGGTGCTAGGGCTTGACATGACCAGCTGATTGATTCAATCAAGACCACCTGTCTAGCCCAAGTAAAGGCCAAAGTGGAGTGCTGAATGCCAGCCACCAGGATCCCATCCTTAAAAATCATGGGTAGCCATCCATAGCTAAAAGGTGGCCTCAATTGGTCGGTGTCTTACCCCTCTGCAGAGATGCAGTCAGCAGATTATACAGCTCCAACTGACAGGGCGGTCTAGTTATTGATAAAGGCTGATTAGTGGAAAGCAGAAGAAAAAGTGAAATAAAATTCATTTTGTTTAACTTTACCTTCATGCTGCTCATTATTTGACCGAGGCAGAGTGTCTCGAATTTTCCAAGAAAAATAAATTTCTTCACATCTGGTTGGAATTGTATAAGAAAATATAAGAAGACAAAAACATAAATGGATGCAACAGAATAATCAAATCAACAAGATCAAAGCACTGTAACACTAATGGAAGAAGTACATGGACTGCAAGAGAGGAACCACATTTGGTCACTATTATATCCCGAAATGTAGGATATACAAAATGATAATTAAAAACAGTGAAATATGTTTAACAATAACAATATCTGTTTTATTTATTCTCACTGACAGGGAATACAGTCGGATGGTTTTGGATAGAGTTCAGCTGTGTGTATGATACATGTGCTCATGTATCAGGCCGGTCCTTGGGTCATAGTATGGTCATATATGGGGCCGTCCTTTGTGTGTGTTCACACATGGGGCCAGTGGCCTTGTCGACTCTCTGCTGAGAGTCCTTATTTAACACAGGGTAGAAAATGGTTCTACCCTAAAAGTGACTAACTAGCCCAACTGTGCTGACGCACGTAGTCACTAGTTCAGGCATGCTGACGCACATCTGTACTGTCCAAAACCCCAGTTCAAAGTAACACGGCTGAATTCCCATCTCCGGGTTCCCGTCAGTCCCTTAATGATGAAAGGGTAACCTAACGAGTTGTTCCCCTAACAGTCACATTCCATGAGAGTATCTTGGTCAGACTATGAACTTTTCAGCTGACCCTTATATAAACATACAATGAATATGATTTCCTAACCTCTAGGCATGAAATAAACCTGCATGGGTTGACATATTATTAAAACCAATCCTATCTGCTGTTGTTTACTTTTTAGGCCAATGGGATTCAAGCAATGCAACACCGATGGATTGCAAGGGGGAATCCACATTTAGTCACATTCCATGAGAGTATATTGGTCAGGCTATTAATTTCTCAGCCAACCCTAGTATAATATGTTTTTAATAATTGTCAAGTTACATCTTTTTTATAGAATTAATATCATTAATAATTACAAATGAATAAATAAGGGAGACTATGATGAAAAATAAACCTCAAAGTTTTCCTTGGTTGAATATTACAGAGACAACACATTTTTAATGGACTTTTTAAAAAGCTGTCCTTAGATTTTAAATTGGTCAATTTTTTTGTACTAGTTGTGATACTTTATTACTAAATCACTTCGAGGAGTAGGGCTGAAAAGTTCATAGGTTGGTATTGATGACTTTTTTGACCAATCGGACCCAAGCCAACACCGATGGAAGAAGTATGTGGATTATAGGTGGACTACATTGAAAAATAAACCTCATTTGGTTACATTGCATGAGAGTATCTTGGTTGGCCAAAGAAATTTTCAGCTGACCCTCATACAGTGAATATGAATCCCTAACCTCTAGGCATGAAATAAACCTGCACAGGTTGACATGCCATTAAAATCAATCATATCTAGTGTTGATTAATTTTTGGGCCAATGGTATTCAAGCAACATAACACCGATGGAAGAATTATGTGGACTGCAAGGGGAACTATGTTGAAAAATAAACCTTAATTGGTCACATTCCATGAGAGTATCTTGGTCAGGCTATTAACTTTTCAGCCCACCCTCGTATAGTCTGCTTATATATATATGCACCAGTTATTTTATTTAAAAAATTCTTACATTTTTTCAGGTCAGTTAACTTTGAACCACATATCTTTGAGGCGTAACACAGATTTACAAACATACATGGTTCAAAGTTAATTGACCTGAAAAAAATGTAAAAGTTTTTAAATAAAATAACTGGTGCATTATATATTTTATTCATGAATGTATCAACACTGAAAATTTCATTAAAATCGGTTAATTCTTTGATTTTTAGTATTTTTTTTTTCTTTCAGTGGGGTGACATACGATGGTGGAATTTATGTCCGTTGAGTAGGATTTAACCAGAAAAACTCTGAATTCCAAACTATCAAATTTTGCTCAGAATGTACTTGTGATGTAATTAATTTTTTGGTCAAGACCATTGTATATAATATGTTTTTAAACATCTCTATAATGTTAATTCATTCCAAAAGTCTATACCATTATGCTGATCAACAATAAAGGATACTCTTTAGCAGGACAGTCATGTTATGTTTTGAGCCAAGAAGTTCTGCTGGAATCAAACGCAGCAAACATGCACGAACAAAACGGTAAACCTATTGAAGAGAATGAAACATGAATTAAGATCCAAAAGCTGATACAAAATAAAAGGAATGGGAATTAATATTAATTTTACTAACAGTCAATACTGATATAATGTATTCTTAAAATTCTTTCATTCAAATGGATATATGCCATATTCCATCCTTAAGCATCATGTGTCACCGGCCTCAGCTAACAATTGACTCACCTGTTTATGTGGGACAAAATCTTCCAGCAACATTCTGATTGAGGGTTTCCTTCTTTTTGTTATCACACGTTTGATTACTTTTACACCTGCTGATTTCTTTGAGGATTCTACAGAAAAGAAATTGAAAGTTTATCAAAGAAAATTCTAAGTTTTACAACATTTTGTTTAAGTTCAATATGATATACCACAGTGTGATAATTTGATTATCACAATGTTTGATATGTTTCCTTAAGAACTATTGTAAAATAGTTCAATATGTAAAAAGTATGATAATCTTGATTTAACTCTCTCTCACTCTTTTTTTTTTCCTTCTTTTCATCATGTTCAATTGAAACAGATTAGCGTTATTGCTTCTACACGCTCACCGCCCTGTTCTTTCTTTCTCATATTTTTTCAGTGTAGCATGGCCTTTTTCATCCCTTTCTTTCTTCATAATAAAATGGAATTGTCCATTATTTAGTTGAGGTGACAACACTTATAGGAAATAAGAATTCAGTGAATAATTAACACCAGATATTCAGGATTTACATTTTTGCATTTCATCTTGGATGATTTGGATGGTCTCATTTTTAACCAGAGGGTGCAGTGAGATGATAATGGTCAAACTTTTAAGGAATACAAGTGTTAATATATAGATATAGGGTGTGATGAAATATTTTCTGCACTTTAAACTGCCACCTGTGTGGTTCAGGTGGACTTGGGCAAATAGTAAATTTTAGACTTTATTAATAGCAAATATATAGCAAAAAGTGTAGCTTTCGACGTGCAATTCTCAAATTGTAACATACACTATGTATAGGATGTATGAATATTTTTTCTTCTGTCCAAAAGTTTATCTTATAAACAAATTAATTTATGATGTTCTGAAAAGAAAACAATGTACTCAGGATAATCCATTAAGATAATCCATTGAAAGGATTAAAGGCTCTAAAGAGCCAGTTTAGCTCAATCAGTAAAGCATTCGCCTAGGAATCACAAGGTTCTAAGTTCAATACCGGTTCTCGCCAACTTGTTGGAGGTGCATGGTGTAATGGTTATAGGAAATGGACATGGCAAGACAAGTTCAAATCTGTTTGCATTTCACATAGTGCTAATACCCCTGGGGAATGGTATGAATCCAACTATTCTCCCTCTAGCTATGGGTAAATAGTAGAGTAGACTAGGCTCTTTAATCTTGTCATGGCAACCATTCTAGGAGAAGGAAAACACTAAATTCAATTTTTGCTCATATTCATTAAGATAAAACCAAACAATTACAAATCAATAATACTAAACACATACTTATCAAAATCAAATTTTTAATATCAATATGCAAATTACCTTTCCCGTTTACACTGTAAATTGATATTTTGTTGTATATATAAATACAATTGCATGTTATTAGTAAGTAGATATGGGTAACAGTATTAATAATGTAAAACAACTTTATTAATAATTGAGGTTTAAATAAAAATAAAATCATGGAAAATGTGATGTTAATAACTAAGGGAATTGTGAGTAGTAATATAGTTTTGGATACAGACAGAAAAAACACACAATCTCCATTTTAATAAAGAAGTACAAAATTAAATTTTTCTCACTGATGATATTTTCCTTGGAACAATCCATGGACACTTCATTGGTCGATTCTTTTCTTATAGGTTTAATCTTGGTTACTGCAAATGGGCAGTGATAATTCAATAATGATATATAATGACAGGATCTGAAAAGAAAAAAAGAAAAAGAAAAGAAATTCATTAAAAAAATAAAAATAAAAAAATTTTCCATAGAACATCTAATTTGATCCATGTCCTGGATATTAAATTATAAATATCTTTGAAGTTTAAATTATTTCTTAGCAAGTCTCACATAATATGTGTATTTAAGGCAAATAAGTTAAAGTAACCTAAGAAACCCCTTTTTAATGTATGTTCATTACTTTGTAAGTTAAGGGTATGTTTAGATGTTTTATATGTTAGAATTTTGTAATTATTATGTGACATAAATATTTCCAGTTGACTTTATGATCGTGCCTTTTTTATTTGAAATTTGTTTTGTCTTGTTATGTACTGTATTTTTCCTTTAAATATAAATTTATCGTCCCTTTTGTCAATTTGTGACTTACACAAATTTTCATTCTAATTGCATTTTTTCACAGCTGCACTGTGTGAATAATAAAGAACTATTATAAAACCATAATCTGCCATCTGTCAGTCCTTTAATGCACATAATTATTTAAACTAATGTAAGTGTAAACTCTGATCAGATAGAACAGATTCTCTTGACTCTTTATCACCATAGGAATCAGATAAGAACAGATATACACAGATTGACACAACAGAACAAAATGCAAAGATAGGTGTCATAGTTAGAAAAGAGTGTATGTAACACAAAGCTGAGAATTCTATTGTAGCTTCAGAAAAGTTATATTTTGGTAGATTAAAAATTAGGTTAGTATTAGTATTTACCTATGTTTTTTAATAGTTTTTTTATCAATATTTACCTGTGTTTTTTAATAGTTTTTATCAATATTTACCTGTGTTTTTAATAGTTTTTATCAATATTTACCTGTGTTTTTAATAGTTTTTATCAATATTTACCTGTGTTTTTTAATAGTTTTTATCAATATTTACCTGTGTTTTTAATATATTTACCTGTTTTTAATAGTTTTTATCAATATTTACCTGTGTTGTTTAATAGTTTTTATCAATATTTACCTGTGTTTTTTATTAGTTTTTATCAATATTTACCTGTTTTTTTGTTAATTTTTATTAGTATTTCCTGTTTTTTTTTGTTAATTTTTATTAGTATTTCCTGTTTTCTTATTAATTTACCTGTGTTTTCTTATTAATTTACCTGTGTTTTTTATTAGTTTTTATTAATATTACTTGTGTTTTTTATTAGTTTTTATTAATATTACCTGTGTTTTTTATTAGTTTTTATTAATATTACCTGTGTTTTTTTATGAGTTTTTGTAGCACGGGTTTCACTTGGCTTCCTAAGAATGATTTTATTTGGCACTTTGGACAATCAGGATCATTCATTGAAGGTGGAGGTATTTCCTCTGTTGTTTGACAAGTGGCATTGGTTGATTGACAGGTGGATGGTGGGTTTGTCAGAATGGTATGAAGGGCATTACATTGAAGAGAAACCTCAGTCTGTATGTTTGATTTGGATTTTACAAACATGGCGTTGAATATCCTCTCAGAAATATCGGCAGGATTTTCACTTCTGCATAATAATTCTGAAAGAAAGTTTTATAATTATGTTTGATTAATTGTGAAAAAAAAAGAAAAAAATAGGAATTTTACTATAAGAATGCATTAGAAAAGAGATTTACTATAGGAATGCATTAGAAAAGAGTTTTTTTACTATAAAAATACATTATAAAAGGCTTTTACTATAAAAAAAATACATTAGAAAAGGCTTTTACTATAAAAAAATACATTAGAAAAGGCTTTTACTATAAAAAAATACATTAGAAAAGGCTTTTACTATAAAAAAATACATTAGGAAAGGCTTTTACTATAAAAAAAATACATTAGAAAAGGCTTTTACTATAAAAAAATACATTAGAAAAGGCTTTTACTATAGGAATGCATTAGAAAAGTGTTTTAATATAAAATATCTACAAAAATCAAATTTTTCATCAAAGGTATTTTCTGGAAAACAAGAAAATGTCTTTAACACCAATGAATTAATTGAATAATTAATTTTGACATGAGATGAGATATTATAACAACTGTGAATGCTTTTTCTTTAAAGAATCTACAACACAAATGATTATGAGGGTCGGGGCTGAAAAGTACATAGACTGACCAAGATACTTGCATGGAATGAGACCAAATGAGGTTTATTTTTCAGCAGAGACTCCTTGTGGTCCACAGATTTCTTCCATCAGTATTGCAGTGTTTGGATCCTATTGGTCCCAAAAAGTTATCAACAGCAGATGTGACATCAGCCTATAAACTTTTCAGCCAACTCTCATATGTACAAAAAAAAAAAGAAAGAAAAAAAAAAATGGATCAAGTCTCCAATAAGCACCCTAGCTTCTCAAGCTTGTCAAAGGTTCACAATTTGTCACCAGTAAGTTTCACTTCAAACATTTTATAAACCAACCAAGTGACGATTTTTTGCACTTATATTGTAACTTATTTTAACAAACTTTACAAATTGCGTGATACTATTTCTGAACAATATCCTTTTATTTAAATAAACATAAATGTTTTGTAAATAAAAACTGTATGCATTTCTCTTCTGATTAAATAAAAACTATTTTCATATAAAAGCGTCTTTCGTTTGTTTTTTTTTCTAAATTTATCTTAATCATTGAAAAATATTCATAAACTTCTGATTATGATATTATTATGTCTTCGCACTATTTGGCATCAGTACTAGTTTATGATTTTAATAAAATAAAAAATTATTTGGTACTACTGATGAATTAGTAGTTATTGTTCTTTTTTTAATCTATATATCCTTTTTTTAATTTTTGAAAATATTTATTTTGATCACATGGTTGGTACACGTAATCAAATTAAAATTCAATAGCAAAATCTTTTTTTAAATAAATACTTTTTAACCAGAAGTTTGAATAATTTTCAACACTTATGATAGATTTAAAAAACAAAAAAAAAAAGACATGTTTTTATACTAAAATAGTATCACACAATTTGTAAAATTTGTTTTTGTCAGATACAATATAAATGCAAAAAATCATCAGTTGGTTTGTTTACAAAATGTTTGAAGTGAAACTTACCAGTGATGAGTTAACATGAGAAGCTAGGGTGCATATTGGAGATCTGATTAAAAAAAATAACTAAAAAATAGAAATTACTTACGATATTTGTCTAACCTTTGGTGCAAATCTTTAACATATAAGATATATGTATGAGGAATGACTTCATAGAAACTGGATGATAAAAAATAAACCAAATAAAAATGTTTTGTTTAAATTTCAAACAATAAAACTTATCAAGGGAAAGAATAAGATCTTTGAATTTTTTTTTTTTTACTCGTCTTAGTACGTAGCAATAAATTATAAAATTTTGTTTTCTAATTTCTATAAAACTTATTTCAGCAAAAATGAAAAAAGAAAAAAAAAACAAACAGCAAACCATCAGGTTTAGGTGAATACAAAAAGATTTTTATCATTTTGTTTTTTCAGGCAGTTGTCCTCATTATTATTGTGGTATGTAAAAACAGTGTTTCGGCCGCTGTATCCTCCGGCCTTCTTCAGGTGTTCTCTGTCTATCCAAGCAATAGCCCAACCTGGGAACTCATTTTGAATAGTTAGATAGTTGATCAAACAAGGCATTGAAAAGCTTTTGAAAATCTCATTCAAATAACGTCATGACTATCAATCCGAGAAGCATCACAATCATTAATCTTGGACAAACAATCTGGGGTTATTTTATGCCAAGAGGTTAAGGAATTGTATTTATTATACATTTATATTTACATTTTTTTTGTGTAGTTGTTTCTTAAAAGTTTTTTAGAATGCAGTTATGATATCAAAGTGTAACTGTATCAGTACTACAGTATGGTTGCACCACTTGGATTTTAATGAAATGCTGGAGATGCTACATTCTGTTTTGAACAACTCCTAGAAACAGGACTGGATTCTTTAAAGTTAAGCAGCAGCAGTACGGTCACTTGCCACCTATCACACAAATCATCCAAGTAAGACAAACAAGACATACAGTGCACTATTGGAGAATTAAGGACGAACTCATAAGTGACATTTTCCTGTGGACTCCTATACACAACAGTGTTGGCTGACCTGTAAAAACATACAACCACTCTGACACTGGATACTGTGTTAAGGACTTGCCAGGAGCTATGACCAATAGGGACAGATAGCGAGAGAGAATCAAGGGATTCTGTGCTGTCTGCATGACTTGATGATAATATCAAGTTTTCCTATGTAATACAAATAATTTTACACAGTTGTATGGTTTGAAGTATTCCTATATAATACTAATAATTTATACACAATTATATAGTATCAAGTAATTATTTCTATTTAATAATAATCATTTGTTTGCACATTTTTCAAATACCTAATATTAATAATCCTTAGTAAACAATTATAGCTTCAAGTAACTATTCTTAATAGAAATAATTTACAGTTACATGGTATCAAGTAATTTTATCCAATACTAATAATTCTCAAACAGATCTATTTGACCCATATATAGAACCCTAACAGGTACTATGACTCTGGGTCAGAGTGGACTTGTGAGTAATGGCAATGAAGGAGTACTCAACACCCCCTCACCCCCGAGCTGCAGATCTGGAATCTCACCATCAGATGTTGTTTAATATCATACCCAGGACATCCCTTTTTGAGGCTGGATCTTACCCCTCTGCAGGAGGTACAGTCAGTGTATTCTAAACCCCACCGACATACATATATTTATATACACATATACATGTAAATACACACATACACACACTCATATACATACATGCAAACACATATACATAAACATACATGCAAACATGCGCACACATACATGCAAACATGCCCACACATACATACATACATGCATGCATGCAAACACACCCACACCCACATGCATACACCCACACCCACATGCATGCAAACACACATATATATTATATATATACAAATACACACATATATATATATATATACACACAAACACATATATATATATATGAGAGAGCTATTTAATTGAAAATAGAATTACTTGTAAGGGTTGAAAGCTGTTTTCATTAAGGAGCAAGCAGCTAGAATGTTTTTAGGTTTTCTTTTGCCTCTTCGAGTTTTCTTCTTCACTGAACTTTTTGGAAAATTTGAATCATTTCTATGAATGTCAATTGGCAGTTCCCTTTCTTTTGTGTTGTAACTTTTTTGATTGGCTAAAGAGGATTGGTTTGATACAGCCTGGTCATTCAAAGAAAGAACTTTGTGATGAGAATCAAGAATTGGTTTTGGAAGCAAACAAAGAGATTCTCCTGCAGTACAGTCCTCGTGTTTTTGCAATGGATTCTTTAAAGTTGGTTTGTGCCTGACAGTAGACATTCCAAGCATATTTTCATGCAGGAATTCTGGTTTGCTGGGCTTCAACCCACTTCCTGAAGATAGAGCTGCTGGTGTGTTTGATATATGAAATAGAGTTGGATATAGACCATCAGTAAATGTTTCAACGGGTTTGGTAGCATTCCGATTCTGAAGACTTTGGAAATGTCTTGAAGTTGTCTTTGAGGGAATGGATTCTGCTGGACAGCTGGAATTGTTTCGCATCTTTTTGCAGCCTAATTCCTCGTCCCTAGACTGAGACTTTCTTTTATGCAAACCTTTAAATTTTGTTTGAGATCTTGGATAGATGTCTTGTCCTACTTTGATTAACTCATATAAAGGAGTACCTGTAATAGAAAAAAGATTAATAGTTAGGAGGTGCATAGTGTAATGGTTATCATCATAGGAAATGGACATGGTGACACAAGTTCAAATCCTGGACATGGCTGTTTGCATTTCACATAGCGCTAATACCCTCGAGAAAGATATGAATCCGAAGATATTATCCCTCCAATTATAGGTAAATAATAGGGCAAACTGGGCTCTATAACCTTGGTATGGCAACAAGTTTAGGAGAAGGAAAACTGAATTCAAACCAAACAGACTCTTCTCATTAGTCAAATTACTTTGAGAGCTCTTCCTTCTTCTTCCATGTCTATTAACTCTTAACATCCTGTTGAGAATTTTTTTAAATCCAGAGCATTCCTATAAGGATATATTTAAAAAAATGGCTAAAAATGACCTTTGCATCTAAAGTTACCTGTTATTTCTCTTAAATCAAAGACTTCTAAATATGTTTAATATTACATTTAAACAAAGGCTATCATTTGGGGTGGATTAGGAAAACGAATGAGACTTCTGGCCGGGTGGAATGAGGTGGTATAGGATGTTAAGAGTTAATTACAGGAATATCTTATTACTCCCCTCCCCCCAACCTAATGATAATATCTTGAGAGAGAAATGCTAATAACATCAGTTCATTCTAGATTATCAAAGTTAAACAATGTTCAGTCAATGAAATAAGACAAAGTAAATAATTCTTACCAGTCAATTGAATATAAGAATTTGGAGGCAATATCATGAACAATGACCGTTTTCCCATCAGTAATTCCATAGCTTCATCTCCAATCCTGACAAAGACAAGTTTTAATAGCAGTATAGTACAAGATCACCAAACAACATATCATATGTAGGTCTGTGGGAATGTGATATACTATATAATAATAATAATATGATAATAAGAATCTTATTATAATGGAGATTGTGTGTTTGTAACCGAAACTATATTACTACTCAATTCACAGTTCCCTTAGTTATTTACATCACATTCTCCATGATTTTATTTTTATTTAAACCTCAATGAATAATAAAATTGTTTTACATTATTAAGACTGTTGACCATATCTACATACTAATAATACGCAATTGTATTTATATATACAACAAAATAGTGGTTTACAGTGTGAATGGGAAGGCTAATTTGCATATTGATCTTAAAAAATTGATTTTAATAAATATATGCTAAGTATTATTGATTTCTAATTGTTTGGTTTTATCTTATTGAATATGAGCAAAGATCTCTGGGATAAATCTTAAAAGAAATTCATTAAGAAGAAGAAATAACTGTAATATTATCCTTTACTTCCTATTTTAAGTAAAGAGTTAAATTAGGAAAATTTACCAATAAAAGACGGGAGTAATGGAAAATGATGGAAGAGTTAGTTTCAAAGCTGTTCTATTTTTCGATAATACCCCCTCTGTTCCAAATCTTAGTCTGCATTTTTATTTAGTTTTATTAGCCTTTCTAATTTAACATGATATTTTATTATATTAAAACTTTAAAACTTGCACCCGGAGGGTGCATAAATTTGCTAGTATATATAATAAGAATAAACATTATTATAAATAATAAGAATAAATATAATAATATAATATATAATAAAAAATATAAACATTCATATATGTGTGTGTGTGTATATGCTTTATATATTATAATAATCATATATATACATATAATTTATATCATATAACAAAAAATATAAACACTCATAAGTGTGCATGTGTATATGTTTTATATATTATAATAATCATATATATATATATAATTTATATCATATAACAAAAACTATACACTCAAATATGTATATATGTGTGTGTGTGTTTTATTATATATTATAATATATATATATAGATAGATAAAATTATATTATAATATATAATGAAAATAAGCACATTCATATATTTTTTTTTTTCAAGTGTTTCCTTGATAGGATTCAACCAAATTGAGAACTCAAACATGCATACAAAGATTAACATATATATCTATACATATATAGAGTATTATAAATGAATAAATAAATGGATACGTTGGTGCATATGTGAATTGGCATATTTAACAAACATGGAATTTGAAAAAAAAGTGAAAAAAAAAAGAAGGAAAATAGTAAGATAATACTAGTGAGACTAGGTATGAGTTCTTCAAATCAACAAAGATTAGACTGACGAGATAGTCATCCACAGACACAGATGCAGTTTAGTAGAGTATCACCTATCAACATATCATATGCAGGTATGAGTGAATATGAATATGATAAAAAATATACACACTCATAATTCATAATTATACAAAGAGTGTGCAGGATAACCTCATCAGTGATGTTATTGGGATCATGATGAGTTTTGGGTCTTCCAACATCATATTCGTTCTCCCAAGTGACCATACCAAACCCAGCATGTATTGGGAAATATATTTATATATATATATATATATATATATATATATATATATATATAAGTAAAGTAAGTAAAGTCGACGGGGCGGCCTAAATTCGGTATCAGCCAGTCAGCGAGGGAGTCTATCCCCTTTTCAATAGCGCTAGACCAAGGAGATTGTTTTAGCATCTGAGGTGGAGCGCCACACCTACCATCAGCTCCTTACTTTACCGCACAGATCCCTGTGCTACTCATACGCTGAGTTGGCGGGGACCGGTATTGAACTAGGAACCTTGTGGCTTCTAGCCGAACGCTCTACCGACTGAGCTAACACACACACTTATATATATATATATATATATATATATATATATATACACACATATCAAGAAATACATCACAGGATCATTAGGTGCCTTCGTTCTTACAATATCATACACCTTTAGCTAGGTGACCCAGCTGATGTCAGTCAAGTACCAGTTAGTGATCAGATCATCAGACCGCAAATAAAACTATTATGGTGGACCTTGAGGCATTTTAAACTATGAAGAGCTAGAAGGGAGAAATCTAGATGTTTTCCCTCCTCCTCTAGAGAAGATGACAAGTCCAGAGACACACTCACAAGTAAGTTTCAATGTGTCTTAAATCCATCCAAGAACATGATATCAACTATCATATAAAAAAAAAATATACAACCATCTACAGATATATATAATAAAAAATGTGACTTGAATAACTAAGAGTATTGTGACACAGTTTCAATTACAGATACATTATCTCCATTATAATAATCATGATAAAAATTCTTTAGAAGACTGAACATATTTTTGAGAATATTAAGAGGTTCACAGGGAACAAAGTGATAACCACAGAACTATTATCTGAAAGATCTTTAAGCAAGTTTTGTTGTTTTATTTTGTTTTATTATTCACCTAATAGACTGAATAAGCAATCTCTATAATTGTTGTATACCGCCACAGGCCTTAGCAAAACAAGGAACAGATATATAAAAAAATATAATATTATATCTTTATTCTTTGATGGTGACACTTGTGCGGAGCAGGAGAGTCATCGGAGAGAGTTCACACATACAAAGGAGCTGTTGAGAGTTTGAAGAGTGAGCGATCACTGACTTCAGCCAAAATTCTAGACTTTATAAAGTCTTAGAACTCCCACATGGCTACACCTCCTTGATCATGACATTCAAGCAGCTTTGTTGCAAACACACCTCTTCCCCTTGTTTTTTTGGGGTTTTTATTGGTCATTGGTTACAACCATGCATTGCCTGTAGTTATCATTGGCCATGGGCGCCACACACACATTTCCTCTAATATCATTGGCCATGGGCGCCACACACACATTTCCTCTATTATCATTGGCCATGGTGCCACACACACATTTCCTCTATTATCATTGGCCATGGGTGCCACACACACATTTCCTCTATTATCATTGGCCATGGGCATGGGTGCCACACACACATTTCCTCTATTATCATTGGCCATGGGTGCCACACACACATTTCCTCTATTATCATTGGCCATGGGCGCCACACACACATTTCCTCTATTATCATTGGCCATGGGCGCCACACACACATTTCCTCTAATATCATTGGCCATGGGTGCCACACATACATTTCCTCTATTATCATTGGCCATGGGTGCCACACATACATTTCCTCTATTATCATTGGCCATGGGTGCCACACACACATTTCCTCTATTATCATTGGGGCGCCACACACACATTTCCTCTATTATCATTGGCCATGGGCGCCACACACACATTTCCTCTATTATCATTGGCCATGGGCGCCACACACACACTATTGGCCATGGGCGCCACACACACATTTCCTCTATTATCATTGGCCATGGGCGCCACACACACATTTCCTCTAATATCATTGGGCCATGGGTGCCACACACACATTTCCTCTATTATCATTGGCCATGGGTGCCACACACACATTTCCTCTATTATCATTGGCCATGGGCGCCACACACACATTTCCTCTATTATCATTGGCCATAAGTTACACCCATGCATTTCCTGTGTTTATTCTTAGCCATGGGTTATACCCACGCATTTCCTGTGTTTATTCTTAGCCATGGGTTATACCCACGCATTTCCTGTGTTTATGTGTTGGTTATTACACCTGTCTTTTGGTTGTCACTCTGTTGATTTTATTCATGGGTGGATGTATCTGTCAGGATCACTGCCAGTCATGGTAATACATTACATAATAAATATAAAAAAATATATACAAGTAAGAAATTTACCTAGACAGCAATTTCTCAAAATGTGAAGAAGAAAGTCTATTAAAGATGTAACTTGGATAAAAACATTCAACGTTATAGCGTTGCGTTTTCATTGCACCTGTGTTTGTTGATAACTGAAAATAAATTTTAAAAATAAACATCTGATTGTCATAAAGAGTATGAGGATCATTCAATAAATAAGGTCTAAAAAGAAAAAAAATAACCTACACCTAATTAAGTGTACAATTTCAAGAATATCGATAAAGATTACCCTCTTTTATTTTGCAAAGCAAACTAATGAGTAAAATTTAGCCTTGGAAAAAAATTCATATTTCATGATTTTGTCTGTTCAAAGCAAAATACTGTTTTAAATCGCTGTAAAAAATAATTCAATGGATAAAAACTTATTAAAATTACATATTTAGAAAGATTATTTTATTTCCTTTCCAACCATATAAATACTTTTAAGATTGTATCAGAAATACGAGGGAAATTGCAAATTAAATCGATTATAGTCCGAAATGAGACGTGTGCTGGGAAGTATGTTCATGTATTAAAAATGACTAAATTTCAAGTTTTTTTTTCCAAAGTTGAACCTTTGACATAAAATCCTGACAATTAACCATCATCCAAATGTCACACATTATATAGCAAAATAATTCTGAGACTATCTATTAAGTGCTCTTTTTTTGCTCATATAATACTTTTTGAAGGAACAAGTGTCTGTTTTCATTCATAATGGTTTCACTTCCCTAGAGTCTAAAAAGAAAAAAAAACAACCTACATGAGGTAGTTTAAGGTGTCTTCTAATTAAGTGTACAATTTTAAGAATATTGATAAAGATTACCCTCTCTGATTTTGCAAAGCAAACTAACAGGTAAAATTTACCCTTGAAAAAAATTCATATTTTGTGTTTTCAGCTGTTCAAAGCAAAATACCATTTTAAAATCGCTGTAAAGAAATAATTCAATGGATAAAAACTCATGGAAATGACATATTTAGTAAGATTATTTTATCTCCTTTCCAACCATATAAACATTTTTAAGATTGTGATCCAAAAAACTTGAGAAATTGCAAATTAAACTGATTAAAGGTGCAAATTTGTCAATGTCCACCGATTTCAGCGAAAGTGTTGGTAATGCTAGTATGAGTAGTATGAGTATTAGTAGCATAGGGATCTGTGCCGTAAAGTGAGATGCTGATGGTAGGTGTGGCACTCCACATCAGACACTAAAATACTAAAAAACAATCTCACTGTCTGGCTTTAGGCCACCCCGACAACTTTACTTTTATATATATATATATATATATATATATATATATATAAAACTTGTCTGAATTTGTGGATATTCAAAAAAGAATAAAACTTACCATCCGAAATCCAAAGCCCATAATATTTTCAGGTGAACCTGTTCGATTCTTGGTTCGCTAAAATGACAAAATTCTTTCATTTAGGATTTTTAAATAGATTACTTGTTTGCTGCTGTTTAGAGCAATTGGAGAAACTTAGAGATTATTACGAGTACTGTCTATGTAATACATATTCGTCTATGTAATATCTATAACACTCTCACAGAGAAACTAACATAAATAAGGAGTAGTTAATCAAGATCTATATAGAGAAGGGGAAAGTGACATGCAGAATGTGATGTAAGAGATGGGTCAGTTTTTTTGTCAAATAACAACAACCCTTTCATGTCAACTTGGGTGTCCCACTATGACGTAATGGTTAGCAAGCAATTCTTGCAGACTGATTACAACTGAATAGTCAGTTCAATCCTCACTGGATGCCCCATATTTGCAATCTTGTGTTTGTTAAAAGGTACGTGGTGTAATGGTTACCATCATAGGAAATGGACACGGTGACACAAGTTCAAGTCCTGGATGCGGCTGTTCGCATTTCACATAGTGCTAATACAACTAATCTCCCTCCAGCTATGAGTAAATAGTAGGGCAGACTTGGCTTTTTAACCTTGGTATGGCAACTGGTCTAGAAGGAGAAAAACTTTGAATTCAAACCAAAGGGGCTCTCTTCTCATTAGTCAAAACTATTTTGATGGCTCCCCCTCTCCCTCTCCCATTCCTCCCACCCAAAGCGAACAAGGCTGGGTAAATACCCTTTCACATCAACTAATTTACCACTTATCAGACAATAAAACATCCCCCTATAAAAGTCTTTTATTTATTATCATGAAATGCAACATCATTTTATTCCTATTATTATTAGATAGTAATAACCTCAATGATCCGTAATAGGAGTTCGTTTTGGTAGGATACTTGTTCAGTGGAAACAATTTGCTGGATTGGCGGATCATCATGGCTCCTGGCAACCAAACAATTTCTAAGTAGATCCTGATACCTGAAAAGAAAAAAAAATTGTTTTTTAAATATATGACCATCATTAAGCTGTATCTACTGATGTTACATATTGAATGGGGTAGCCCAGTCATTTTGTAATGTAGTGTAGAATATTTAAATGCAAATCTTTAACATTAAATTTAGAAGAACCTATGGAAAATAACCAGGATTTTTACCAACAGCTTTTGACCCCTAATTGACCTGGGCATGATATTCTCACTGGTAGAGAATGTCACATGACTGAAATCTGTGGGAACGTATGTGAGTTGACTTGCAGACAGCCTTGAAGACAGACACAAACATATAGCAAATATATGATGAAAAGGGTCGGGACAATCATATAGGTGCTAGAGATTGATGTGACCAACTAATTGATCAAAGGGGGCCTCTCCGAGTGCCTGTCTAGCGTGAGTAAAGGCCAAAGTGGAGTTTTGCATGTCATGGACTGCTCAGCCACCAAGATTCCATCCTTAAGCATCACAGATTGCCATTCATGGCCGATAGGTAGCCTCATTAGGGAGGTATTTTATTCCTCTGTAGAGGTGCAGTCGGTGTATTATTCTGCCCCAGCCAACAGGGTGATTGGTTGATTGGATTTTATGGCATTTCACCCTTTGGGTTATTTTATGCCAAAAGCATTTTTTTTATTCATTCATGTTGAGTATTCAATTTAAAAAACAAAAAACTTAAACTCATTTTTGGTCTATTTAACTCACAGGAATTACCACTCCAGGTCAGAGTGGACCTGGAAGTAATGGCAATGAAGAGGTACTCCACTCTCCCCAGAGCTCCAGATTTGGAACTTCACCACTAGATGCAGTTCAACATCCTCCAGGACACTAAGACCCTCAGCCACCTAACACATATATGATAAAAAGGGTTGGGGGTGGACATTAGAGGAGTTGAGGTTTTAATCTTTGAAGGTAATCACCTTTAATTATTTTGTACCCTCTCTGAGAGTTAAACTCCCTTTTTACTGTACCGTGGTCACAGTACCAAGAAGACGCATATAACATTGCTTTAAACTCAGCACAGCCTTGAAGAAAAGGAGACTGTCTTATCAAAACAAGGGGTACCTAGTTGCCCGAGACATTGTATCAAAGGCAAAATCTTTGTATTATCAACAGCAACAATTAGCTTTATGCTACCCCAAAAACAAAACTTCCTTTCCTGTACAGTCTGTCAAATTACTGCTGCCTACAGACGAGGTGGTGAAAACTTCATAATAATTTTGACTTAGCATTTTTTTCATCTTTTTGAAAAGCAAACCTCTTCCACTAGATAATCGTCAATTCTTCCTTCAATATTGAAAGGACGCAGATAATAGGTTAATAGTTAATTAAGTTTTAATAGATGCCCAGTATTATATATTCATATATAGTTGGTTTTATTTTGATATACATTTAAAATTATTAGAACTAAGTTTCCACTTCAAATGGTTTTATTTTTTATTCCTCTAATGAATTTGATGATTTTACTTGCTTATGGTACAAATACTCTGACATTGAATTTTTAACTCCTACCCCCTCAGGCAATATCTTTCAAAAATTAATTCTTACACCGCCTGGAGGGCTTCTTTTTTTTTTTTTTTTTTTTAGTAACAATAGGATGAGAACAATAGTCCATATAATCCAAATAATAAAATTATCAAGCCTCATCTAAAAAATTAAGAAAAATATAATGTAATATACTTCACCCCTTAGAGTCTCCATCTTGTATAAGTTTCTTTGACGCATCAGATTCAGGACCAAACATCAGCAGCAGCCATGTTTTAAGGTCTGTAACTTCTGCATAGATATGAAGCAAAACTTTCAACACTGCAATAAAGAAAAAAAAAAGATCATTTACTGTTTCATCTACTATAAGAATTAAATGTGTGGTTTTGGCTTTTGTGGCCAAAACTGGTTCTTATAATATGTTAGAAAGCTTCAGAGAAACCTTCCAATGTAGGTGAATATATACATAATAAAATTCAAACAAAGAAGTACAATATAACCACAATAGTTCAGTTGAATTAGATCATTTTGGGCTTCAATCCAGAAATAAAAAAGGCTAAGCTAAATTTGATATCGTTAGAAAGCTTATTTATTGTAGAAAAACATTTCTAAAATCCTGTTTAATCCTCCCAGGGCAAAAAAAAGATATGAAGCAAATAGTATGGGTAGGTAAAAAGGCAAAATTTCTATTTTCTAAAAGAAAATAACCAAATTTACCAATATTTACTTTATTTCTCCATTTTTATAATTGCAGCTCCTATTTGACTAGAAATAGTTGTTATGTGTTATTTGGGGTAATTTGGAAATAATTTGCAGAAGAATTTCTCATGCATAGTCCTAAGGGGATTGTTTTCAAAAATGAACTGGAAAGAGTGTAACTTAGTAAGGTTGATTGACTACTTTCTGATGCTTTAAGAATTGGTGTAAATAGGAAAAAAGAAAGGCATATAAAAAAACCCTTTTTTGTCTTGATTTTGAAGTAATTCTACTTGTTTTAGAACTCTAGCATGCTGAAATTGACATCAAAATGTTATAATCATCAATGGAAGAGCGATCTCTGCATTCACTACAATGGCTACAGAACTATTTTTAATATAAAAACGTTTCTTTCATTTGAAGTTTTATAATTAAAAAAAAAAAAATTTAAAAAATAACAATATTAGTTTATCTTTAGTGCAAAATTAATTTTTTCACATATGCTAAGAACAACAACATGAAATTACTAATTCTTTTTATTAAAACAAAAAAAAACTATTTTAGTATAAAAACGTGTCTTTGGTTTGTATGAAATTATAATGTCAAAAAATCGTCTGTTGATTTTGTTTACTAATATCCGGTGAAAAGCAAAATTCTGTTCCTTTGAAAACAGCTCGCAACTGGGGTGCCTATTGGTGACTTGATCCAAAAAGTCGAATTAACAAAATGATTGAGGGGCAGATGACAAAGAAGGAAAAGAAAAATTCTTCAGAATTTTGAGAATCTAAATATTTATCATGCACTCGCTTTTTTATTTTTTTTTATTTTTAATTATCAACTCAAATTTCAAAACAATTTTCATACCGTGCACTCTTTCTCTGAAAAATGCTTTTTATCAAGTAAATAATTTTGATTTTCTTTTCTTTTTACCATGCCTCCTCCCCGGATAAAATACAAATAAGAACTCATAAGACAACATAAGAATAAATATAAACGTGCAATTTTTTTTAATTGGATTTTTTTACAATACATTTTTACCCCCCCCCCCAAAAAAAACAACATATTGCTGAGTTTTTCCCTCCCTCAACCACTTTGATATCACGTTACAATCGATTACCGGTCCCCTCTCCAAATTTACGCTATATTATAGCGTACCGACATCAGCCGAATTTCCAGTCCAGTTTAGATATTTTCCGAGTCGTGTCTGTGTCGTTCTTTTCGGCAAATTAATGTAGATATTTTACACTCCCATTTTTAATATAGGCAAATCAATTGCAGATATTTTACACCCCCTTTTAAATTTTTTTTTATTGAATTTGTACAAATTTCAATTGAATTGTTACAAAATCAGAAAACAGCACTGCTCACGTGACTTTCGGAAACATTTTTTCACGCTCAGAATTGCGGAGACATGGAATAAACTGCCTGCGTCTGTTGTAGGCTGCCAAAGCACTGAATCTTTCAAAGCTTCCATGCTTCCTGTAGTCCACCGACACTATACCTGATGCCACTCTCCACATACATATGCACACACGCACACACATACATGCATATTACTACTGTAAACTGTTCATGTTCCTGACACTGCATTATTCTGTGTACTTTGATGAGTTGTGGTGCACCTGAGCACTGTACACAATAAATTTCATTATTTAAAACTCAAACTCAAATTTCAAAACAATTTTCTGTGCTATTCGCAGAATTCTGTCCCAGCCTCCTGTTTAAAAAAAAAAAGAATCTCTAAATATTTTTTATGTTTTTTTTGTAAATCAATTACAAAAAAAACATAAAAAATATTTAGAGATTCTTTTTTGTTGGAAATAAATATATTAAAATAAAATAAAAATACTGAAAAAAATGTTTTGATTTTTTATTTGTAATTGATTGTCCAAAAAAAAAACAAAAAAAACCCCGAAAATACCGAAAAAAACAAGGACCATATGACCTTTGGCTTTAGGCACCCCTTTTTGATCTCGATTAAGAAAGGACATGTTTTTCATTTACACCATCAATATCCGGCTGTTTTAACAGACGATTTTTAGATTATTTTTTAATTATAAAACTAACCCCTAACAAACAACCAGATATTGACGGTGTAAATGAAAACATGTCCTTTCTTAATCGAGATCAAAAAGGGGTGCCTAAAGGTAATATGGTCCAAAAACAAAGATATTTTTTAGCGGATTGAAGGCGTTAAAAATAAGCCATATTTTTATCGACAAGTAAATGTAAATATCTAGCTCCACCAAAAAAATGTTATTTTAAAGACGTGGAGGGTTAAAATATTTACATTTACTTATCGAAAAAAAAAAAAAGACTGGAGGGCGTAAAATATCGTATTTACGTTTTTCAGCTATCACCGCCTAGCGTTTTTTAAGGCAGGGGGTCGGGACAGAATTCTGCGAATAGCATCCAATTTTCTTACCGTATTATTTCTATTCAAAACAAATGTCACCACTTTTTAATAGAATCTTTAAACTAAATCGAGTTCTGAAATTCAAAACAAAACAAGAAACAAAATATTAACAAAAAAAAAACAAAAAAAAAACGGCCGAATAGGTTTAGATTAATAATAATATAGATTAATTTATTACGTATTTACATTTTAGTAATTTGTAGACACCGGTGGTAAACAACAGTAAATTTAAAATATGACAATGGACCACCGATGGTAACGTGTTAAAATAATACTTAAGGGGTTGACTGATAAACTTACCTTCACCTTTCATCTTTAAATATCAACGAATCTTATCTTTTTGACATACAGAACCAAATACTATTTTTCTTCACTTAATAAACGTGATTCATTTTAAAACACCCGCCATGACATACCAAAATATAAAGATAAGCGGTGTTAAACCAAAAAATTTCCCCATAATATTATTTCTCAGATTTTACTTTACATAGATGAAGAATTTTGAAGGTTAATAATTCTCTCTCTCTCTCTCTCTCTCTCTCTCTCTCTCTCTCTCTCTCTCTCTCTGTGTGTGTGTGTGTTTTTTCTTTTTTCGAATCTCTCATCACCAAGAGGCTATTTCGTTTCAGTGAAAATATATAACTCACACGTCAATATTTTGTTTGACTTCATTAAGATTTATCTTAAAGATTTTAAAAAGCAGTAAAACTTTTTTCTCGATATATTGACTTTAGGGACGTTCAATTTACCCCACCCCACCTATATTTAACAATGAAACTTGAATAAAGGTTAATATTATCTTCAAAATTTTTGAACCATTCAAAAGAATAAACATAAAAAAAAACTCCTCATAATTTAAAAAAAAAAATTTTTTCACCTTATGGAAATAATGAAAATTATGAACGAAAACAATGTTTACATTTTCGCATTATTAAATCAATTTAAATTTTACGCAGCCAAAAACAAGTTTCGACTACGGACTTTTAAAGAAATTCTATGAAAAATAAATTAAGATTCAAATGTTCACGAAAATGTCGATACTTATTCACCTGTTGATGAAATTATGTTTAAATAGTTTTTTCCTAAAACATATTTAGAGGAAATATTTTTACGACCCCCCCCCCCTATTTCATTTTATGAAATCTGAAAAACTGAAGCGATAAAAAACGATTTAATTTTTTTTTTATGCGTCCGAATAATTATATCATAAGATTTATTTGGAAAAAAAGTTGTTTTTCTTGGCAACTCAATTAAAAAAAGCAAGTAAAAGTTTTCAAAGAATAATATTTTGTTTGACGTGACAGTTGAAAACCTTACTCCCAGTTCTAGACACCGAGGACCCTGAGACTGAAAGACGCCGATAAGTATTACCATTTTTTGCTATGTCATCGAGCCCTGTCTTGGGGTCCGTTGCAGAAGAAAATAACCAGTGTTCGGTTTGATTTCGTCCAGTAAGGAACTCAGAGTTTTCTCCCTCTGACTGGAAACCACCAAAGTTGCCGTCACTCGCGAGGAGCTAGCAGTAAAAAGATAGCAGCTCCGAAAGAAATTCATCAGCTCGTCTCTGCCGACAAAATAATAGGTTGACGGGCTTCCAGCAAAATTAATTCCTCAATCTTCGTCTCTGCCGATAAAATAATAGGTTGACGGTAGGTATGTTCAAAATAAAGGGACATAACTCCTATTTTTATTTTGTTTATGCGATTATCTCCCTTAGATCGGCTACTTGTTAACCGTTGAAATTTTTTTTATGGTTACTCAAAATCGCTATCTTTTACTCGTATGTTTTCACATTCGGGTATTCGAAGTAAAAGATAAACATGGGATTTTCTATCCAATATCATAAAAAAAATATTCATTCTTGGAAGTGTAGCCAAAAAGACTTTTCTCTGTTACGATTGACATATTCATTTAGACAGGGAGAGAATTCGGCCCGTTTTTTCATCCATAGTTGAAATATACGATTTTTAATGTTCTTTTTTTTTATTCTTGGAAAATATGCAGCCTATCATAGCATATTTTTTTAACTTCGGCTTTTTTTCAAAGATACAATTCAGGGCTATCTTTTGTTAAATTTTCAAGTTAGTCATGGATATTTACAGACATATAATATTGGCATTGAAATTTTTAAGGTAGGAAAAAAACTCAGTTTAACTTAGATAAAATAATTTTTGCATCTATTTAAAGAAAAAAAAATTTTTAAACTACGAAAAAAACAAAAACATGCTACATTATTTATTTTTTGGGTTTTAAGAAAATAACTTTTAAATTTTAAAATCCCTTTTTAGGGTATTGAATTTATATTTTTTTCCAGCTCAGTCGTTAGTGCATTCGGCTAGAAACCACAAGGTTCCCAGTTCGTTACCGGTCCTCGCCAACTCAGCGTATGAGTAGCACAGGGATCTGTGCGGTAAAATAAGGAGCTGACGGTAGGTGTGGCGCTCCACCTCAGACGCTAAAATAATCTCCTTGGTCTAGTGCAAGTGAAAAGGGGATAGACACCCTCGCTGATTGGCTGATACCGACTTTAGGTCGCCCCTCCGACTTTACTTTACTATATATTCTTCAGGATATGATCTTTTAAGAAATTTAAAAATTAGGGACCGGGAATTTTTTTTCTTCAAATGGTCAAAGGTCAACACCCCCCACATTCTGAATTGATAAGAAATATATTTTTTAAAGTTTCTTTAATAAAATCAGCTAATGGTTATAAAATTAAGTCGTTGAAAAATAATTTGGAGAAAATTTCATTAAAATTGGATAATTCCCAGATTTTTGGTAATTGTTTTAAAATTAAGAAATTTAAAAAAATTTATGATCTCCCTTGGCAATCCTTGAACATAGCTAGTTGATGGGCTTTACAGAAATCCTGAATTTCAACTTTAAAAATACAAAGAAAACGACAACAGAAATTGACCAGAAATTCAACGTTAAAAACACAAAGAAATTGACACTTCGAAACGACTTTACGAATACCTTTTCGAGGCAACTATTTGCATCTTCAAGAATTCAAGCCACTATTACCTTTCAAAACTACTATACGAATTCAGACCGTTTACGAACTTGTTACACGGACATTTGTCAGATAAGTTTACCCGCAAATAACTACAAATTTGCAACCATTCTACTCTTCCACTCCTCCACCTTCACTTTTACTCTTCTATCTTTCCTTTAATTTTAGTTGGTAATTAAAATTGTTAAATTATATTTGTGTTTTACTGTCTTGTCTTTTCATTCAGAATTCCGAACTTGAAAATTGCGGTAGTTAACTTCCCCATTTAGATATTTCCCAATATACACGAAATTTTGGTACTTTACTCATATACTGGGTATAGACTTTTTTCCACAGTAAATTAAGAATGGTATTTTGCCAGTATATTGGAACTAGAAATTTACCCCCACATAAGAATTAATACCGATAAACACCCCTGTTTTTTTTGGGGGGGGGGGCATTGGCCTACCTACTCCAAGACCTTTGAATTTTGACCAAGAAAATCTCGCCGCAGCATGGAAGATATGGAAAAACGAGTTTAACTTCTATATACAAGCCACGGAAAGCGATACGAAATCCGGCAAAGTCTAAACTTAAATTCGAATGACATGCATTGGTCCAAAAGGCAGAGAAATCTACTCTACGTTCACTTTCGACACACCAGAAGACAAAACAAATATTCAGACTGTACTCAGCAATTTTGACGCGTACTGTCAGCCAAGGAAAGATTTAACAATTACAAGACACATATTCTTCACATGCAAACAAGCAGAAAACCAAAGATTCGATGACTATGTGACTGAACTTCGTCCCAAAGCACAATAGAGTGAACTTGGAAAAATAACAGAGGATCTTATCCAACATGTCTTTATATGTGGGATAAAATATTCTAAACTCAGAGAAAGACTTCTTATGCAACCCGACTTGAATTTACAGAGAACTATTCAGGGTGAACAAACCACCGAAGAAACAAATATTCAAACAAAGATACTAAACACTACTTCAGAACACAGACCTGCTGAAATAGCAAATATACGAAGTAGTAAACACTACGAAAAAAAAGACCCATCTTCCCCGAAATTACAGAAATCCCACCCAAACTGAGGACTATATAAACGCATGCAATTATTGTGGTAGAAGCCACAAAATGTTATAAACAGTATTAACATGCAAGCGTATGGTGATGAGGAAAGGAACAAAACACAAATTTTAAGTTCAAAATTGTATTAAAAAAACAACATGAGAACGGTGAAAGGATAGAAATGAGAATTACAGGATAAATTTGGTGATAGTTGAGGGTGAATATTAAGTCCGTAAAATGTCCAGCTTGACTTTGGTAGTGGGGTGGTGATGTAGGCAGAATATTGTGTATGTGGTGGTAGGCGCTGTGTCTTGAATAAAAATCAGTGAGTGTCAGGTGGCCGAGTCAGTTATAGTTTAGGTAGGTGGGCAGAAGTCGAGTCTTGTGTTTTAGATTCGTTAGCGGTTGCTGAACGAAATGGAATTTCCTTGTTTCAGTCGGTATAATCTGTTGTTGTTGTTGTTCTAGGCAGAATATTGTGTTTTAGTAGTAGCGTTTTTTGTATCGTCGAATGATGTAGAAATGTTCACGTGTTGACTTGACTGCCTTGTGAGGCCAGGCTTGGGTAAGTGGGTGGTGTAGGTGAATCGCCGCCTGTGATGTTGATTTCTCTTGCGAGCGCTCGTGTCGGCGTGTATTCGAAATGACGCCCTGGACCTCTCTGTCGGCTGCCTTTCAAAGCTGTTATTTATAGAGAGTGGCAGCCGAAAGTTGGATCAAATGAAGTTATTTTCATTTCACCCGGGAATCGCTTTCATTGGATGAAATTCGAATTTTATTTACCAATTTTTTTATTTTATTTAATGTCAGGAATTGACTATCAAAGCGGAACTCCCGATCGGAGCCCATGCGCAGATATGTGTTAAAATGGTCATTCTGTTTTAGGTAACGATAGAGGACACTTCCGATTTTGTTTGTTTTGTTGGCGAGTGTATGTATCTTTTATTAGTGAATCGGGAGATTTCTACATTTGCTTATACAACAAAAAGAAAAAAATATCCCGCATTTTATAAAACGTGCGGCAATTGCAAAAAGAAAGGACATTACACTAAAATGTGTAGGTTGAAAAAAAAATTACGAAAAATAGAAGTTTCTTCAGAAGATTCAGACTCGTGCAACCAACACGTCTTGCTAAACTCCATAGAAATGGAAGAAAAAAAGAAGAAATACACTCAGTGGGAAAAACAGAGGTGGACTGTTGGAGTGCAACAATAAAGGTAAATGATTTTTAAATTAATTTTAAACTAGACTTTGGAGCAGAAATAAATGTACTGTCAAACAAAATTTATTAAAAAAACAACTTTTTCTCCATTGCCGGAATTAAAGGAAACTTCAGTCAAACTCCGTACCAATAACAATACAAAAATTCCTACTCTTGGAAAATGTACAGCAACTTATTGCCGTTGTAGGGACCCGATTTGTTTGGCGAGTGTGTAGTTGAGGAGTTGAAGAAGATCCGAGTTATGGGTCCCCACAATTTATATGTATAAGACTACGGAAATGAAATTTCCATAGAAAACAAAAGAATACAAAATTGATAAAGGAAACAAACTTTATATACATTAATTTACAATTGGTATATTCAACTGTTCTTTCAGTGGTGTTGCCGACTGTATGTGTCTGTACGTAGTTGTGTGTGACAAGTGTGACATGTATTGTTTATATTTGTAGCAGTTTTGTATGTGATTGAAATTTGTGATTGAAATTTGGAAACGAAAATACGAGACCAACCTGATATATCATTTTGTGTTTTCGGGCAGCGGCTTCTCCCAATTGTGTCGATGTTGGGGGAGAACTTTCGCTCCTACTGTCGAGTTAGGAGCATCAGCTCCAACTCTGTCGAGTCGGGAAGAGCATAAGCTCCCACTGTCTCTTTCTTGTTTTTCAGCTCTATGGGCCTTTTTATAATTTTCTTTTTGTCATTGTCTATTGTGATCATTAAGCTAAAATATTCATCAAATATCAGGTGATTTGCAATGATTGCAATATCGAATGATTTTGGTATCTGTGGAATTCTGGTGACATAAATTATCGGATGAATTTAAACCATTGTTTCTATTGTTCCTAAAATATTTCTAAACTAATATTCATTCGATTCTCTTTTGTTTACCTAATTCTAAACTCATGACATACAATTGTAAAACTAGTTGTGTTGTATAAGCAAATGTAGATATCTCCCGATTCACTAATTCAACACTTCAATCCATAATAAAAGATACATACACTCGCCAACAAAACAAACATAAGGCGGAGACCCCAAAATCGGAAGTGTCCTCTATCGGAGCCTAAAACAGAATTATCATTTTAACACATATCTGCGCATGGGCTCCGATCGGGAGTTCCGCTTTGATAGTCAATTCCTGACATTAAATAAAATAAAAAAATTGGTAAATAAAATTCGCATTTTCATCCAATGAAAGTGATTCCCGGGTGAAATGAAAATAACTTCAATTGATCCAACTTTTGGCAGCGACTCTCTATAAATAAACAGCTTTGAAAGGCAGTCAGAGTCAGAGGTTCAGGCGCCTTCACGAACACACGACGAACGAGGGCTAGCACTAGCGAAGGATACATCAAACGCGGCCGATCACACCCCACCTACTTACCCAACCCTGACCTCACAGGCAGTCAAGAACAAGCGAACATTTCTACATCATTCGACGATACCAAAAAAGCTTACTACCAATACACAATATTCTGCCTACATCACCACCCCACTACCACAGTCAAGCTGGACATTTACGGACTTATTATTCACCCACAACTATCACCAAAATTATCCTTTAATTTTCATTTCTATCTTTTCACCGTTCTCATGTTATTTTCAATACAATTTTGAACTTAAAATCTGTGTTTTGTTCTTTTCTTCATCACCATACGCTTGCATGCTAATACTGTTTATTACAGTTGTTTAAGATAACTTTCCACATGCCGTAAAAATATAGGGGCCAATCCCTATACCGTACATTCGAAAATCAAAATAATACATACACGTGCAACATTTATTAAAGCCGACATTAACTCAAAACCTGTACTTAGTGCAAAACATGCGAAATGATAAACCTCATAAAAAGAATTTTAAAAATTAATTGCAATGCAGACGACTTAAAAGAACTAATTGAGAAATATGACGACTGCCTACGTGAAATTGACATTCTACCGTCAACTTATCATATGACAATCAACACAGACGTAAAACCAGTAACACCCTGCACGAAATGTACCATTTGCATTAAAAGCAAAATTAAAATCCGAATTGGAACGAATGACCAAATTAGGGATAACAAAACGAGTTACAGACCCAACTGACTGGGTTAGTTCTCTTGTTGCGGTCATAAAGCCTAACGGATAAAATACGTTTATGTTTTGACCCAAAAGATTTAAACAAAGCTATTAAAATGGAACACCACAAATTCCCCACAGAAGAAGAAATATTTGCAGAGATGCATAACCCAAAATTCTTCACAAAGCTGGATACCTCTAACGGATACTGGCAGATAAAAGTTGATGAAGAAAGCTCACGGCTGCTAACCTTCAATATACCATACGGGCGATTTGGATACACTCACTTACCCTATGGAATCCACAGGGCCAGTGAAGTATTTCAAAAAGAGGTAGCAAGAATTACAGAGGGGACTGAAGGAACAAAATACTCTCAAGATGATATCATAGTATGGTCTAACACATGGGGAGCATATAAAACAACTGACACTTATTTTCAACAGATTTCGCAAATATGTTCTGAAATTAAGCAAGCATAAATGTGTATTTACCAAGTCACAAATTACATATCTGGGACACCTCATAACCAGTGAAGGATTAAAACCAGACCCAACAAAAGTGGAAGTTATAAGTCACATGCCTCTTCCAAAATGCAAATCAGTCTTGCAGAGACTCCATGTGATGACCAACTACCTGTGTAATTTCCTACCGAACTATTCAGAGGTTACAACTGTTAAGTATCTGGCCGCCATCCTTGGCCAGTTGTAAAGAACTTAAAGTAAATAAGTAAGTAAGTCCCGAGTTATAGAATCCTTCGGTAAGTGAATAAGTCCTGTGATATAGAATCCTTCAGTAAGTGAATAAGTCCCGTGATACAATACTACGTTCCGTCGTCCAAGAAGATCCAAGTAGTAGTGAGTAGCTAAGATTAGAATCAGCCAGTATAAATAATAATAATCGGACAATAGGTTGGTCACGTGCTTATCGGCGAGTCTATAAGTAGAAGTGAACATCTGGCACACGACTTATAACCAAAAATTCCAACTTTTACAGAAAGACATAAAATGGACGTTCGATAAGCCACAGATTGAAATAGTGAATAATCTCAAACAATGATCATCAGCCAACCAATTCTACAATATTACAACACTCACCTACCAACAAAAATTACCACAGACACCAGCAAACACGGACTTAGAGCAGTGATGGAGTAAATGCATAATGGAAAATGGAAACCCATATCTTTTGCATCAAGGCCAAAACTCCAGCAGAACAAAACTCCTTTCCCATTGAAAGTAAGGCCCTGGGCATTGTATTTGTCTGTAAAAGATACCATCAATACATATATGGTATCATTTTGTAATTGAAGATGACCATAAACCACTGAACTGGATTGGTCCTTACCTTTCCTTTGATGTGGAGAGGAGAGAGTCACGAAGTGTTGATAGATCTCAATCGATTAAAATCCAAACCCGTGTGTGACCTGAATGATTCTTATAAGGCATGAACTCTCCGAGAAAAAAACAAGGATCTCCAGAGGAAAATATGGAACAATAAGTAAAGTTTTCTTTTTAAGAAAAGAAAAACAAATAGAAAATTGAACAGGTAATAGATAATTATTTTATTTATTCAAATAATAATAATTATTATTTTTCACATAGACAAAACATATAGCAAAATTAAAAGTTCATAGGGTTTTTTGTTTGTGTTTTTTCCGCTTCTGGGTTTTTTATCTGAGATTTTCTTTCTTCTCTTTTCCCCTTTAGATAAAAATTGTCCTTCAACAAATATTTGAATTTTAATTAGATTTCTACCTTATGAAATTGGTCTTATAATTATATTTTCATGACAAAACAAACACGATGTTTTATTTCTGGGTTCGTATCTAAATTTCTACAATATTCGAATTTTCAAGAATTTTCCACGAGCCGCATATTAAAGGTCAAAGAGCAACATGTGGCTCGCGCTCCATGGTTTGGCCACACCTATCACTCATCGTCCTCGGGAGGTCCTCTGTGCAACATCCAGTATCTCCGCACAGAGCTGGTCGCTGTAGTTCTTGAAAAAATGCTTTAATGAATTGCTTTAATTTTCTTTATGTTAATAAATAATTCACGTAGAATGTTGGGATCAACAGGTTTGAGGTCAGATCTTGGTGGACAATTCTTCTCCACTCAAAGCACCATTTGGACTCTAACGAAGCGCCTAGAGAATAAGCTAAATAGGAGTTCCACAAGAATGCTGTGTACGATCTTAAACAAATCGTGAAAATAACACCCTACAAGAATACAGTTGTACGACCACTTGCCCCATATCACATAAACCATCTGAGTGAGACGAACAAGACATGCTGAACACTGTTGGAGAAGCAAGTACGAACTCATAAGTGACGTCCTCCTGTGAAAACCTGCACATGAATACGTCAGTGTGTGCCACCCATCAAAGAACTACATCGACCAGTTCTGTGCGGAGATACTGGATGTTGCGCAAAAGACCTTCCGAGAACGATGGGTGATAGGGACGGTCGGCAAAATATATTCTCATGGATATCCGTGCTACAAGCGCGACATCATGATGATGATGATGATGATAATAATGATGATGATGATTTATACCATTCGAGCAAACGATATTCAACCAACTATCGTTGTTCTACATTTTTAATACCTTTTATTGATTTTTGTTGCCTATGTATAAATCTGGTTTGAACTATTTGACTTGCATCACCAAAGATTTCGTATTCTGAGGGGTGTCAAAACTGGAAGGGTTACAATTATTTTATTTGACTAGAATTTTTTTTTTACTCACATATTCTCAAATCACATAACTTTATCCTCTGGGGGTGGGGTTTGAAATGTAATATTTACTAAAATATAGAAATGTTTTCTAGCGGAATTTGCTTTTAAACACCAAAACACTTATTTCCCCCTTTCTCTCTCTCTTCTTTTTCTTCTTCTTCTCTCTTCTTTCCTATCTCTCTCTCTCTCTCTCTCTCTATATATATATATATATATATATATATATATATATATCCATCTATCTATCTATCTATCTCTGTCTGTATATCTTCTTATCTATCTCCTTCATTCCTTCCTTCTTTCTTCTCTCTTCTTCCTTCCTCTCTCTTCTTCTCTGTGATCTTTCGTTCTTTCGCCCTTTCTTCC
Source organism: Doryteuthis pealeii (assembly GCA_023376005.1). Classification (NCBI taxonomy): domain Eukaryota; kingdom Metazoa; phylum Mollusca; class Cephalopoda; order Myopsida; family Loliginidae; genus Doryteuthis; species Doryteuthis pealeii. Next base: position 56,320,546 of record CM042152.1, read on the forward strand.
TTCCTTCCTCACCTCCCTTCCTTTCTCTCTCTCTCTCTCTCTCTCTCTCGCTCTCTCTCTCACACACACACACACACACACACACACACACACACACACACTATCTCCTTCCTTTCTTGCTTCTTTCTTCTCTCTTCTTTCTTCTTTCCTCCCTCTCTGGTCTTCCTACGTTATTTCTTTCTTTCCTTCCTCTCTCTTTTCCCTGCCTTCTTTATTTTCTATGTCTCCTCTCTCTTTCCCTCTCTCTCTCTCTCTCTCTCTCTCTTTCTCTCTCTATCTCACCTTCTTCTTCTTCTTTCCTTCCTTCCTTAGTCCTCTTTCTTTCTTTCTTCCTTCCCCTCTCGACTTTTTTCTTCTCTCTCTTTCTCTCCTTCCTTCCTCTCTTCTTTCCTCTCTCTCTCTCTCCCTCTCTCTCTCTCTCTCTCTTTCCTTCCTTCTTTCTTTCATCTTTCTTCTTTCCTTTCTCTTCTTCCTTCCTTCTTTCCTCTCCTTCTCCCTTCTTTCTTTCTTCTCTTTCCCCCTTTCTCCCTTCTGTTTTCTTCTTTCCTATCTTTTCTCTCTTTTCTTCCTAACTTCCTTCTTCTCCGATCTTACTATGTTCCTTCCTTCCATCCTTACTATCTCTTCTCGCTTACGGTCAAGCCACGTTGAAAGCCCCGGTTCCCGCTAGATCACCGAAGTTAAGCAGCGATTAGCCTATTCAGAACTTAGATGGGTGACCATTTAAGCAACAGTAGGTACTGTAAAGAACCTGATATCAAAATGACTTGATTTGATTTAATTAACTCAAAAAGGGTTGATATACCGTAAAATAAAACAACCAACCTATCTCTTCTCCCCCCCCTCTCTCTCTCTCTCTCTCTCTCTCTCTCTCTCTCTTCTCTCTTCTTCTCTCTCTCTCTCTCTCTCTGAAAAAACCAGACCATGATGATATTCATGGATTCTGGTTTTAAAAATTCACGACCATCCACGCCAGATTGGCCCGGCAACTGAGCAAATGCTTACAAGAAGCACACGTACCCGAAAGGATGACGAAAGGGAAAACTACCCTAATCCAGAAAGACTCCCCAAAAGGAAACTATCCCCAGCAACAATAAGCCGATAACCTGTCTACCTATTATGTGGAGAAACTACAACCCTACAGATAAGGGGGGGTGCTACAAGGGAAAAAGAGGAATAGATGGAATAGATCAGCACGTTCTCAAAGGAAAACAAGGAAAACAAATGTATCTTTGACATGGATAGAATATAGAAAAATCTACGATATGCTGTCGCAAATCTTATAATGGAGATTATGTGTTTACGTCACCACCAACCTCACAATTCCCTTAGTTATTTACGTTATATTAGCCCCTTATATTTATTAACAATGTCTCTATTAAAGTCTAGCTGAGATAGATTTGTCTCACAACAGCCCATATTATTAATTTATTTAAAATCCTGCAGTGTGTGTTTATATATCATTAAGAAATAAATGTTTACATAGTATATGGTGTGAATAATTTTCATGCCGGTTTTGAGAAATCTGTGTTTAATAAATAATCATTTGGTGTTATCGATTTCTAATGTTATTGTTTTATTATCAAATGTATTAAAAGCAATCCTATCAATGTAAAAATCAAAGGTAAAAGTTAAAAATGTGTGTAATATTTTTGTATTCTTATTCAATTTCATTCGTCTTTCTAATTCAGTACAATATTTAATTGTACTAAAACTTAAATACTTGTGCTCGGAGGGTGCATATTTTTGCTAGTCTGGATAATTGAATGCCTAAAAATGTACAAGATATCTGACAAAGTCATAAATTTAATCACTAAAGCCATGGAAAACTGGAAAGTGGAATTAACAGCAGGAGTTACAGAACTTATCAGAGGTGAAAATCCAAAGAGGAATCTTACAGGGATACTTCCTATCACCACTGCTAAGAAATAAGAAATGTACGGGGGAGGGCTACAAATTTACAAAATCACAGAAAACATAAATCACCTTATGTACATTGATTATATCAAGTTATTTACCAAAAATGAAAAAGAACTGAAAGCCCTTTAAATAGTACCAATGCTGTCCTTCTACAAGGTTAGTTTTGGTATTAGATAACCAATGGAGGTTGCTGTGTCATTAAACAAAGAAACCAAACTAAAACCAATGAAATTGAAAATTTGATTTTTGAGAGTTTAGAAGATTTCATATACGATTACTAGAAGCGCCTACCCAGCATCGCTTGGGTAGAAGGGGTGGCAAAAAAACTGGTGTATTGATTTGTTTACTTTTGTGATTTACAAATGCTGGACATTTTTATATAGAATTTTAATGCTATTTCTATGGATATTTTGATTTTTAAATTTCTTCGAATATGAATCAAATCTTCATAGTTTTTGTACAAAAAGCAAGAACAGGTGATATTTAATGTGTATATATAATTACGTTGTAGATAACTGCTTTATTTTCATAGTTTCAACCATTCATACATGGCAATAGGTCTGCACACGTTGCCACACATCCATCGCCATGGGACTTTTTTGAGAGGCTGATAGATGAAAAAAAGAAAGAAGGGAACATTTGTACATCATGATATTATAGTGGTAAACGCTTGTACAACACGAATACCACTCTCTAAATTTTCATGATTGTTGTCCAGTGACAAGCCTAAGCAAGATAACTGGCAATCATGTCAATTGCAGGTGTTAAATCAGAGTTGTCCTTCTTCTAGATGGATAACCTAACAAGGAATAAGGGGTCCAACACTCCCCTAGAAAGAAAAAAAAAAGGGTTCTAGATGGCCGTTGAGCTAATAGCTTCCTCCGCCCTTTGAACAGGTCTTGTTTTTCTTCCTGCAGGATGTCTAGCCACCCTCCTCATCAGATAAAATCTGTGGGGTTACCGGTTTAGTCGCCGATGACCCGACTATGAAACAGGTTGTACTGGATTACATAGTACCAGTAGCGCATCAAGCGACCTGACATACATACATTCATACATACATACACACCAACTGCCCTTTATATATGTATAGATAGATGGAAAGAATGTGTGGGTTACTGGATGTACTGCGCGGAACTCTTTTCGAGTGTACAAAAATTATCATAGGGATTAAAAGTTAACATTTTATCTTAAGTCGTCAGCAGTTGGTTAAAACCACAGTCCTCACAGTTGCAATTCCAACCCCCCAACCACTGCGCCAATATCTGCAGCGCATAGATAAGTTGTTAGGTAGGTATTTAAAATACTGCATGATTTATAGTGTTTTATGATAGTGTATGTTTTGACACCGTTTTCTTAGTCTTTAAGTTTGTAGATAAAGTTGTGTGTGTGCGTGTTTATCTCTCTCTCTCTCTCTCTCTCTCTCTCTCTCTCTCTCTCTCTCTCTCTCTCTGTGTGTGTGTGTGTGTGTGTGTGTGTGTGTGTGCGAGTGCATTTTCATTTGCGGCATATATATATACGTTGAGACATTCATAAGTAATTTGATTTATAAGTTAATGTAAACCCGTTCAAACTTTTTGCCTCTCAGTCATTCTTTCTTTCTTTCTTTCTTTCTTTCTTTCTTCTCACTTTCTTTCTTTTTTCTTCTCACTTTCCCCCTCTCTCTATCTATCTATCTCTTTATCTCTCATTCCTTCCTTTTTCTGTCTTCTGTCTTCTTCCTTCTTTCCCCTCTTTTCCTTTATTTCAAACTTATCGCTTCTCTATGTCTCTTTTTTTCTCATCATCTTTCTTTTTTCTCTCACTTTCTTTATTTTTCTTTTCATACCCTCTCTCTCTCTCTCTCTCTCTCTCTCTCTCTCTCTCTCTCTCTCTCTCTCTCTCTCTCTCTCTTCCTTCCTTCCTTCCTTCCTTCTTTCTTCTGCCATCTTCTTTCCTTCCTTCTTTCCTCTTTCTCCTTCCTTGTCAAAATTCTCGCCTCTATGTCTTTCTTTCTTTCTTCTCGCTTTCTTTCCTTCTTTTTTCTTTCACTTTCTTTCTTCTTTCTCTCTCTCTCTCTCTCTCTCCCCTCTCTCTCTCTCTCTCTCTCTCTCTCTCTCTTCCTCCCACCCTTCTTTCCTCTCTCTCCCTTCATTTTCAAACTTCTCGCCTCTCTATGTATTTCTTTCTTTTTCTTCTCACTTTCTTTTTCTTCTCACTTTCTTTCTTTTTCTTCTCACTTTCTTTCTTTCTTTCTTTCTTTCTTTCTTTCTTTCTTTCTTTATTTTCCGGCATTATTTTCATTTCGTTCCGTTTGTTGTTATTTTTTTTCTTAATTTCTCCCACGCTTTTCTTTTCCTTTTCTTTTTTCTTTTTTTTCTTTTTTCTTTATATCGTAGCGCAAAACGTTTGTTCTTTCTCGTCCGCCACAACACACGCAGACACATACACACGCACACACACACACACACACACATACATGCACGCACACAATGCGTATGTGTTGCACACAGACACGCCCGTACATATATCTGCATACATACATCAAATTATTATACGTAATTACCACCAAACTTATTCTCGTTTCTTTCAACACATTAAACCCACTTCTTCATAAATACTAAAGCAACGCATAAAAAGAAAGAAAGTCTCATATTAATTCCTTCGACTGCCGTCGCGTTCATATGTCTCTTTGGACACTATCTAGTTGTAGTTGTAGTTTGAATCAAAGTCAATATAGTAAGTCAGTAAGTCGACGGGGCGGCCTAAAGTCGGTATCAGCCAGTCAGCGAGGGAGTCTATCCTCTTTTCAATAGCGATAGACCAAGGAGATTGTTTTAGCATCTGAGGTGGAGCGCCACACCTACCATCAGCTCCTTACTTTAACGCACAGATCCCTGTGCTACTCATACGCTGAGTTGGCGGGGACCGGTATCGAACTAAGAACCTTGTAGTTTCTTGCCGAACGCTCTACCGACTGAGCTAACCCGGCCCCTTCGGATTTAAAAAAAAAAAAACAGTTGGTACAGTTATCTAAAACTAAGGTAAGAAATTTTCCGTTTTTTATATTCTTGATCTGTGTGAAAATGAAATTTAATAAAAACTTTTTCGCCAACACCCCCCTCATCATCATCATCACCATTGTCATTACTAGCAAGAATATGCACCCTCCGGGCATAAGTATTTAAGTTTTGATGTAATGAAATCTATTACATTAGAATGACTAACGAAATTAAATAAGAACGCATATAAAAAGTTTACGCTTAATTTGATTACATTTCATTGGTTTCTACATAAAATCAATTATAGGGTTGATTTTAATACGCTGGAGAATCAAACAATAATATTAGAGGTCAATAACACCGGGTAATTATTTATCAAACCCGGTTTTGTTAAACCTGTATGCAAATTAACTACGTCATATATTATGTAAACCTTTACTTCTTAGTGATATATAAGACACATTGCAGAGTTTTAAACGCACTAATAACATGGGCTGTTTTGAAGCAAATCTTACTCAGATTTTCACAGATATCGTTAATAAAGAATGTTTATTATATGTATTAATTAATGATTTTTACAATAAATCATACTCATTGATAAACTTACGCATTTATTGAGGGTATTGTGACGTAATCAGTGATGTAGTTTCGGTTACAGACAGACGCCGTTTCTTTTTTTTTTTTCTTTAGTTTCTCACGCCAGCGTTAGCTGATGGTCTTTCACTGGAGTTTGAGTGACAACAAGTCTCCTCAGAGCTCCAAGTCTCTCCTGAGTATTCTAGCAGATTTTAACAATGCTTTTGTCTGGATAGTCTCAATTCTTCCTCTATCTATCTTTTCGTTTTCCTTCTTCTTCACCCTGTGATCTGCTGGAAATGCAAAATCTACCAGTTGACAAGTTCTCTTCTTTTTTTAAAATCAATACTAGGTCTGGTCTTCTAGCTGGGATAAGATGATCCGTCTTAATCTCAAAGTTCCAAGGAAAACAAATAACGATCGTGTTTTTGCGATGCTATCGAGCGAGGCTAATATTTGAAAGATCAAGAATTTTGAAGGTTTTAGTTTAATTTAGTTTGCCTATCCGCTAAAAGCAGGGTTCGATACAAAGTCGGATTTTTTGGCGGGGTTGCTCTTACGCACGGATTTGAAGTAAATGCTGATGCAAAAATAAAGTAGCAGAGATTAAACTTGACTATACCCCTTTAGATGAGGGGACAGGTGCTGTCTGAAGATACCATACCCAGCACGAATTGCACTATTCATTTAACTGACACACACTCACCCTGTTTCTATTTACTTTCTTTCTTTAATGTTTTCTTCTTTCTTTTGTATATCTTTCTTTTTTATATAATTTATTTAAAACTAATGTGTGTGTGTCTGTATGCATTATTGGGATTGTATATATATATATATATATATATATATTATATATATATATATATATATATGGTCACCCATTGTGCTATGTGTAGATAACTGTGATTCGGGATAAGTGAGTTTGCAAAGCGAATTAAATCAAATAAATAAATGAATAAATAAAGAGAATTAAAAAAAAACATCAATATTTTAATCATTTTGTAAGATTTTTTAAGAAAGGGAACATTTAACTAATTTAAATTTAAGAGCCAAGATGTAGCATTCCAAAAAACAAGTAGAACCGAATGCAAAATTTTATATAATAAATATATTTTCAAACAAAACTTGATTTTTTTAGGGGGTGAAAAAGTTTCCCTGCAGTATAGTTTTCTAATAGATAATACCTAATAATATAATGTAATATATATATATATATATATATATATATATATATATATATATATATATATATATATATATATTAACATGCTTGTTCCTAAATCCGTTATCATCTCGCAACTCACTCTGATTAAAAAGGAGACCATCGAAATCGTCCAAGATGCAATGCAAAAATGTAAATCCAGATTATCTGGTGTCGCTTAATTACATATTTCTCATTAGTCTCGTTTTAATTCACCCAATCTTAAAAATGAAACATTACAAATGGTTTTGCGTCGTTTATATGCTCAACATAAAATTAAAATGAATTGAAAAAAAAGTTACATGTTTGTTTCATTTCTAATATTAGAATTATAAATCATCGTTTCTTGGCGTAAATAGCTCCTCTTGATTTTTGTTTTGTTTCGTGAAAATTCCAGGGTTCCGCTAGTACCTAATAATACCCCCTTTGATTGTATGATGTTCCACTAGATATAACAAAATTCAGATATATATTTTTGAAGAAACGTAGCATATTATCAAGAATAAAAAATTGGTGGGAGTGTATTGTTTATAAGGAGTTTTATATGAAGTTAGATTAATGTTTGGAGCTCAATACGTAGTTAGCCAAATTTGGACAATTTTCACTGTATTATATATATTATATATATATATATATATATATATATATATATATATATATATATCAAGGCTTGTCTGTTATTTACGAATTTGAGCACTCTAGTGATCGTAACATATATATACCGATGTATGTATTTATCAGTTAAAACTCCGCTTCTTACTGGTCACTGAAGACGGGCGATGGGTTAAGGAATCGGACTGATTAAAAGTTGGTTTCGCTTCCGGCTATAAGTAGTTGCTAAGTCTTGCCACACTGTAGAGACGTGAAACGTCGAAACACGGTGTCTGTGGATGACTATATATATATATATATATATATATATATATATATATATATATGTGTGTGTGTGTGTGTGTGTGTGTGTGTTTGGTAAAGAAAAAATGCTTCGCAATCGGTCATATTAGCAGTTATAGATCTATTTCTACCCATATGTATATGCATATACATATGAGTTTCATCAGACCGCTAAATTTTATAAATCAATACAATTTAGCGGTCAGATGAAACTCATATGTAGATACTTTTTATAAGTTCTTTACATTCTGAACTGCCGAACAGAGTTCAAGCTCTGTTTTCTGCCAGGGTTTTCTCTATTAACCTATTCGTCTCCAGAGGATACCCACAAGGCATCGGGGAACGGAACTTAATTTGATTAATACCTTTCCCAAGGATATTAGCGCTATATCAAATGCAAACAGCCTCATCCGGGATTTGAACTCGTCTCGTCGTGCCCATTTCCTACGGTGATAACCATTACACCACGCCTCATATAAGCTATTAAATATGAACTTATTAGCTATACATGATATGTATTAACTATACATATTAACTTACAACGGTCTTTATTATAATCAAAGAAAGACAACACAAACATTTTCGGAATTCTTGTTACAAGTTTATTTTGTAATATATTCATGTGTTTCTCCACGGGGATAGATTCAACACAAGATCATATTTATTATGAAGCCCATGACCCGCGGGTATATTTGAGTGAGGAGAAAAATTGTTCAGCTTTTCCCTCTGGGATTGATCGTCATCCTACCTCTTTAAGTAGTTAGTTGGTACTGCCTATAGAGTGGAGAAAGCCTCCTTAGTGAGCTGTGTACTTATTAGGTCCCCTGTCACGGATTACCCGTGTTCCAGGGACAACGGCCAGGGGAGTGTATTTATTTAATAAACTTACAAACTCTGTCGCCATTCGGATCGTGTTGTAAGGGAAGATATTTTCCCTACAGATAGTTGGACTCGTCCAACGGAACATACATAAAGACACGAAAACACGAGGTTATTCGTAGTCTAGTTACGTAGTAGTATTCGTAGTTAAGTCACTACTTGTCGAGTAGCCAGTCATACTGTTGGAGAACTGCGCGTTGACTATTATTTGTATTAGCAAAAGTATGCGCCATTTGGACAAAAGTATTTAAGCTTGAATGTAATAGAATACTATATAAAATCAGAAAGTCAAAAGAAAGTAAATAAGAACGAATATAAAAATATTATACTTATTTTAATGTCATTTTAATTGATTTCTATATAAAAATCGAATAGAGGATTGTTTTTAATACGTTTGAGAATAACATGATAGTATTAGAAATCAGTAACAGCTAATAATTATTTATTAAAACCTTTCCCACCATATACTATGTAAATATTTATTTCTTAGAGATATATAACACATATTTCAGGATTTTAAATGCATTAATAACATGGGCAGTTTTGTGGGAAATCTAACTCAGCCAGAGTTTAATAGAGACATTGTTAAAAATAAGATACTAATTAAGATTAAATAATGATTATTTCATAATCATTGAGAATATGACTTAAATAACCAAGGAAATCGTGACGTCAGTGGTAACGTAGTTTCGGTTACAGACAGACACATAATTTCCAATGTGATAAGATTCCTGTACAAAAAGTAATAATACATTTTTCTGGATTCTCAATGTTGTTTTGATAAGTTGAATCACAGCAGTAGCATTTGTTGATTTTCTCCATGTTTATTACCATAAAAAAGGCTGGGTTTTTTCCCAGATTGTCAGGAAACCGTAGGAAATGGATTCGGCAAGAAGGGTTTAGATCATTGACAAGGCTGTTTGCTTCTCATATTACCATGATATTTTTGGGAAAGGTATGAATCCAATTATTCTCCCCCCCCCCCTCTATGGGTAAATAGTAGAACAGCCGGGGATATTTAATCTGGGTCAGACAACCAGTCTAGGAGAATGAAAATTTTGAATTTAAACCCGTTTAACTCCGCTCAAAATTTACCTTGTGTCATATCCTACTCGTGCGTAGGGGTGGATATATATATATATATATATATATATATATATATATATATATATATATATATATATATATATTAATGAGTCATCCACAGACATGGGTTTCGGCGTTTCACGCCTCTTCAGTGTGGCTAGACACAACAACTATCCTTGGCTAGGATCGAACTCTGACTGACTGTTTGACAGCCTGATTTCTTATCCCTCGGCCACTGACAGCTGCTGTGGCGGGGCTGGTGGTTAAACAATTAAATACATAGGTTTGTTTATATATTTTACGATCACAGAGAGATCTAGTTTGCGAGAAAACGATCATTGCTTATATGCTTAGTAGTGGAAGTTAATTTAAATCACCCCTTAGAGAGATCATACCAAATTTATGGGATGGGTGGTAAATACATATCTCTTATTATAATGGAGATTGTGTGTTTTTCTGTCTGTAACCGAAACTAAATCACTATTCAAGTCACAATTCCCTTAGTTATTTACGTCACATTCACCATGAATTTATCCTTATTTTAACCTCAATTATTAATAAAATTGTTTAAAATCATTAATACTGTTAACCATATCTACATACTAATAACATGCAATTGTATTTATATATACAACAAAATAGCGGTTTACAGTGTGAACGGGAAGGCTAATTTGCATATTGATATTAAAAATGTAATTTTAATAAATATGTGCTTATTATTATTGATTTCTAACTGTTTGGTTTTATTTTAATGAATATAAGCAAAAATCTCTTCAATAAATCTTAAATGAAATCCATTAACAATTTTATTCTTTACTTCCTCTTTTTTAACTAAATATTTAAATTAGAAAAAATAACAATGAAAGATGAGAGTGATGTAAGAGTAAATTTCAGTTGTTCTATTTTTCGATTATACCCTCCTCTGTTTCAAATCTTTTTATCTGCATTCTTATTTAGTTTCATTAGCGTTTCTAATTTAATACGATATTTCATTACATTAAAACTTAAATACTTGCACCCGGAGGGTGCATATATTTGCTAGTATTTATAAAGATAAATCTTCACGATGTTTTTTATATTGATAAATGCACACACACACACACACACACACACATATATATATATATATATATTATATATATATATATATATATAAACCCTTAGATTATGTGTTTTACTGGCATATATTCGAATGTCAATTCGAAGGTCTAACCCTTAGAAAAGTGATGAATAAAACGGTCTCATTGGCGTTTCAAACATCTTTGGTATCCCAGTTATTTAAATATCAACTCCGTTATATGTGACAGTGTTTGAACTTATCGACCGAGTTATGATTACAAAACATATTTTGCAGATGTACATATTAAATAAAGTTTGTTTAGTCTGGTACAACGACACAAATATTACAGCTCATCAGAATCGTACTCTGTACGTAAAAATAACTCTGTAACCCAGCGGTTATCATACGATTGGTTTGTTGGTCAGTTGGTTGGTTGGCTGGTTGGTTGATTGATTGTCAACCCTTGGATTATTCTATGTCAAAGACGTTTTTGTTTTATTTATTCTTGTTGGGTATTTCATTTTTTAAACTCTTTTTAAACACCTTTAAAACTCTCTTTTCGATCTGTGTAACACATCCATAGGACCCTAACAGGTACTACCACTCGGGTGAGAGTGGATCTGGGAGTAATGGCAATGAAGGTGCACTCCACACTCCCTAGAGCTCCAGAATTGGAATTTCATCTCTAGATGCAGTTCAGTGTCGTACACAGGACACTAAGGCCCTCGGTCAACGGCCTTCTAGCACATAAATGATAAAACGGGTTGGCTGCTTGCTTATAAGAACAAGACGGTCGAAGTAATCATGTAGGTGCTACTGGTTGACACGACATGCCGATTGATCGGAGGGGGGCTCTGCGATCGCCAGTCTAACCAAAGTGAGGGCCAAAGTGGTGTGATGTATGTTATGGACGGCTCAACCACCAGGATTCCGTTCTTGGGCATCATGGAACGCCACTCACTGCCAATGATGAGGATGATGGTGGTGGGCTTTACCTCTCTGCAGAGCTACAGTTGGCGTATTCTACAGCCACAGCTGACAGGATAGTCTTACCCCTCTGCAGGGGTGCAATCGGTGTATTCTACAGTCCCAAACTGACAGGGCGGTCTTACCTCTCTGCAGGAGTACAGTCGGCGTATTCTACAGCCCCATCTAACAGGGTGGAAACGAGCTGGATTCTTTACCACCGACATTAAAGTGAAGAAAAAACGCCAATTACAAAGCATGATGACCAGATTTTTTTCTGGAAAACGATGGACAGTTAAACTGTAGATGTTCATTCATCGTTCTCTACCCAATAGGGATAACTTGCTTAAATTCACGAACATCTCATGGGAAAATTGAAATATATATTTACCCAATACCTCCCTCACGAGTAGAATATGACACAATGTCGTTTTTTTTTTAAATTCAGGTATATATTTTTGAAGAAACGTAGCATATTATAAAAAAAAGCTTAGAGTAAAACTGATTTTGAATTCAAAGTTTTCTTTCTCCTAGACTAGTTGCTTAACCAAAGATAAAGAACTCAATCTGCCCTACTATTTATCCATAACCGCGGGGTGAATATATGGATTTATACCTTTCGAAAGGGCATTAGCGCGAAATGATACGCAAACAGTATCATTCAAGATCGCCAATTCCTACGACGATAACCGTTATGCGAGCGCCCTAATTGGGATAATTGAAGTATGGATGACCAAAAATAACAAAATCTAATATTATTCATATGGGAAAATTTATCGACTCCCCATATGAGTCGTAATAAAGGAATAGAAACAAGGCAATCGGTTAAGTTCAAATAACGTTTATATGAATAGTGTGAAGAATTGCTAAAACGTATTCCTTTAGCAGTTAATAGTATACAGGGAATGAAGTTCAGTATATATATATATATATATATATATATATATATATATATACTAACACTTATCTGTGGGGGTGAATTTATCTTCTTCTGACTTATTGTCGATGCTTTGTGTCAGTTCAGGGTTCTTCGCTTGGTAGCTTCCCTCTTCCTGTCTGTTTCGGCTGAGCCAAATAGCCGTCTATCTGCTGCTGGGAATATCCGACTTCTGTGAGGTCTTTCCTTCCTTTTCGATTCCCACCTAATTTTGGGCCATACCTATTATTTACATCAGTGGAATCATCCATTAACATTCGAGGGGATAACCCATATTTTTCATATTATGAATGACCAAAAATAACAAGATCTAATATTACTTACAATTGCAAAAGTATATAAACTGATGTTAAAACGACGTCATTTGATTACTTTGTAATGTTTTTATTAGTTACTTTATAATCACCGTCTACACTCATATAAAGGGCAGTTGATATGTATGTATTTATGTATGTATGTTCGGAAACAACGAAAATAAATCAATTAACGACAAAGTAAATATATATACACATTCCCTATCACCAGATATTGCTTTTGAGCAAAAATAATGAAAATTTGATTTATATTCGAGAAGATAATTATAAAAAAAATTTAAATAGTAACAGTATGGATTTTTTTCCTTTTTTTTTTTTTTTGCATTCAATATTTGAACTATATGACCTTAAGGCACCTTTTTTGATCTCGATTAAGAAAGGACATGTTTTTCATTCACACAGTCAATATCCGATTGTTTGTTAGGGGTTAGGGTTAGGGATTAGGGTTAGGGGTTAGTTTTATAATTTTACAAATTCTAAAAATCGTCTGTTAAAACAACCGGATATTGACGGTGTAAATGAAAAACATGTCCTTTCTTAATCGAGATCAAAAAGGGGTGCCTTAATATTTTAATAGGAGACATTAATTTTTCTTTCCAGAGTGTCTGTGCTCTATTTCTGACTTCCCACCAGGCCGGATTATTGCAAGATCTTTTTTTTTTAAATAGGGATTTTACTGAGGCATCCTGCGAGGATCCAACTCGTGATTCAGTGATAATGAATCTGCGCGACTAACTTTTTGCATCCCTCTAGCCAGGCGATGCCGGGTAGCCGCTTTTCGTCTTTAAAATAAAGTATTAATTTTGCTGTTGTTGTGTCTTGTAATTGTATTGTTGTCACTAATGTAATTTCGTTCTTTCTTTTATTCAGATGAGCCAACTGTTATGCAACAATGATTAAGTAGTCCTTGCTTTTGTGGATTTTCGTCAACAGAGAAAAAAAGATTCTTCGATTGGTGCCAAAGGTGATGGAAATGTTGTTAATAATCACTGCGACCCTCTTCCTCTTACTCTTAAAGAGTCCTGAGGTCAATAGTGAGTTCTTCCACACAAACAATTTGATAAAGAAAGGCGATCATCACCCAGCTTCGGAAGTGTTTGTAAAACACAAACTGAAAAAAGAATACGAAGACGCTGAAGAAGAGAAGTGGGGTCTGGAGCGTATCGGTGACGAGATATCAGTGATGAGATCCCAGATGCGTTCAATGTTACAAATGGTTGAGCTACAGGCGGTTGTTCTGCAGACCCTACGGGACCAGGCATCCTTCGCAAATACCGTCGTCCATCCCGATATCGTGTTGAAGAGTCATATCTTGATCGGGCGTCGCTATTGGCGTAGATTACGCAGGGAGCTGCGAACGATCCGTGAATGTTCGTGCCGTCCCATCGCCAGTGTTTCGTCCGATGCAGTGGTTGGGACATTGAAGAGGGAAGTCTTTGAAAATATCACGACTAACAATCGAATTCTTCCGGAAAATGACGTAAAGAATCTTAGCAACAGCAGCAGCAGCAGTAGTAGTAGTAGTAGTAGTAGTAGTAGTACGATTAGTAGTAGTAGTAGTAGTAGTACGATTAGAAGTAGTAGCAGTACTAGTGGTGTTAGTGCTGGAAGTGACAGTGTTGATGATAGTAACATTAGTACCCGCCAAATCGGCAGAAACCTGGGATCGAGTGACGTCTTTGAACTTCCCGACTCAACTGACAAATCAAATCATTCAGTGACTAAAGTAACCCCAATTGAAACAAATCAATTGCCAGGTCCAACGATTGGAAACATTCAAAATGGAGGAAATAAGAATAAAACTGTTCCTTTTAACAACTTCACTTCAGTAGATGATGGTAAGTATACAAACTTTATATTCTTTAACTTACTTTCTTTATCAATTAATCCTAAATAATGTCTGTTTACGTGTACATGTATATTAGGGTAGGTTGATTTTTCACTTTTTTCTTTAAATATGAAATTCTCTAAAACAGTGAAAGTTGTGCGTTGGGATAATGTATACCGATACCAAGAACTAGATCTCTTACTGTGGATGACTTATTATATAAAAATAGTTTTTCTCTCTATCACCATCTTCAGGTTTACTGAAGATGTACCTTGAACACTGAAACCGTGGTAGAGAAAGTTTTTTCTACAACTATTAATGCTCTATATTATACGAAATATATCGAGCACGACAAAGCAACTAGCCGGAGACACATGTGGTAGTCACGGAACTAAGTCATCTTATTAAGTACCGTGACTAGCATAGGACCACATGATAAATCAATCGGGTGTCCATCACTTTTTGGATTAACTACAAATGGAACTACAATGAAAACGTGGGAGTAGCAGGAAGAAGAAAAAAAGATATATATATATAATCATCTACAAACGCCGTGTTTTGACGTATCACGTCTCTTTCATGGTGGCTAGACAGGATACCTTCAGCCGGGGTGGAAACCCGATTGATTTATCATATGGTCCTATGCATGTCGCGGTACTTGATAAGATGACTTAGTTCCGTGATTACCCCATGTGTGTCGGCTAGTTGCTTCTGCGCCCACGTCGTGTTCCTTTGACCCGCAGAACTAGGATCGATGCAATTTGGTCGGAGCGTCTTTGTGACGGGTTGAGAGATTAGTAGAAATGAGCTGCCGTGGTTTCTGACAACTCTAAGAATGAGATAACACACCGTTAACAATAACAACGATTTTATTATCATATATAATGGATAAATATGTTTTGCACACTAGGTCGGAGAGAAAAGACACGGTGAGAAGTTTTGTCTTGCGTTTTGTTTTATGCAAATTAGCATTGAGTGATTCAGCAAATGTGGATTTAGTTCTTTAGCGCAGTTGTTTTACTTGGCAGCAAGGTCTATTTCTTCTAGTGGCAATTTTGTTATTTCAGCAATTCTGAAGAAGCCCCCTGGCCTTGTGACAATCTTCCTTCTGGCGATATAGTCTGACTGACTTTTACAATGCAGGGCGTCTATTTTATAGAACAAATTGTAGCTATTTTTGTCATCGCGGCAAAGTCAACGAGTGTTAACCGCCAGCCCCAAAACAAGGCTACCCCATTGATCTGACAGCTCCAACAAACATATCAACTTAGGTCACTCCGGGCTACAGTGACCTTTTCATCTATCCATAAACACAATAAGCAAAATTAGAATGTGTATAATATTTTGATTTTTGCATTTTAACAAAACCATTTACTTTTAACTAACAAAAATAACTTCCATACTTTCCTATTTCGCTAGAAATTAGTTGACGCTCTAGATAATCAACATTATTGCGTTTTCATTAATATTTTTTATTAATATAAATTTTGTATTATTAATATTAAATATTATTAAAAAAATGTTGTTTATTAAACATTTTCAAAATTTTAAAAATACATTATATTTAGGAATCAAACAATTGAATAATACTTAAACTATGTTTTTTTTGTTTATTAAAAAATTAATCTTTAAAAATTGTTTATTAAACAACATGAATTATTAATATTAATATTGCATTATAACATATTAATATTGCGTTTCATTAATCAACATTAGTTTACGCCAACAAAAGAACTCACCGTGTTATAATCATCAGTCAGACTCCTTACCGCTCGGCTATCATCAGCATCTACAAACTGCGAAGAGAAGTTCAACTGATAAATACATACATATGTGTATATGAAAAGGCCGTCAGAGAGTGCTCCATTCGTATTATAGGAGAGCGTTGCTGTTTAAGCTTAGTCAGCGAAAATTACATCCAAAGTGCTCTACCCAACAGGGGTGGGAGCATATATAGTCATCCACAGAGACCGTGTATCATGTCTCTTCAGTGTGGCTAGACATATGCAGGCTACCTCCAGCCGGGATGGAAAACCGATTGATTAATAATCTGTCAGTCTCCTTACCGCTCGGCTATCATCAGCACCTACAGACTATATATATAATTCTCTTCGTGAGTAGCGTGGACATGATGTCAACGGCACTTGGTTACTAACACTTTGCGATTCTCAAGCCAATTGCTGAGAATCGAATGGAAAAGAAACTGTCAGTGACCAAGCACCGTTGACTTCAGTCTAAGCTACCCTAATTTAGATATACATGCTATATCCACGATATTGAGCACTATTTACTTATAGATATAACACACATATATATATATATATATAATATATATATATATATATATATATATATATATATCACGTCAGATCATCCACCTGCGTCTCCAGTCATCTTGCTTCGGCTTGTCACTGATACTTGACTTTGGGGAAGGAGAGCATGCGGTACGTGTCGCACAAGCGCACAACATATAAAACAAAAAACATGTGCAGATACTTCTATAAGTCCCAGAGTGATGGAGGAATGGTGAGGTGTGCAGCCCTAACGGGCTGGAAGCACGCAGATGTGAATCTACATACAGCGTGACTCGTGACCTACTTAACGTCACCGCCTTGCTGATTGAACAGCAACGTGCCTCGGCGAGGTTGTGGGTGAATGAGCAGCCCCTTGGTTAACACTGTTCACCCAGCCATTTGGGAAGTGTCTAGAAAAGGTGACCTAAACAAATGCCGGTTTACCTATCAAATTGGCCAGAAACCAGCGTTTCGACGGATGTCCACATTAGCTGGGCGAAAACAAGAAAATACTACAACACAAAACAAGGCTAAGAATAGCCACCTGGAATGTCTGGACACTTCCCGATCTTGAGAGATTGGGAAACCCCAAACTACGTACTGGTATCGTGACAGGGGAGCATCTCGATATGGGGCCGACATCGATGCCCTTGTGGAAGTCAGTTTCAGCAATAAGGACCAATTGACAGAAGGGGATGGGCTGGATACACATCCTCATGGAAAGACAGGCCGATGGTAGCTGTAAGAAGTTTGAGGAAAGGTGACTAGAGCCCTCCATCCTGAAGCGACACATGACGGACGCCATGGAAACATTTCCTACATTGAAGTCTGACATGTGTGGCAGGGCATGTATGTCGAGGGTTTCATATATGTGACAGAGTACATAAAAACAAGCTGGATCCGTGGACCATCTGCATGCTCACAACTGCTCACAACTGAACTACTTGTAGAAATGGCCTTATTCTGTGAAGAAGCGGCAATCACCATATATATATATATATATATATATATATATATATATAAGGGTCGAATGTAAAGCTACTCTCATGGAATATGACGAAATGAGGTTTATTTTTCAATATTGTGCGCCTTGTGTTCTACATACTTCTTCCATAGGTGTTGCAGTGATTGGATTTGATTGGTTAAAAACGTCATCAACAGCAGTAATACTGTCATCATACGCAATTTTCAAACTATGAACTTTTTAGCCAATTAACTATTCAGCCCAATCTCATATGATACTTTTCCGAATAAAATTTTAAACCCATAGGAGTATCTATTATTTTATCTGGAACAGCATCATTCCGGCGTAACATGAAATGAGCAAGAACAGCTCTCTGTGTAGCATTTACAGATTCACCAGTCTTAAAAGCAACGCCTTAACATCAAACGCACGGCGTACACCGGTCCAAGCCATAATCACAACAAATCGCATTTGAAAAAAATGGTAAGACATTAAGTAGATGGAGCTACCATTACCATTCGCCCAAGCTGATTTTCATCACAGAGGTGACAGTTTAAAATGTGGATGGTATTTATGCTAAACCTGTATTTAATTTGACGAATATCTCCCAATATATCATTAAAGTGTTATGGGAAATGTTGATGACTCTCCATATGAGACTTAAGAAAGGAAAAAGACAAGGCAAATAGATAATTTCAAAAAACGTTTATGTATTGTGCCTATGAATTTTGCTAAAACGTCTTTTAGCGGTCAATATTCTTACAAGGTTACAAGTTCAAATTTACGTATTAATCACTTATCTTTGAGGGGGATGGTTGTTGAAGTCCATGTCTCTGGTTTTGGGGTTCTTCGAGTGGGTTCCTCGTGGTTTTGTCTGCTTGACTGCAACTGCTATGGTTTTGTCTGGCCAGTGTGTCTGCTGCAGTCTCTGATCAGTGCTGTCGAAGTAGGGGGTTTCTCAACAAGTATGCCTTAGGCTCTTGGCCTTTCCTTCTTTTGGCTGCTCCTGCTTTGGGTCCACAATGTTAGGGGGATAACCCATATTTTTCATAGTATAAGCTCATTAGAAATATTTCCTTCAAGATACTGACAGAGAAATGTTGTCAGAAATTCTCTAAGAGATTTCAGATATGCATAGCATTCCGTGTGCGTACAAATTTTACATAAATAAAATTTTCATCAAAATGAATAATAATAATAATAATAATAATAATAATAATAATAATAATAATAATAATAATAATAATAATAATAACTTCATTATTGTTTGCTTATCACCTAACATACATACTGTTTACATACCCAGGTTAATACTTAATTAAGCTGCAATGCGTTTGCTTGCGTTCATACGTTAAATTTCTTTCAATTTGAAGAAAATTACATTATCGCTTCTATCAGTTAAAATTCTTATCAGGAGTAAGTTTAAAACAAATATTTTCAAAATATTTGAAAGAAATATTTTCAAGACAAGAGAGTGAGAAAAATAATTTATCTAAAAGAATTTTCAAATGACGCCTCATTGATATTATCTTTTTGTACATTTTTTCCTCTTTATTGCACATAACTTGGTCTTTGCGACGCCCTACCGACTACACCTCTGCAGATCGGGTAAGACCATCCCACATAGTAAAATATAGTAAAAATAATTTCTAATGCATTTTTACGATAAATATCATTTCCGATGCATTTTTAAAATAAAAATCATTTCCAATATAGTAAAAAAAAAAAGATTTTTTAATTTAAAATGCATTTTTGTATATATTTCTATAATTTTGTGCATTTTTCTTTTAATACTACTTATATATATATTTACCAACCCCTCCGCTAGAGCAGGATGTGTGACACATGGTCAATTTTTAAGCGGTTTGAATTCAAAGTTTTCCTTGTCCTAGACTGGTTATCTAGCCAAGGTTAAAGAGAATAGTCTGACCTACTATTTACCTATAGCTGGAAGGAAAGTAGTTGGATGCATACCTTTCCAAAGGGTATTAGCGCAATGTGAAATGCAAACAGCCGCTAGCGAAAGGGGGATAGACTTCCTCGCTGTCGGCTGATACTGACAATATGCTACTCCACCTTTTTATTTACTTATATGTGTAAATGTGTTTACTTTGTCTTTACTTCCGTTGTATTTAGTGCTAGTATATAATTGATATACTAATGCTAATATCGATTCTAGGTGAGTGGGGACTCGTTTGTTTGTTTGTTTATTTTGTTTTGTTTTGTTTTACGGCATATCAACCTCTTTGAATCATTTAATGCCAGCAAAGTTTTGAAAGATTCGTAGCGAAAAAAATTTTATAAACAAATGTTCTATTTAATCCATAGATAGGTACTATCACTCCAGATGGGTAGACCTGGGAGCAATGGTGATGAAGGGGTTCGCCACATTCCCTAGACCTCCTGAACTGGAACTTCACCATCAGATAGAGTTTAACATGATTCTAAAGACATGAAAACCTTCGGCCACCGCCTTCTAGCACATATATGTTTAAAAAAGTTGGGGCTTGCCATTAGGGAAATAGGGTTGGGACAATAATATAGGTCCTAGGGTTTCACATGGCCAGCCGATTGATCGGAGGGGCCTCTCTGGCCGCCCGTCCAGCCTAGGTAAGTGCCAAAGTGGAGTGTCGCATATCCTGGACTGCTCAGCCACCAGTATTCCATCCTTAAGCATCACGGGTCGCCACCCAGAGCCAACAGCTGGACCCATTGGGAGGGTCTTACCCCTCTGCAGAAGCGCAGCCGGTGTATTTTAAAGCCCCAATCGACAGGGCTGAGTGGGAACTTGACTAAATATCTTCCTTAGTAAACCAACAGTAACATCATAGCATAATTTTTATTAAATTTTATTAATTTTTAATTAAATTTTTAATATTTTAATTGAATTTGATTAAATTTTATTAAATTTTATTAAAAGACATCTTACCTCGTGGAACATCAGAATTCTTTCGTGAAATTCGGGGTTCCATGGATTATACACTCGAAATGATAAAAAGCGTCCGGTTTAGCTCTGCCGGTAGATCATCTGCATCGGAAGCACAAGTGTCAGGTTTGATACCGACCCTCGCCAACTCAGCGCAAGAGTAGCATAGCTTGGATCAGTGCGGTAAAGTGGGGAGCTAATTGTAGGTATAGTGCTCCCTTCAGCCGCATGAACGATCTCCCTGGTCTGGTGCTAGTAAAAAGAGGATATGCTCCCTTATTGTCCGGCTGATATCGAAAATAGGTCACTCCGCCTACTTTATTTACTTTATCTGTGGTCTAGAAGAATATTGACTTTTTTTAATCTTATTTTTTTATTGTCAGAGGTGTACTTATTTATGGGCGATACTGTTGAACTGATTATATTGTAGGGTTATACATAGGAACTCTCCAGTGTCAGGGGACAGAGGAAGTTAAAAATTGGCGGGCTGGGAGAAATTTGTCCATTCTTAACTTGACGGCCGGACTGAAATGACCTCTTGGCTTCTGATGCCAGCCGTTAAGGCAAGACGAAGCAAACCCCCTCAATGAGGGACCACAACCTATTCAAACGGTCAGAGAACACCCCCAGTGAGGGAGATAAATAACTGTAAGTACAGCCCCGTGCTTGTTATAACATTTAGGGTTAATTGTAATAAACATAGTTAATCGTATATGTGCCTTCCCTTGTAATTTTATTTTTGTACCGTGTTAATTCTGTTGAAGGGATCGCAGTGGTACCGAGCCGTCATATATCGACAAACCCCATAATTTTTCTTCTATTTTATTTTACAATTTTCTTTATTTTCAATTAAAAAAGGCAACATTGTTTTTTGTTTTTCGCGACAACAAAAATATTAAGAGAACTATTCGCAATATGAGACATAGTAAATAAAAAATTAAAAAATGGTTTAATATAAACAATATGAAAGTCTTGTGTTTTCCTGTTCCGGACCTACCCCATAAAATACTGGATAAAATTTCGTTGTTTGTTTATTTTATCTGTACATCATTTAACCGGTGCAACAGAATGGATACAGTTTGTCGGGCAAGTATTTAATGTCGAAAATCTCAGCTGACCTGTCACTGTTTTTATTGAAAAGCCACCACCATAAGAGAACCACTCCCTCAACAAAATGGTCGGCGCATAAAATTGGAAGTAAAGAAATGTGAGAAGTGTAAACAAAGTGATATGAAATCTGAAACTAAGGGAGCAAACCCAATGTCTGATTCCCAGCTGAAACAGTTTGTTTTGGGGGGGATTTTTGTTGTTTTTGTTTTTTTTTTAATTTTTGGCGTGATGAAATCCAGAAAGAAAAAAATCCACGCGTTCCTCTTTGTAAACTAAAAACTAGAACAGGAGAAATTAAATGCATTTTTCGAATTGCGCACTTGTAAGCCGAGTAATTGGTCCGAATAAATGTTTTACATTTACCACTGGTGTCTATTTCCGGTCATAGCAATTAATGGCTGACACAAAGTAAAGAGATAAACGAAAAAGAAAAATGTTTTTCGTTATGTTTTCTGGTTTGTGGGATGGCTTAATGTTTTAGGTTTAAAAGGTAGCTGGTTATTCTTGGTGCGGGTTCCTAGGGTTTGCTTTTAACCCCATCTTATTTGGTGGTCGCGCTGAAAGGGAATTTAAGGAAAGAAAAGGAAGAGACAAAGACAAAAGATAGTTTAAGAATTTAGGCTTTATTCTCAGGTCATAGCCACCACGTGATAAGGAAATTCCTTCCTGACCAGTATTCGTCTCGCCTCAGTTAAGGCCTAGTTTGAATGGCCAAGAGATTATCTTGGTGATCGGAAGTGGGTCCTTTTTCTGCACATGCTCGGAGGGTTCTTCCGATGTGAAGGCTCATGGGAGTTTGTTATTTTTTTTAGATAATTTTATTTTAACCCCCCACATGTTTTCATTTTGTTTATGCGTCCCTTATGAATACACTCGCTTCCGCGGTGTGTTTGTTATTTTATCTCACTTTACGACTATTTAGTTTGTTGGTTGGTTCGTTGGTTGGTTGGATTTTACGGCATGTCAACCCTTGTCAGGTCATTTTATGCCGAAGATGTTTTGTTTTATTCATTCTTAATGGTACTCATTTTTTTTAAACTCAATTTTTTAAACACATTTCTTAAAAATCATTTTTTTTAATCTAACCCATAGATGGGACCCTAACAGGTACTACAACTGACGGTCAGAGTGGACCTGTGAGTAATGGTGATGAAGGGGTACTCCACATTCCCCAGACCTCCAGAACTGGAACTTCGTCATCATATAGAGTCTAACGTCATACCTAGGACATAAAGACCATCAGCCACCGACTTCTAGCACATATATGAAAAAAGGGTTGGGGGCTTGCCAAAAGGGAAATTGGATTGGGACAATCATATAGGTGCTAGGGCTTGACGTTACCAGCCGATTTATCAGAGGGAGCCTCTCCGACCTCCCGTCTAGCCTAAATAAGGGCAAAAGTGGAGTGTTGCATTGGATGAGATATATTTAGTTGCGTCCCCAATCACCAAACACAAATATTAGCATTAATATATTCGTGATATACTAACACTGAATAAACGAAAGGAAAGACAAGATACGACCATTTACACAAACAGAAACATTCAATATATACATAATATGTATAAAAGTATTGAAAAGAATACACATTACTTAGGCTAGACGGGCGGTCGGAGAGGCTACCTCCGATCAATCAGCTGGTCATATCAAGCCCTAGCACTTATATGATTGTCCCAACCCTAGTGTCCTTTTTATCAGAAATGTGCTAAAAGGCTGTGGCTGAGGGTCTTAGTGTTCTGGGTATGACGTTAAACTATCTGATAGTGAAGTTCCGATTCTGGAACTCGGGGGAGTTTGGAGTACTCATTCATCACCATCACTTCCAGTTCCACTCTGACTCGGGGTGGTAGTACATGTTAGGGTCCCGTCTATGAGTGAAATAGAAGAAAATGAGTTTTAAAATGTGTTTAAAACATTGAGTTTAGAAAAAAAATAAGTACCCATCAAAATGAATAAAAACGTCCTCGGCGTAAAATAACCCAACATGGGTTGACATACCGTAAAATCTAACCAATCAACCAATCAACAAAAAGGTCTGTGATATGGTCCCATAAACTTGAATAATAGAATGTCCGGAAATATTCAAAATATCCGACAAAGTCATCAAATTCATCACAAAAACCATGGAAAACTGAAAAGTAGAATTAGCATCAGAACAAAGCCTAGCAGAGGTTAAAATCCAAAGAGACATCTTCCAGAGTGACTCACTCTCACCACCACTATATGTTATAGCAATAATGCCACTCAACTATATACTCAGAAAATGCGCAACAGAGAATTGTAACTTAATACAAACTCGAAATTCCACAGAGTCCACTGCAAAATGACCAAGTATATATAAGACTCCACAGTGTCATGCAGATCAACCAGTCAAGCAACCAATCAGAACTCAAGGAATGGAATGACCCAAATCACCCTGATTCATGAGTGGATCATTCCATTCCTTGAGTTCTGATTGGTTGTTTGACTGGTTGATCTGCATGACACTGTGGAGTCTTATATATACTTGGTCATTTTGCAGTGGACTCTGTGGAATTTCGAGTTTGTATTAAGTTACAATCGCATGCTACCTTGTCTTCCCAGTTCGACGGTAATTGGAACTTATTCTTCACGATGGTGAGTATCATTGTTTCTACAAAAGTGACCTAAAGTGGCGACCAGAATCGTAACAATAGACGTTTCTGGTTCTTTTTCATTTTTAGAAAATATCTTCATATCATCCCTATACATAAGGTGGTTTATTTTGTCCTGCGACTTTGTAAATTGCTTGTAACAATAACACAGCAGTCTCGAACGTATACTCAATAACACAATCCATAGCGTATTGCCTCTTTCCCTGTCACGCTTGGTGTTTTATGCACAACTGGATCTCGAAAAAAATTGCTTACGTTCAAATAAATTCTCGACAATTCTCCTGACTCCTAGATCACGTTTCCTTAAATTCCGCCGCTAAGGCAGCCATATTTTCTTTTCGAGACTTTCACTCATTTTACTCGTAAGACACGTTCGCGCCCGCTTTTGAGCTTCTTCCGCTACAATGTCTTTTGTTTCTTTCCTTTGGGACGATTAATATTCACTTATAAAACGAATAAAAGCAATGTTAGAGTTGCCATTTATGTATATCATTTATAATTGATTACATAGTTATTTATTTTATGTATTTCATTTCTGAAAATTAAAATGCTTGTCATCTGCGAATCATCATAAAAAAAACCTTTAATTTGGAAAATGTGTTGAGAATTCAAAAAGAAAGTTTCTATTCAAACGTAACATTAAGATTTACTTAATCCCGGGAAAATCTGGAAAACGGCTGGTGGGAATTTTATGATCAGATTACGTTTGCTATGAGTCCAAAGATCTTGTCTCTCAAGTTTCGGCTTTTTTTTCTAATGGCATTTCTTTATTTATTAATTTTTTTTACCAATTAACTTTCTTAAGTACCCAAACCCAGTTGTAAAATAGTTGAAAATTTGTCTGGTTTAGGGAAACTGTTTTGATACAAAACTGTTATGGAAGTTAATATATATATATATGTGTGTGTGTCTGTGTGTGTGTGTGTTGTGAGAGAGAGAGAGAGAGAGAGAGAGAGAGAGGGAGAGAGAGAGAGAGAGAAATGGAAAGGAATTCGACAGATATGCTGAAAAATGATTAGAAGAAAAAATATCAGTGTAATTTTTCAACATGTGTTTCGATCAAAATTCATTTGTACACACAGAACATACTTGAAATTATTTAAAATACAAAATAGAAGAAAATAAAATGACTGAAACAAAATAACAGGCATGCAAACAAGAGATCATCTTCAGGACAATGTGTTTTGATTTTTAAAAAAAAAACGAGTAATACAAGAAAAACATTCAAAAAAATATTTCCATATTTTTAAAATCACGAAACGTTTTTGAGATTTAGAAAGAAATTTGTTTATGATGTAATCATTTTCGAATTCGGTTTTCACAGAAATAGATCTAAAATTTCTCAGATTCTGACTATCCATCAAATTGTAGAAGGGGATCGAGCAAAAAAACTTGAGGCAACACTATCAATTGTAGATTTCTGCAAGGCATTTGACTTCATACACAGAGGGAAGATGGAGCAGATACTTCTAGCTTATAGTCTCCCCAAAGAAACTGCAACCGCTACAAAGACACGAAAGTAATAGTTCGTTAACCGTATGGTGATACATATTATTTTGACATTGTTGCTGGAGTCCTACAAGGAAATACATTAGCACCATTTTTATTCATAATTTGTCTGGACTACATATTACGAACATCATTAGATCTAATGAAAGAAAAAGGCTTCACGCTAAAAAAAAATAAATTTTAAAAAAAGCAAGAAGCAGGCGATACCCAATAGAAATTATTACAGATGTGGACTTTGCAGATGATCTAGCACTTCTAGCAAATACACATGCACCAGCCGAATAGAAAAGTAAGTAAAGTCATCGGGATGGCCTAAAGTCGGTATCAGCCAATCAGCGTGGGAGTCTATCCCCTTTTCAAAAAAAGGAGATTAATTTTTCGTCTGAGGTGGGGCGCCACACCTACCGTCAGCTACTCACTTTAGCGCACAGATCCCTATGCTACTCATATGCTGAATTGGCGAGGGCCGGTATCAAACTAGGAAACTTGTAGTTTCTAGCCGAGCGCTCTACCGACTGAGCTAACCCGGCCCTTACTGCATAACCTAGAAAAGGCAACCAAAGGCATTGGTCTCCATGTGAACTCCCAACCAAGACGGACACTCTCCACGCTAGACGGTAAGCCCCTGAAATTAGTAAACCAGTTCATTTACTTAGGTAGTAAGATCTTATCTACAGAAAGTGATGTCAATATATATATAAAAAAGGCATGGTCTACCATAGATTATCGATCATTCGGAAATCCGATCTCACTGATAAGATAAACCGAAAATTCTTCCAAATTTTAGCCATGTCAATGCTACTATACGGTTCTACCATTTTTGCTTTAACGAAACGATTTGAGAAAAAACTAGGTGGGAACTGTACAAAGATGCTCCGTGCTATTTTGAACAAATCCGGGAAGAAACTGTACGGCCACTTGCCTCCTATCCCACAAACCGTTCGGGGTATGGTAAACGCTGCTGGAGAAGAATGACGAACCGTTATCCAATGGGCATTTGCACAATGGCACACCAGTGTGGGTTGGTCAGCAAAAATCTATATCGATCAGCTCTGCACGGACACTGAATACTGTGCAGAGGACCTATCAGAAGCAATGCCTGATAGGAATGGATGGTGAGGAAGTCACAACATTTCGATGATGATAATTTCCATCATACAACGTGTAATAAATACCACGTGCGATACCCTGTCCTCATCAGCCGCTAACCAGGGATGGTAACACAGTTTCGGTGGATAATATATATATATATATATATATATATATATATATATATTTCTTATATAGATTCTTTTCGTCTCATATCCACGAGCTACTATGAAGCACTCCACTCTTTGCATCGTTTCTTGACAAAATCTTCATATTAACTAGAACTAACGCTATGCCAACATCCTTTACGGTCCTTACTTCATACACAATCAACCATTCTCACATTTTTTTGGAAGTCATTTTATAAGATTTCTAAGAAAGGGAACATTTGACCTAATTTAAATCTAAATCGACCCGATTAAGATGTTGAGAAGCTGCAAGCTAGCTGCTTCTGAAACTCTCAACATACAAATATATTTCACACTCTCTAATCACTCGCTTTACGCTCACATATGTAACGAGGAGGGAATTAAGATATACATAGAGAGTGTGAAAGTGACAGACAGAATGGGAGGTAAGAGACGGGTCAGTTTTTTTTTTTTTTTTTTTTTTACTTAATTGCAAATTACAACTAATTAGAACCAATTAAAATGGCTTTTTCTAACATAACTCAATTTTAGAACTAAGGAATATTCTTATCGGAATTTTGTGTCATTGAACTAAATAGGAAAAAAGCCTTTAGCAAACATTCATTGATTCACTCAGCTTTAGTATAATATATATATATATATATATATATATATATATATATTAGAGAGAGAGAGAGAGAGAGAGAGAGAGAGAATAGAATAGAATAGAATAGAATAGGATGACGTGTTCATTTCAGTCCGTTGTCAGGCAACACTTCATAGATTAATGCCCTTTATTTATAACTTAGCTTTTTGTCTGAGACCCTTTCAGAATGAATTTTATTATTTTAAATAGAATGATGTATAGACGATCAAAAGATAAAAGGAGGAGGCGGAGGATGAGGAGGAAAATTGAGAAGGAGTAGGTTATTGCCATTTTTATTTCTACTCTCTCTCTCTCTCTCTCTCTCTCTCTCTCTCTCTCTCTCTCTCTCTCTCTCTCTCTCTGTGTGTGTGTGTGTGTATGTACTCATTTTTCTCTCATTCCTTTTCTTTTCCTATCACCTTTTTTCTTCCTTTTTTTTCTTAGTTGGTCTACAATTACCCCCACCCCCAAATTTTCCCACGGTGGGCAAGTCACCCAGTTTACAAAACCCTTACTACATCATTGTTTTAGTGTGTGTGTGAGTGTGTAAATAGTTAAAGGCGGCTAGATGTCTCAATTTATATGAAAATTTTATGACTTTTAAGCGTTTCTTATTAAAGAAAAAACTTGATTTCAGCATGATAAGAATTTATGTTAATTTTGATTTTAAAAATATTAGCAAAAATATGTGGTCTCCTGGCACAAGTATTCAAGTTTTAATATAGTTAAATATCATATCGAATTTGAAAGACAAATGAAATTAAATTAGAACACAAAAAAGATTACACTAATTTTTACTTTATCTTAATTGATTTCAATATAAATTATACTTAGGATTGCTTTTAATACGTTTGAGAATAGAACAATATTAGAAATCAATAACACCAAGAGATTATTTATTAAGCACGATTTTGTTAAAACCGGTATACAAATTATTCACATCATATACTTTGTAAACATTTATTTCTTAATGATATATAAACACACATTGCAGGATTTTAAACACATTAATAATATGAGCTGTTTTGAAGTGAAACTATCTCAGCTATACTTTGATGGAGATCATTGTTAATAAATAAGAATGCTAATTAAGATTAAGTAAAGATTATTTAATAACCATGGATAATATAACTTAAATAACTATGGGAATTATGACCTTGCTGGTGACGTAGTTTCGGTTACAGACAGACACGTAATCTCCATTACAATAAGACATAAGATTATACATAGGATTGTCTTTAATACATTTGAGAATAAAACAATAATATTAGAAATCAATAACACCAATTAAACACGGTTTTGTTAAAACCTTTATGCAAATTATTCTCATCATATACTATGTAATTGTAAACATTTATTTTTTATTAATAATAATTATCTAATAACCATTTATAATATACCGTAAATCACTATGTGAATTGTGATGTTGGTGGTGGCGTATTTTCGGTTACAGACAGACACATAACCCCAAATATAATAATACAAAAAAAAATAAACAATAGCAAAAAAAAAAAAAAAAAAAAAAAAAAGAACTATCTACGGGTGGTGTAAAAATGTATTTTTGAAATATATTGCCTGGGGGGGAAGTTGACAATTCAATATTAGAGGGTTTGTATCATAAATAAGTAAAATCTTCAAATTTATTAACGGAGTAAAAATAAATAAATAAATAAAGTAATTTGAAATGGAAACTTAGTTCTGTTCCCTTCAAATAAAATGTTGCGTGCATCTATTAATTATCAATTAAATGATTATTCTTGTTACTGAAAAAAGAGCGAGAGTAAAATATAATTTTTACAACTGATTACACGGTTGTTCTTTATTCTATGTATTGACGATTTTCAGTATTGTGACGTAAGCAGTGACGTAGTTTCGGTTGGAGACGAATGGAGACCGAATCTTCATTACTAATAAATAAATTTGGAGAATTTCCAGTCTGTTAAGTTTCTCAAACGCAAATGATCAAAAAGGAATAATTCAAATATTATTTTATTTGTCTGGCTATGTGTGCCTAAGAGTCTAATCGTACCAGTCCAGCGAGTTCGGTAAATAGTAAGTACTTGGTAACGTGATTTTCAAGGATCTCTGATGGTCATTGGGTGCAAAGATGTGGTTTGTAGAAAAAGAAATCGTCTAGCTAAAACAATAGTCCTTTTTTCCCGCCTATTGCTCACACGCCCGTAAAAAAGATCTTAAAAAATTGTTTGTGTTAAGAATAAATCGCAATTGTAAAAAAAAAAGGAAAAAGCTAAACATTTAATAACGTTGTACTGTTTTATTGTAAAACATTTAAAAACAAAATAAAAAATATAAAAATACTAAAATATAAAAATATAAAAATATAAAATATAAAATTCAAAAATTTTAAATAATATAATATAGAATAATATAAAATAAAATGATATAAAAATATAATATAAAATATATAAAATAATAATAATATAGTATATAAGATATAATATATTAAATATAAAATATAATATAATATAAAATATGATAATATAAAATATAATAAAATAGAAAATAGAACATAGAAAATAGAAAAATAAAAAATATAGAATATAAAATGTAAAAATAGAAAAATATAGAATTTAAAAATGTAGAATGTAAAATAAAATAAAATATAAAATATAGAATACAATATGATATGAAATATAGAAAATAAGAGAAATATAATATAAAATATAAAACAGTATAAAATAATATAAAATAAAATAATTTAGAAATATAATATGAAATATAAAAAGTGATAAAAATATAACATAAAATATAGAAAATAATGAAAATATAAGATTATATAAAATAAAATACACAATATAATATAATATGAAATATAAAAATAATAGAAATATGATATGAAATATAATATAATATTATATAATATAAAATGATATAAAAATATAATATGAAATATAATATGAACTACAAAAAGTAATAAAATTATAATAGAAAATAGAGAAAATAATAAAAAAATATAATATAAAATAAAACAGAATATAAGGTATAATATAATATATTAAATATAAAATATAAGATATAATATAATATAGAATGTGATAATATAAAATAAAATAAAATAAAAAATATGAAAATATAAAAATATTGTAAAACATTTTCTAATTAGGGAAATTCGTTTAGACAAGTGATATCCAACCGGGGCCCGTATGGTCCTAGACTGGTTTAGCTCATTATGAAACCATATCCACTGATGGTTAGATTTGGTTTCTTTGTTTAATGGCATATCAACCTTCGTGGGTTATTTAATACCAAGTCATCCTTGTAGAAGAACAGTTGTGGTACTGTTTAAACTATAGTTGGGTGGTATAAGGGAGTTCATACCTTACCCAAGGGTATTAGTCCGAAAGTGGACATAATAGCGCGACTGGAGTTCGAATGTCGCAGTCCAGCACGCTACGGTCACAACAACTATCAACTGACTCCGTATTGATAATTAGATATAACAATAGTGTAGTAATTAAGATAATAATACTATTTGTTTATTGATATATGAAGAAAATAACAGATTAGGAAAAATCCGACAAAATGTGAGGAAAAGTTATGGAAAAGTGAATAACGAACACAAACAATTAAATTCAATTAATATTTCGCCTCTATTGGTCTCAGAGACTTCATCAGAATGAATTAAAACAGAATGATGTATAGACGATGACAAGATAAAAGGGGGAGGCGGAAACGGAAGAAGATGAGGAAGATAGAGAAGGAGGAGGTAAAAGGGGTTTGCCACAGATGTAAGTAGTACAAAAGTTCGGGGGGGGATAGAAGGATTTACGGTAAGTGTGGCATTTTATGAAAGTGTTAGTTGTGTGGGCGTGTAGTGGAGACAGTTTGCTGTGTTCGTCTGTGTGGGAAGAAGTATGTTATTTCAGTGATTCTGAATTTTTCTTTATATTTATATATATATTTAATCCGTTTCAGTTTTTCTGCGATTTTCGTGAACAAAAATATAAACAAAAATAGATTCAACCCTGTGATAATACCCACTTTGCCCTCGTGCACCTTCGTTGTACAATGGTGATAACTCCACATTGTAATCTTCTGTGCTGACCGTTTCTAAAGGCACGAGCAAGAGACAGGTTCAGAGGGATAAAAAAACACGATAACGCAAAGTTTGATGACAGGACACTAATGAAGGAGGAAGGTGTGACACTTTGTGCAGTTTGTGGTGGAGCAGAGGGCACCTAAATATATGTCATCAGCAGGCAAGAAGTCAGCTGCTAGAATAAACTACAAGTTTGACTGATTTCCTATCATGTGGGACTTTACTTATTTTCTGTCTATCAACTGCCCACTGGAAGAGGCTCCACTCCAACGGCCGGTCTGGATCTCCTCTTTCGGGCTTGAGCCAACTAAATATATGCAGAATTCTACCCAACCCGACCCAGCTTATCTGACCACCCAGAAATTGGTAATAATTTTTTCGGTCAGATTTTATGTCTCCAATTTCTCCTAAAATTATGGTCATTACTTTTTTCCCAGTCTCAGTGTCCCCAATTTTCAGACCATTAACTCTTCGAGATCCATTTTTTCTTAAAACTAGCCACTAAAAAAAGCATTCTCTACAATGTATTAAATAAAACCTAGTTAATTTTCCAACGACCTTGGTCATGCATTATCATTTCAGTCTTTTGTATTTCATCTGTATGTAAAAACATAATAAATTCCAAGTATTGCTATCTAATACAAATAATCTTCTTTCTTTCTTTCTTTCTTTCTTTCTTTCTTTCTTTCTTTCTTTCTTTTATTCATTTATTTTTTATTTATTTCACGGCATGTCAACCCTTGTTGAGTTATTTTATGTCGAACACGTTTTGTTCTATTCAGTCTTGCTGCTTATTGTTTAGGATGGTATTAAATTGCCCCGGGCGATCAAAAGCCTACGCTCCTAGTTTCAAACATAACTAGAATTTGCAAAGATAGGGCGGACATATTGGAAAATCTCCAACATGAAAGGAGCATAGATATGTTATTCATTTAATTATGCTATCAAAGATATTTAAAATTTTTTAAAAAGATGAATATGTAATACCGTTTTTCCCCGAAAATAAGACAGGGCTTATATTAATTTTAACTCTGAAATATAACACTAGAGATTATTTTCATATATCAAAAAACAACAAAGAAAATTATGAAATTTCTAAATAAACGGAAATTACGAAAAATGATCAACGTTTACTCACTATTAACATTTTCTTTTATTCAAGAACTTGCGTCGTCTTGACCATTGACTAAGATGATGTGATTGTGAAGAATGCTTATTTCTTCCATCTGTCTGCCGCTCTCAACTAAGGCTTATTTTAGGGGGAAGGCTAATATTAAAATCATCCTGAAAAATCGCGCTATGTCTTATTTTGCAGGTGGGTCTTAAACACCGTATAAAATGTATCCAAACAAGACAAAAGAGAATTTAGTTAAAGTTTTTTTTTTTTCGGAAGGGAAGGTGTCATGTGCAAAAATTTCCAGCTATTTTGATTTGATAAAAAACACTTTCTACTGTTTACAGTATAGTTTTTTTTTTTTTCTTCTTAGTGAGTTCAGGGTATTTTTGTATATACCTAATATATACATTTTCTCGAACAAAACAAACAAAAAAAAGTGACTGAATGTTTTTCGGTGCAAATGCCTATTTTCCGTGCATATAAAATGGCCTCTTTGATAAAATCCTGATTTCTCTCATGCAAATCTATACAATCCAGTCACATGCTTTTCTATTCAAACAATTGTAAATTTATGATAATACAATTACTTCGCCTCTGATCTTTTATAAGGTAAGTACATCATGCCACGAGACAACAGGGATATTCCCATGCTAATTGTTGATAACGTGTCTGACCGTACACATCACCAGTCGATATTTAACCCAAGATCAAAAGCAGAGCCTGGTTGGTTGGCTGGTTGGTTTGGTTTTACGACATGTCAACCCTTGTTGGGTTATTTTACGTTTTATTTTATTCATTCTTGATTTTTAATTTTTTAAACAATTTTTTTAAACGCAATTTTAAACTAATTTTGTCGATTTAAATCATAGATAGGACCCTAACCGGTACTACCAATTCGGATCAGGGTGAGCCTTGGAGTAATGGCGATGAAGAGGTACTCCACACTCCCCAGAGCTCCAAAATTGGAACTTCACCATTAGACGCAGTTTAACGTCATACCCAGGACACTAATACCCTCAGCCACCGCCTTTTAGCACATATATGATAAAAATGTTTGGGGGTATGCCATAAGGGCAAAGGGGTTGGGACAATCATATAGGTGCTTGGGTTTGATGTGACCAGCCGATTGTTCGGAGGGGGTCTATCCGACCGCCTGTCTAGCCTAAGGGCCAAAGTGGAGTGTTGCCTGTCACGGACTTCTCAGACACCAGGGTTCCATCCTTAAGCCTCTCATGTCGCCACGCACGACCGACAGGTGGCTCCATTGGGCTTTTTTTTACCCCTATGCAGATCTGCAGTCAGTGTATTCTTCTACCCCACCAACAGGGTGGACAGAGTCTGATTTTGGGAAAGTCGTTCTTGTCATAGAGCCAAATCAAAACAAGATAAGAGCATAGGCCTAAGATTTTGATTGATTTTAACGACATGTCAACCCTTCTAGTGTTATTTTATGTCTAGAGGTTAGACAATCACATTCATTGTACATTTTATATTTACATTTTTTGGTAGATGTTTCCTAGTTTGTTTGTTGGGTTTTTTTGTGGGGGGTGCATATAGTTATATAGTATCAAGTATTTATTATCCAATACAAATATTTAGCACATTGTTGTATGGTTTCAAGTATCTTATCTAATACTAATATTCGTATGGTCTCTCTCTCTCTCTCTCTCTCTCTCTCTCTCTCTCTCTCTCTCTCTCTCTCTCTCTCTCCTCTCTCTCTCTCTCTCTCTCTCTCTCTCTCTGAAAAAAGCAAGAACCGGTGATATTTAGTGTATATATATTTACTTTGTTGTTAATTGTTTTATTTTCGAGTTTCATCCGAACATACACACATACACACCAACTGCCCTTTATATATGTATAGATAATCACATTATCAAAAATATGATTAAAAATTATATCAAAATTATCCTGAAAAATCACTCTGGGTCTTATTTTGCAGGTAGGTTCTATTTTCGGGGAGACACGGTACGTTTCTTTGTTAAGTACACGCAATAAATATTTTCAATACCTCTTTTCTTCCAGGTACTTTTTTAAATCTATACATATATAAAGGGCAGTTGTGTGTATGTGTATGTATGTATTTCCAAAGGAAACTACGAAAATAAAACAATTAACAACAAAGTAAATATATATACACATTAAATATCACAGGTTCTTGCTTTTTGTGCAAACATTATGAAGATTTGATTTACATTCGAAGATATTTAGAAATTAAGATATACATAGAAATAGCATTGAAATTCTACTTAAAATATCCAGCATTTGTAAATCTCAAAAGTAAACAAATCAATACACCAGGGGGTGCCTACCCCTCTACCCAGGCGATTCTGGGTAGCCGTTTGTAGTACATATATAAAGGAGTTGTGTAATGGATGTGTGTCCAGAGGAAACTACCAAAATAAAACAATTACGACGAAGTAAATATATATACACATTCTCTATCACCAGATCTTGCTTTTTGAGCAAACATTATGAAGATTTGATTTAAATTCGAAAATATTTAGAAATTAAAATATACATACAAATAGCATTGAAATTCTACTTAAAATGTCCAGCATTTGTAAATCTCAAAACAAATCAATACACTAGCTTTTAAACCCACCCTCTACCTAGGTGATGATGAGTAGCCGCTTCTGGGAACAAATAAAGAGCTTATTCATTTAACAAGCAACGGCTTTAATGTTAACGATCAGCAAAGACATTGAAACAGAGACCTTTACAGTTGTATTAACACAAAATGTACCAAGACAGCACAGAGGAGTTAACTTCTCCTCCTATTGTTCAGCCACATTGCTGAAATCATTCACGCTGGGATGCTAAGTAATGTAAGTGACAGAGTTTCGTAAAAACCATATCAATTATGCAGTGACGCGTGGTACCGGCACATGAAGGTTTGTTAAAACCACAAGTTTACATAAAGAAAGAATCGCATTGTTGACAAAGAATCCGACGAAAACAACAACTCGAAATATAAAACTAGATTGTCCACTATAATGTTTACGACTGTTTATAATTAACAAATGATCCATATGACCCTCGATTGTTATATATATATATATATATATATATATATATATATATATATATATAGTTATCTCACTTGGTAAGTTAGTGGTGGACCAAGTTTTTTGCGGTATTATTAGCAGCGTACTCAATATCAGCGATAGACCTGATATATATATATATATATATATATATATATATATATGCACCCGAAGAGTGTATATATTTGCTAGTCTAGATAATAAATGGAATGCTTAAGTAATGGGTACTATGTACTTTTTACCGTATAACAATTTTTCCTTAAGGTACCCTCACTTTTCGGCATACATGTCCGGTACCTGAACTTTGACCCCCCCCCCATACATACAGAGTTTTTCAACTTTTAGTTTGTCCTGAGTAGGATGTTAAACTGCATCTAATGGTAAAGTTCCAATTTTGGAGCTCTGGGGCATATCGTATACCCCTTCATCGCCATTACTCCGAGGTCCACCCTGACACGGGTCGTAGTACCTGCTAAGGTCCCATTTTGAGTTAAATAGAAAAAAAAGAGTTTTAAAAAAATGTTTAAAAAAATTTGAATACCCATCAAGCATGAATAGAACAAAACGTCTTTGGCATAAAATAACCCAACAAGGGTTGACATTCCGTTAAATACAACAAATCAAACCAAATCAACTTTTAGTATTTATTTCTCTTAATTTTCTTTCTCCAATATGATACATGGCACAACGGATATAGACGTTGAGTTAATCCAGTTCGAAGTGACGGCTATATCTGGGCGACAGGTTCAATCTTGGCCAAGGGTGTCAGTAACATAGAATGCTTAAGCTTAACACTTGTACCCGGTAAGGGTTAACGGAATGAGAACAGTCTACCCCCGTGGATTGAATAAAGGGTTCGGTTCGAAGTTCCGTAAAGGCTCCCGAGTTCGACATGAAGGCTCCTGAGTTTGAAGAGAGGTTCCCGAGTTCGAGAAAATTCCCAAGGCCGACAAGAAATACCTGAAGATGGTCGGAGGGAACATCAGCCTAAACGTTGTGTAGTTAATAATAAAGATGACGACAATAGTCCGAATAATACAAATAATACAAAGTTTAGTATTTATACTGTTTTTTTTTGTTTTGTTTTTGTTTGGTTGTTTTTTTTTTAATGAGAAATGTTTTTGTTTTCTAACAATTTCCTTTTTTTATACTGGCAGAAAGTTATGATGTCAAAGTTGACCTGACAACGGGAATCGTGCACGGAAAATCAGCTCAAGGTCTCACGTGGCTACTGCACCCATCGCAGCCCAAGAAGCGCAAGTCTGATTGGACAGCTCAGTGTGGACTTCAGTCTGTTCTGAAACTCTCCTTCTCGCCACCAGCGAGAGAAGCTCGAGATTTAGAATCGAAAAAGATTGACACGAAAGAAAGAAATTATTAATCGATCTGTGGTTCCAGAAACCGCACAAATGGATCTTCAATCTTGGTGACTCTTCTTCTAACGACGGACTCTGTAAGTAATGAAATAAAATGTTAAATACTACTAGCAAGAACATACACCCTCTGCCGGGTGTAAGTATTTAAGTTTTAATGTAATGAAATATATTAAATCAGAGAGACTAACTAATTAAATAAGAACGCCTATAAAAAGATTACACTTATTTTAATTATATTTTAATTGGTTTCTATATAAAATGTTGGAAAATCATAGGATTGATTTTAATACGTTTTAATATTAGAAATTAATAACACCAAATAATTATTCATTAAACCCGGTTTTGTTAAAACCAGTATACAAATTATCACACCATATACTATGTAAACATTTATTTCCTAGTGATATATTAGACACATTGCAGGATTTTAAACGCACTAATAACAGGAGCTGTTTGGAGGCTAATCTAAATTAGATTTTCCTTAGATTAATGAATAAAATTATTCTATTTATTATTGATTTTGACTATAAATTAAATACTCATTGATAAAATTACGCAATTCCTGAAGGTATTGTGACATAAGCAGTGGCGTGTTTTCGGTTACAGACAGAGACAGATAAACACCGAATCGCCACCGTAAGATTTGTCTATATTTTTTAGATGAGACTTAATGTGAATAATTTTGATGTTTCGGACTGTTGTCTTCATCTTTATATTGATATGTATAAACTCAACGTTTCGGCTGCTGTATCCTCCTCCTTTTTTTTCTAAATGATCGTGATTTTACTCGTGACACATGTCGGAATTATAAATGTACAAAAATAATGACGTCATTTTTTAATAAGATGTTCAAACGTTCTTCGACACCTTGTCTGACCAACAGTCAAACTATCAAAAATGAATTCCAGGTTGGGATGTTGTTGTGCTCGGATACACAGGAAACACCTGAGGAAGGCAGTATACAGTGGTCGAAACGTTGTTTATACATACCACAATAATGATGAGGACAACTATTCAAATGTTAAATACGTTGTTTTGATTTTGATTTGTTTTTATTAATCCAAAAACCTGAAATGGAATTAAGGAAGGAAAAAAAAGAAACAAAGACAAGAGATACTTTTAAGCGTCAGACTTTATTTCTAGGTTTATAGCTATTTCTTGGAAAGGAAATTTTCTCCTGAGGCAGTCAATAGTATGTGTTCCCAGTAAGGTCAGCGTTGGTATCACTCAGGGATCTTCTTGGAAGGGGAGAGGGGCCTTTTCTGCTCATACCACGAGGGCTCTTCCTGTCTGAGGGCTCATGTAAGATTGTTATTCTTTTTTTTATTCTATTTTATTCTATTTCAGTCCCAACAGGTGACATAAATAGTTGGCATAGTGACAAGAAAAAAGTCGCGAATGTATATATTTTCCCTTGAAACGAAACTCCTGATTTATACATTTATACTATGCTCTTTATTTCCTCCCTATTTCTTTCTGTTTCTTTTTCTCCTACTTTTTTCTCAGTCACCATCTCTCTCTCTCTCTCTCTCTCTCTCTCTCTCTCTCTCTCTCTCTCTCTCTCTCTCTCTCTCTCTCTCTCTCTCTCTCTCTCTGTGTAGTCTGAAGATCACACACGTGAGAAACTGGCAGTAACCAGGTGCTAATCCATGTCCATGCTACCTTAACTGAAATATATATATTTGACTTAAGGTAGCGTGGACATGGAATCAACACCTCGCCAAAGCGATCTTCATACAAAAAACCTTAGAAAAAGAGACACTTAGTCTCTCGAAATATCAAGAAAATAAATGGAACTTAGAACATAATATCCAACACAGTTTTTCATTTATTTTACTAATTTCTTACATGCTTCTAATAATAACCAAAAATATTTTTCCATATATATATATATATATATATATATATATATATATATATATTCCGGATCCTACAAGGACTAGCTTCACCGCAAAAACATCTAAAGACTTAATCGGAAATATTCACAGCTTCTCCACACAGAAAGAAATATTTATTAAACTCTTGGATCTTAAAAGGAAAAATCTTTCGAAGTGTTATTTTTAACATCACGCACGCATGAGGGTGACACACGGTCAAATAAAGTGAGAACGCTATTTATAACTGATATTCATTTGGATGTCATTTACAAGGTGATTTTTCTGATGATAAGTATCGCTGGTTTCAAAGCATTATATGCTTTGAAACCAGCGGTAACAAATTAGCTATTAAATGTATAGCTTATATATATATATATATATATATATATATATATATATATATATATATATATATATATTCATCCAAAGGCACTGTGTTTTGACGTTTGACGTTTCCTCAGAGTGGCTAGACTTTGCAGGCTACCTCCAGCTGTGATTGGAACCCGACCGATTTATCATCAATCAGAGTTCTTAACCACTGGGCTATAAGCCACCTGCAAATTGAAGTGAGAATTTAACTGATAAATACATACATATGTATGTATGTAAAGGCCGCCAGAGAGAACTCTATTTGTTTTATAGAGAGCATTGCCTTTAAGTATAATCGGCGACCGTCAGCGAAATATATATATAGTTAGTTGATTATATTATTTTTGCGCCTTGTTTAAAAGGAGTTAACACACATTGTGAAACTTTGACTCACAAGACTAAGATTTTTAAAGAATTGAATTATCAAAATAAAGAAAGACTAAAACTCTCAGACGACTTAAAAAAGATTCTTTTCTATTCGTTCATTCAACCAAAATTCAACGCATATTAATTTGTTATAAGTAAAATGTACTAAAAAAAAAATTTTTCTAATCTCTGAGAAATCTCCAGAGAATAAAAGAGATTTTGTATTGAAGACTTTCCTCTTGTTCTTGAAACTTAGCAACTCCCTAATCTTGACATTTCAACCCCCAGTTCAGACTAGATCTTCTTTTTTTTTGGGGGGGGGGGTAAACAAATTGATGCTCTCCGCCCGCATCACAAAGATTTGTGTAATATTAGAAAGCAGATTAAATTTATTAATAGATATAACATGAAAAATTCAAAGAAATTTGATATGTTATTATTACAATTTTTTCCCACCCTGTCGACTGAGGCTGTTGAATACGCCGACTGAACCTCTGAAGAGGAAAAAAAAGAAAAAAAAAACAATGGGGTCCCCAATGTTGGTCGTGGGTGGCAACCTGTGACGCTTAAGAATGGAACCTAGTGGCTGAGCAGTCCATGACATGCAACACTTCTGTTTGGCCCTCTCCGATCAATCTGCTGGTCATGTCAAGCCCTAGCAACTATATGATTGTCCCAACCCTATTACACTTATGGCAAACCCCTAATCCTTTTTATTTATAATATGAGGCTAGAAGGCTAGCGTTTCAAAAAGTTTCGGGTATTTCTGTGAAATGTAATGCTTTTTATACGTAATCTAATGATATTATCTTTTGCGCGCATTCTGCATTATTACCGTTAGGGTCAGTGTTAGGGTTAGGGTTAAGATAAGGGTTAGGGTTAGGTTTGGGTTAAGGTTAGGGTTAGTGTTAGGGTTAGGTTTAAGCTACTTCGGGAGTTTTCGTAATCTAATGCTATTTATAGGTAAAAATGCGATTCTAATGATATTATCTCTTGCGCGCTATTCTGCATTTGTACTACCATAAGTAATGAAATTCACTTGTATGATTTTTTGTTATTTTAGCTGGAGATGGAATCACTCAACAGAATGACTGTGAAGCCGAGGGTTACGGGAATACATTTAATGTCTACCGAAGTGACAAGGCACAGGACCCATTCAAAAAATTATTATACCAGAAGAAAGGTTTTTTGAAGCATCGAGTGACGTTTATTGTGTCAGACCAAACATTATTTTGGAACAACCATAATGGAAATATAAACAGCCTGAATGACTCAACTTTATTTGCCTTAAACGGTCAATCCGATTCTCAAGGACGTGTCAACTTTGATATCTACCTGGCTCTTAATCGAGTCATCTCGGGAGACTATCGAAGTGGACATGGCTTGTGTAGAGCTGCTCTTAAATGGCTTCTTTAAAAGAAAAAAAGAAACAATTTTCACTTAAAAAAACACAAATACGTTAAACCTACATTTTGCGTATTCCTAAACGGTACTAATGCAGAATAGTGCGCAAGAGATAATATCGTTAGATTACGTATAAAAAAGAAGAAACTGGTTCAGCTCAGTGGGTAGAGCACCCGCCTAGGAATTACAAGATTCCTGGGTCGATACTGGTCCCCGCCAAATTAGCGCATGAGTAGCACAGATTGGGTAATCCGATCTGTGCAGTAAAGTGAGCAGCTGGTCGTAGGTGTGGCGGTCCACTTCAGAAAAAAAAAACAATCACCCTGGTCTAGTGCTAGCGAAAAGAAGATAGACCCCCTGGTTGTCCGGCTGATCCGCCAACATTACTTAACTCATGTATAAAAAGCATTACATTTCATTACATTTCACAGAAATACCCGAAACTTTTCAGACTCTAGGGTTAGGGCTAGGGTAAAGGTTAGGGTTAGTTTTAGAGTTAGGATTAGTGTTGGGATTTGGGTTAGGCAACTTCGGGAGTTTCCGTAATCTAATGCTATTCATACGTAAAATGTGATTCTAATGATATTATCGCTTGCGCGCTATTCTGTATTTGTACCCTTAAAAGAAAAAGCAATTTTCTCTTTAAAAAAGATGAAGACTTTGAACCTGCATTTTGCGTCTTCATAGACGAAACAAAATGATTTATTGTAAATATTTGGTGGGTAAATAAAATTCAAAACATTTTTATCTTTTAAAAGAAAATGTTTAGTTTATATCAATATCTATATTTACCTGTATAAATATAGATATAAATATAGATACTAATTCGGATAAAAATTGCCTTAGTTAAGGCAATTTTTATCCGAATTAGTATCTATATTTATATCTATATTTATACAGGATTTTCTTTCAATTATCTCCTTTGTC
This sequence comes from Doryteuthis pealeii, assembly GCA_023376005.1. NCBI lineage: Eukaryota > Metazoa > Mollusca > Cephalopoda > Myopsida > Loliginidae > Doryteuthis > Doryteuthis pealeii. Next base: position 56,363,030 of record CM042152.1, read on the forward strand.
TAAGACACATTCTTCATTAAATTCCAGAAATAAGTCACTTTAAAAAAAAAAAAAAATTTTTATCTCGGCCTAGAATGGACAGACGTGGTGACTTTTGCTTGTCTTATTTTTGGAGTTTGCCGCAACGAAAAGGAAAGAGAAAGAGAAAAAGAAACTGAAGAACGAAGACAAGGAAATTGGTGTGTCAGTCACTTTAATTCATTTTTTGTTCAGTTGAGCAGCTGGAATTTTGAATTAATGCGCTGTATTTTATTTTCATTCGTATTGGATAATTTGTTTTCTCTTGCTCTTAAGAGTTGTATTTAAAACTATTTCGGTTGTTTTATTTTTTATCTGAACACTTCGTAATAAAAAGAATTCGTTGGTGAAATGGGATGTCTAAAAGTATTCATTCTAATCTCGATCTCCATGACACGTGAATTTGTAAGAAATTGCTTTTATGAATAAAGAAGCAGAAAACAAGCTGTTGAATATATCGGCTTTAGGTCCAAGTTTTTTTTTTTTAAGTCGTTGATGCTTTGCACTGCAGTGTTAAAAACCTGAGAGGGAGACCCAATAGGTCATAAATAACTTCCTTTGTGTGAACAGGAAATTAATAGTCACTAAGGAGACCATATATGTTAATTCTTCAGTTTTAATCTTAAAGAACAAGAAGCATAAGGTTCCAGCTTAAGCTGGGGGGGGGAGTATTTTGTCCTGGGCTGTCAGGTTAAAAGGTCCAGTCGCAGAAGTCGTTGGGGTTTCATACCCGATAACAATAGTAAGATGGATTCCTCCGGCTGTGTCGAAGATCACTCCTTTCCCCTTAGCGGGACAGAAAGGTAGGTGTTAGCGTCTCTTGTTACTCTATTCTCTGCTTGTTGATTTTAAGGATATAACTGACATAGCATATTGAATCCCTTGAAGCAATTCATGTTCATCAAACCCGACGAAACTAAGGACATAGAGACTTTATCAACACCCTTGACATACGATAAAAACTGCCTAATTACTTCCGCATAGGAGAATTTAGAGAGCCTTCGACAATTTCCTACAACCCTCGGATATAGCTAACCCCCAGGCAACTCTGATACTCTGAAGTCTATTAGAAGGATTCCACGCAGGATTTAACTCTTTCAACTTTCCAACTAAACAATTAACTAGCTAGCTAAAGCTTCCACGGTCCTTTGAAGAACCCTAAACAACCAAACTACCGGTGGCTATATCCGACCTAACCTTAACGATCATTGAAGTGAACATTCACTAACCCCTTTGTTCTAACATACATTTGTATGTATCGTTGTAAATTTACCATGTATTAAACCCATTATTGTATCACATTTGTTGTCGTACTCTTGTCTTTGAATTTCCCGCCTATCTTGTCATTCTGCGAATTTATTCCCTACACCATATTATCTCCCCTACATCATTGAGGTCAGCTTAATTTACAATTAAATTTCTTTAGCTTGGACCTGAGAATAGTGGACTCAATTTTTTTGAAAGTTCAGTCTTCTAAACAGACCTCTTCACTACTCTGGAAAACAGAAAATTGGAGGTGTTTTGCTCCCCTTATCCAGAGGATGCAGCATATACTTCAGATGCTCTGAGCATAAATAGGACAGGGATGTATGCCTTCTCTCCTCTAATATTGATTCTCCGGGTCCTTCAGTAAGTGTGACTGGAAATGTTTATTCTTCATCTTGGAGCCCCACATGCTCCTCACCAGTCAGGGTATCTATCCTCCCAGACCTGTTAAAAGACTTTCCAAAAGAATTACCAATAATATTGAAGAAAAAAATATTCTCTGAAACTGTCTCTAAGAGCTCATTCAGACATAGCAAGTCTAAACATTGTGGCAGGTAAAATATCCAGTATGGCCCACTTGAAGAATCTCTTTCGAGAAAGGGGTCAGAGTTACATTAAGAATGGTAGAAGGCACTCCACCAGGGAGTGTATGAAAGAAGGTAAACAAATATACAGATGCTGGTGTAATGAATGATATATCGGCCTGTAGTTGGCTTCTATAAATGACATGCAGATTTTCTGATTCATTTGCATGGTCCTGAGGTTGCAGACCTTTAACTATTGCAGAATATGGAACAGCATTAAAAGCTAAGGTTAGGAGGAGAGTTCTTTTGAATTCAGAGTCTTTTCAGAATTTGGTTTAAAAAGTTTTAGTTTAAATATTTCAGTGAGATTACTTCTCCTTCATTGGGGCTTACCCTTTGTTCTCAGGGCTCTCATTAATTACCCCTTTTTCTCTTAGATTTTATAGGATTAAAGTTTTATGATGGAAGACAGTCCTGCTACTGGCGTTGGCTGCTGCTGCTAGAGTAAGTGAGCTAGAGGCTTTATCCATCAAGGAGTCTAATCTTAGGCATGAGGAGGCTGGTATTTGACTCTTACCAAAGTTAATAATTTCTGGCCAAGACTTAGTGTTTGAAGAAAGTATTTTGTTTATTTCGGATTTTATGAAATTTGCAGATGGCTGAGGGACACCTGTGTCTTTGTCATTGTTTGAGAGCATACATGAAAAGAATGGAGCAGTTACGGCAAGATTATGAAATGCTTTTCATTCCCTATCAGAAGAACTGATGTAGTTCAATTTCAAGGTGGATTATGTCTGCTATTAGACATGGTTATTGAGCCTTTAGATAAATTAAGTTTGAAAGATATTTGGGCTCGTGATATTAGGAGATTCGCTACATTTTGGGCTTTTTAAATTGAGTTTTCCAGAGACATCCTCCGAGCGGCTCTTTAGTCTTCAGAACGTACCTTTACATCTTTTACCTAAGGAATTTTTCTTGGGGTGAAGGAAGATTTGCAGGAGTATCTTTCTTAAAAACAGTTGGAATTGCAAAAGAATGAGTGAGTATGTTCCTTTTACTCTTTTCCCACCTCCCTGAGTTATGCTACAAATTGTATTTCTTGTATTAGTTATACAGTAATATATAACAACTATACACATACATGCTCTCATAGGCATACTTGCATCTACACACATATGCATTATTGCACCTTAATATGTGCATCTAGGGACAGAAGAGCTTATAGTGTCACAGGTTTCCCTTGTAATAGTGGTCCATGATGATATTGATGCTTCTATTTAAAGATGAGTAAAGGATTCTCATTATTGTTATTTATGAATTAAACCTTTAATAAACATAATGATCTTAAAAATTAAATTGTTTGTTTATTATATATTTAATATTAAAGATATTGTACAAAGCAATTACAGTAAAATGATTCAAACTCTTGTAAATAAAAATTGTCTCGTTGAATGTAATAGTTTTGCTTTTCAGTTATATAAAAAGTATAAAAAGTTTTTTCAGTTATAAAAAAAATAAATTTTTCAGCTATAAAAAAATATATGAAAATAAAATTTATAAAGATATTAAAAAATTCATAAAAGAATATATAAAAATATAATTTTTTTTTATATAGAATATTAAATAAAATGAAATATAAGATATTTTATAAATATGTAAAATATAAAAATATGAAATTATATAAATTATATAAATAGAATTATATAAAATTAAATCTATAATACATTATATAAATAAAATCATATAAAATTATACAAATATAAAAATATAAAAATATAAAATATTATACATAAAATATTAAATAAAATAAAATATTAAATAAAATTTTTCATAAATGAAATATATAAAAATGTAAGATTTTCATTTATAAAAAAAATATGAAATATAAAATGTAAAAAATTTCAGTTATAAAAAATATAAAATATTTAAGATGTAGTGTGTTTGGTTATCTCATATCAAATACAAAGGGAAATAACTTTTGTAAAAAAAGATTTAAGTTACCTCCCTTGGCTCATTATGTTGGATACGGTCAAAGGGAAATAACTTTTAAGTAAAAAAAATTGAGTTATATCCCTTGGACCATGTGAGTTGGGTTATGTTGGGTAGAATTTTTTTTTAAAGATTTCAAGTTATCTCCCTTGGTACGTGTGAGTTTAGTTTTATCAGATGAAATTCAAGGGAGATAACATTTTAAGAAAGATTTAAGTTATCTCCCTTGATTCCTGTGAATTGGGTTGGAAATGATATTTGTTTATATTAATGTAATTTATTTATAATAAGAGAGTTTCATAATTTGCTTGAAGCATTGTGTATGTATTGGTTAGGAGGTTGATTTAGAAGGCCATCACAATGCAGTTTGGAATAAATAAAAAATAATAATACGGTAACAATGGTGGTGTGTGTTGACCTGTATTTTTTTATTATTTCTTGAATTTTCGAGGTAATACCTCTTTATCAAAAGAATTGAACTGAAGCAGTACAGCTATGGCATTTCTTCCTAAATGAATTTTTTTTTTTTTTGAAAATGACGTTATTTTTTAAATAACTGTATTCCCGTGTGAGCGTGAATGCGTTTATTTTTATTTTTATTTTTTTTTTGTACGTGTGCGTATGTTGTAATGCGCGTGACATTGAAAATGCGTGTTGGCTGTGACGTTAAGACTGTATCCTAGCGCGGGATTTTGTACGTGGGTATGTGCGAATGAAAAAGTGTATTTGTGTTTTGTGACGTTTCCTGTTGGATTTTACATCAATTTAATCATTTAATATTATTAATATTATTATTATTAATATTATCATATTTATTTGCTTATTTACTTATTTATATCTAATTCAATTTATCTTTTTATTTTTAATATATTTTTTTAAATATATATATATATATATATATATATATATATATATTTAATTTATTTATTTATTTAATTTTTTTTTTCCTTAACTAGTGTGCAATGGCTTGTGTGTTTGTATGTGTGGGCGAGATGTTGGGCTATAGATTTGAGTGCGTGTTTCGTATTAGTCTTCTCGTTGTAGATTTGTTTCATTAGTAATTCTCCATTGTGCATGTGGGTATGTGTTTTGTGTGTGTGTGCATATACTGTTACATGTGTGCGTTGGGTTTATTGTATGATGAACTCTGCGCTGAGTTCACTCCTGTTATTGATCTCTGGGTGTAATCTAGCGATTAGCAAGGCCTCTTTAATTCTGAGACTACCCAAATTTCTCTCTCGAGCCTCTATATTGACTGTTATATTTCTTTCTGTGTTGTTGCATTTAACTAAGTGTTTACGGAAAGTGGATGCTTGTGTGTGTAAGTGTTCTTTGATTCTAATGTGTAGTGGTCTTGTGGTGCTACCTATGTAAAATTGGTTACATATATTACATTTTGTACGGTATACCACATTCACTTCGTGGCACATACCTGTAATAAAAATATAAAAAAAAAAATAAAAATAAACGCATTCACGCTCACACGGGAATACAGTTATTTCAAAAATAACGTCATTTTCAAAAAAAAAAAATTCATTTAGGAAGAAATGCCATAGCTGTACTGCTTCAGTTCAATTCTTTTGATAAAGAGGTATTACCTCGAAAATTCAAGAAATAATAAAAAAATACAGGTCAACACACACCACCATTGTTACCGTATTATTATTTTTTATTTATTTATAATAGTTTAACTTATTTATGGTAATATAATTTATAATCTATTTGTAATGATATAACTTATAATTTGTTAATAATAATATAATTTATTCATAATAATATAATTTAGAATTTATTTAGAATGATATAATTTAGAATTTATTTAGAACAATATAATTAATTTAGAATTTATTTAGAATAATATAATTTATTTAGAATAATATAATTTATAATCTATTTAGAATAATATAATTTATTTAGAATAATATAATTTAGAATTTATTTAGAATAATATAATTCATAATTTATTTAGAATGATATAGTTCATTTAGAATAATATAATTTAGAATTTATTTAAAATGATATAATTTATTTAAAATAATATAATTTATTTAGAATAATATAATTTAGAATTTATTTAGAGTAATTTAATTTATTTAGAATAATATAATTTATAATTTATTTAGAATAATATGATTTATGATTAGAATAATATAATTTATAATTTATTTACAAGAATATAATTTATTTAGAATAATATAATTTATAATTTATATAGAATAATATAATTTATTTAGAATAATATAATTTATGATATATTTAGAATAATATAATTTATAATTCATTTAGAATAATATAATTTATTTACAATAATATAATTTATAATTTATTTAGAATAATATAATTTATGATATATTTAGAATAATATAATTTATAATTCATTTAGAATAATATAATTTATTTAGAATAATATAATTTATAATTTATTTAGAATGATATAATTTATAATTTATATAGAATAATATAATTTATTTAGAGTAATATATTTTATAATTCATTTAGAATAATATAATTTACTTAGAATGATATAAAGTATTTCTATCTAATACAAATAATTTGTAAGCAGATTTGTTTGACCCATTGATGAGATCCTAACAGGTATTACCACTCCATAACAGATTGAAACTGGGAGTAAAGGCAATGAACAAGTTCCAGAATTTATCCTTCTGCAGGGGATGAAGTTTGTGTATTTCAGGCTTTGCTGACAAGGTAGTCAATATATTTTGAAATACAGAAATAAATATCTAAGATTATCTATATCTGTATGAAATGGATTGTGGGAGTTGGATTAAGGGACCCATAATTCTGTTTTCCTTGGGGTTCAAATCAATGTCGGTGTGCCCTGATGAAAACTCATCTAAGTAGTTCTGTATTTTGTTAATAGAGTTTTTATCTTTTTATTTTTGTAGCTAATAATGCTGAACTGCAAAAACCTAACAAATACTCTAAGTTACCCAGTGTTCTATATCCCTTTACATACCAGGTATATAAATGGGAGAGAGAAGAGAGATGGATATGAGCTCTTATTTTTCTTACTTGCTTGTACTTGTCACTGTCATCTCCTTTAGGCTGCTTCCTTCTTTTGAGCTGGGTCGTCTGTGCTCATTTCTTGTTTCTAATGAATAAACAAGACTTTGTTGTTTTTTTAGACATCTGTTCTTTATTACAATATCCCCAAGCCCAAAAGGGTTTTCTACCGACGTGAGAAGCCAGCATCTTGGAAGCAAAGATCCTAACGTCTGCTCCCCTCAGCTAATGGCCAGTGTCTGCCTAACTAGACCAATTCCTTTTCACACACCTTTCATTCAGCCAATCAGAAGTTAGCATACAGGTCAGTGAAAGATTAACTGCTGCCAATAACTTTAGTGGCTAATGGTAACTTTCCATTTAAACCCCTCCATTTTTGAATCTTCAACAAACTTCAATTCAAAACCGAGATACACTTACATACATAATTCGTAGGCTACCCACGATATTATGTAACACTCAGTTCTGGCTATTGACAAAGATCTTTGGCAACAACTAAACCTAAAAGTAAAAGGGAACATTTCACAAATCAGGTAAGAATATTATCACATGCACACACACACACACACACACACACACACACACATATATATATATATATATATATATATATATTATATAGGAGAGTAAGGAAAATAAAGTGCTTGATTACAGATGTAAGAGTTATATTTATTTGTTATGTATACTATACAATTAAAAGGCATTTGTTACCATTGGTTTCGAAGCAGTGTATTAGGCACTTATATTCAATACAAAGTGCCCTTGAAAAAAGACAGCAAATTCTTATTCAGTTGTATATAGATATATATATATATATATACAGTGGTGAGATATTTTTTGTTATATTCATTTGTGCATTTTACCATGGCGCAAAATAGGGTACCATTTTCCAGCCAAATCCCATATGACATGCCCACATACTCTGATCCTAAATAAAAGTGTGAGAGTGTGACGCTTTGATTCTAGGCAGGATGCACAGATACTACACTCTCATCCTAGGCTGGTGTGCCAGAATGTGACTGGGCCACAGTCACACCACATTTGTATTGGTGTTGCAATTTCAGTAACAAATAAATTTTTATGGAATGGAGTTTTTGGTTCCATGCCCCTTTTGTTTTAGATTAAGTTTTTTTAATACTTTTTGTTAACTAGTTGCCTTATCAAGAAAGAAAAAATCTGCTCTATTATTTACCCATAGCTGGGGGGAGAACATATGGATTAATGCCTTTTCCAAGGGAATTAGCAGTAAGTGATGTGGCCTTGTGTTATTGCTAAAAACTATAAATGGCACAAGGCAAGATGTCCCCAAGCACCCCAATTTGGTTTTCAGACACCAAACAACAAGTAATTGTCAGTTAGCTCAACATCGACCTAGCAACCAGATTCAAGCCTCTCCACATAGCACAGAAGATGAGATAAGTATACAATTAATTTTACTATCAACACGTCATCTCCATTCTGAAGTGGAAGTGTAATGTGACAGTACAGCCTTTGTGGTTAAACAGTTCAACTGCATATAAGTCAGCAACAATTTTGGGTTGAAACTCTATAATTCAAGTATTACTATCTAATACAAATAATTTGCACATAAATCTAATTAACAAAAGGTGCAAATTATTTGACATAATGAATTTATATGTGTTTCCAACTAAATCCTACAGTTACAATAGCAAAATTCCTGCAAGTAAATGTGTAAGTTGTTTCTTGAAAATCATGTTTGTTTATTTCTTATTGGATTTTAAAAATTCATTTAAAAAAAAAAAAGCCAATTAAGCAACATAATTTGTTTTTCATAATAAATAAAATTATTTTGCTGTTTGTCAAGAATAGTTGAAAAAAAGTGAATTCATCGATAGAAGAAAGGAATGCACCAAGATGGGCTGACTGAGTACTTTAAACTATTATATTTTCTCATTACAGAATTTGAACCACGACTTGCAAGAAGCTACATTTTAGAGGTACAACATGTGGAAGATTTATAAGCATCAAAGGTGAGTAAATTCTAAGATTGTAATTCACAGTTCTATGTTTGTTGACTTTTTTCATTATATATATTTACCAACCCCTCCGCATGAGCAGGATGCGACACAAGGTCAATTTTTAAGCAGAGTTTAACAGATTTGAATTTAACAGATTTGAATTCAGACTGGTTTCCTAGCCCTGGTTAAAGAGCCCAGTCTTCCCTGCTATTTACCCATAGCTGGAGGGAGAAATGGATTCATACCTTTCCCAAGGGTATTAGCACCATGTGAAATGCAAACAGCTCTGTCCAGGAATTGAACTTGGGTCAACGAGTCCATTTCCTACGACTCTAACCATTAGACCACATGCCTCCACTTGACTTTTTTCATTATTGTACCAACTTTTTCGAGCTAAAATCTAAACATGTAACAGGATGCTCATTACCAGATAGCTAAACACTTTATCAATTAAATTAACCAAAGCAGTGATTAACAGTCAACTTATTGCAGCTGTTGTTGTTATAGCAAATCTGTTGGACTGATACTATTGTAGCTGCCACTGTTTTTAGGCTGATTCCAGCAGTAAACAAATTTTGCCTTGTCATTGGCATCATGTCCGGTTTTAGGCCTCCCCTTCCCACTCCCTCCTCCAACCCCAAATAAAGTACCCCTTGACCCTGATCACCCTCATGGTAAAAATGGTTACCTTATAAAAAATAGTTCTTGGGTTTTTTAATAACCCCTATTATATGTGTAAGTGCATTTTCTGAGATTGTTTGGAGTGCTTATTTTGCCTTTGTGTTTTATGATGAGTAACTCTCTGCTGTTTTGTGCAGTGAAATAGAAAAGGGTTTTAAATAAAGGATAAAGTCTTGGATTGAGTAGGAATTTTTGGTATTGTCAAGTCTAAAAAGAGTGCTGGCAAAATCTTTCTTTCCGTTGAGATGGTCATTTGAGCAAGTCAAGCTCTTTGAGGCTCCGATTGTGAGCAACTTTGGCGGTAGTTTTGAAACCGCAATTCTTAGAACCACTAAGATATTGGTCCCTTTAATGTGCAAGTCCCTGAGTGCCAGCAAAGGTATTTAAGTCCTCCATTCTCTTCTCTGAAACTGCATTTATTTACATGTTGTTATTTTGTTTTAATTTTTAATTTCTCAAAATGAGAAATATCCTTTTCCCCTGTTAAATTATTGTTTGTGCTTTTTGTGGCATTTGAGTTCTAAATACCCCAAACCTCCCTTCATATGTGTAATTTGTAATTCATAGTTTGTGCTTTAAATGTTTTTATAGTTGGAATTTTCTGTGTAATATTTGTCTATTTTATTGTATTTGTATTTCATTGTATTTTGTGTGATATTGTGACTTATTCGAATTTTCGTTTAATTCACAGTTTTCACGGCATTCACTGTATGAAAAAATAAATAACTATTTTTGAACTACGGTGTTGTCTGTACGTCCTTGAGCGCACGGTGCGAAGCAACTTCTTTGTAAAGACACGGAAAGCCAAATTTGTTGTCAGCAAAATTGTGGGACTGCCATTAACAGTGAAAACTTTGTTTTCTGAACGTATTCACACAGTGAAGTCTTTGTTTTCTAAACAGAAAGAAGGAACGTTTTCATAACAGTGAAAACTTTGTTTTCTAAACAGAAAGAAGGAACGTATTCACACAGTGAAAACTTTGTTTTCTAAACAGAAAGAAGGAACGTTTTCATAACAGTGAAAACTTTGTTTTCTAAACAGAAAGAAGGAACGTTTTCACACAGTAAAGACTTTGTTTTCTAAACAGAAAGAAGGAACGTTTTCATAACAGTGAAAACTTTGTTTTCTAAACAGAAAGAAGGAACTTTGAGGCTTTTCTAAAGAAAAGTTAAATACGTTTTTTCACAGAGAAAAAACAGAAGAACGTTTTCATAACAGTGAGAACTTTGGTACAGAAAAATTAGTAAAAAACTTATTTTTCAAAGAAAAAAAAAACAAAACATTTTCACACAGTGGAAACTTTAAAATTTAAAAATTAAAGACGTTTTTTCACGGAGAAAAAACAGAAGACTTTTTCACATAAAAGTGAAAGCTTTGGTACAGCGGAGACTTTGCTTTTCCAAAACCAAGAACAAAGTTAAAAACTTTGAGTACGACGAAAGTCGAAATTTTTTGAGAACATTTGACATCAAAAAAGCAAAAAACCTGAAAAGCCGTAAAAAATTTAAGTCTATGAAACGGACGTAAAAAAGAAAAGAAGAAAGAAAGAAAGAAAGAAAGAAGTCATCTTCTTGCTAAAGAAAATAAAAGGCGAAAGGTATTAGCCCACCTCTAACATTGTGTGCGACTGCTAGAAGGGAAGGGAAGGTGAACGGATTGAAGATTTCCCTTTCTCACACTCAGTGTCAGGCGGAGTGACTATCACCCAGTTCAAAAATAGGAGACACCCCTTTTAGTTTGTGTTTGTTTCTTCCCTCCCACCGTCCCGTTAAAGTTGTGCCGGCAAGGTTATGGAGATTCCACAAAGTAAGCGAACTCCTCCACCAGAAGACGGAGAAAAAACGAGCGTCTGCGACGAAGATATCCCTTATATGGAAACAAACTTGGAAAAAACTCCTTCAGTAGCCCGGTCGAACGAAACCGACCAGCGAGGCCGGCGGAGGTCGGACAGGGAAAGAAAGCTAACCCTGAAGGCCAGAGAACATGAGATGATGAGATATGAGAGGAATACATATAGAAAGCGGAGCGCGTTACATCTGCTGATGCGACAAATTTCAAAAAGGGACTTGAAGACACAGCCAGTCACTGAACTCCAAAAAATGCAGAAATGTCTAGAGGAGGGAAGTGCAGCGATGGTCTCCACATTCAACTGCCTTCAGGATCTGGCAGGCGAGGACTTGGAAACAAGCATAATAGAGGAGGTGAAACAGACCAGCGAAAGAAAAAGGGAGTTGGTTTGCAAGGTCCGTCAAGCCATCAACCGAGTAGAATTCGACACAAAAGAGTCCAAAATTTATGTGGCACCTGACTGTGTCTGAAATTTCGTCCCTTCCCTCATCTGCATCTAGTCCATCCGCCTCTAGGCCCTCGTCAAGGAAAAGTGAAGCGACGCAGGACCAAACAAATCTACAAATGTTTGTGAAACACAAGGAAGGGAGCTTGTCCTCAGAGCAGAAGTGGAAAAATTCAGAGAATTGGGCAAGGATGGCTAGGCAGGAACTGGACACATACAACAGGTCGGGAGCAGTAAACCAGTTGAACGCCAGTAGGCACCAGGGTCTAAGAGGTACATCCCAGGACCGTCAATATCAGGAGTCTCCAAAACATCCAGAGTGGAGATAGAGAGGCCTCTATCACTAGCAAAAAGGGATGGCTTCCGCAGTGGCCTGGAAAGGGACGATTTGGCGGAACTTATACGAGCCTATACCACGTCAATGTCTTTAAATAGACTTCCTGCCCCTGAGCCTGACGTTTTCTATGGGGACCCACTGGAATACCCAGATTGGATTGCCTCCTTCACCGCCCTGATAGGATCCAAAGATATATCTCCCCAGGAGAAAATCCACTACCTCAAGCGATACCTCGGTGGACCAGCTCGAGAAGATGTCAGGGGTATTTCCTGCTAAAATCAGAAACTGCCTATAATAGAGTAAGGGAAGTTCTGGCAGAACGGTATGGATGTCCATTCAGGATAGCGGAGGCCTTCCGAACAAATTGGACTCCTGGCAGAAGATCCAAAACAAGGACTGTAAGGGACTGCGAAAACTTGCAGATTTCGCACTGCAGTGCAAAGTGGCGATGGAGGATAACGCAGACTTATCCATCCTGAATGACAGTCGCGAGATTAGGAAAGTCCTGGTGAAGCTACCAGAGTGGATCACGAATCGCTGGGGGCGCATAGCAGCAAAGGCTAGAACCAGCTGTGGAAGGTACCCCCTTTTTCTGAATTTGCGGATTTTCTGGCTGAAGAGGCGAACATTGCGTGCGACCCAAACATATCACTGGCTGCCTATCAGTGTGTCCCAGAGGTTGATGCGAGAATGCAGAAGAGGAAGTTTGGTGCAAATGTTTTTCTGGCCGGCACCCAGGCTGATGGTAAACTATGCAAATTCTGCCAGCGAAAAGGCCACACCCTACATGAATGCTGGACGTTCTCAAGCAAGAGTGGCGAAGAGAAAAGGATATTCATCCAGGAGAATGGGCTGTGCTTTGGATGCCTGGAAAGGGGCATATGGCTAAGCAGTGCCCTAAGAGAAGTGTTTGTCAGCACTGTAAACAACGACACCCTACTTGTCTTCATCGAAAGAGGGATGAGAAACCAGGCATGTTGCCAGAGTCTACGCAGGACCCAAACCCAAAAGAACCACAACAGATGGAAGGAGATTACAATGAAGCATGCTGTCGAGGAGTATTAAATACAAAGACAGGTACTCAACACAGCTCTTCTATGATTGTACCAGTATGGTTGTCTTCGGAGTCTGAACCACAGAGGGAACATCTTACATATGCTATGCTTGATACTATGTCAGACTCCACGTTTGTCTTGAAGGACACCTTGGAGATGCTCTACAGGTCACGAGAAGACATGTGTAAAGAATCCCAGCCCATCAACCTGAGGTTAACAACCATGACGGAAAGGAACAAAAAAATCAGCAGCCGAAGACTGAACACCTTAATGGTGCGTGGATACCGCTCGCCAGAGAGAATACCACTCAGGAATGTCTTCTCTAGAAAGTTTATTCCAGTGGAACGGTCCCATATTCCGACCACCGAAACCGCCAAGAAGTGGCCCCACTTAAAAGACATTGTACACCTGGTGCGGAGACATATGGATTAATGCCTTTTCCAAGGGAATTAGCAGTAAGTGATGTGGCCTTGTGTTATTGCTAAAACTATAAATGGCACAAGGCAAGATGTCCCCAAGCACCCCAATTTGGTTTTCAGACACCAAACAACAAGTAATTGTCAGTTAGCTCAACATCGACCTAGCAACCAGATTCAAGCCTCTCCACATAGCACAGAAGATGAGATAAGTATACAATTAATTTTACTATCAACACGTCATCTCCATTCTGAAGTGGAAGTGTAATGTGACAGTACAGCCTTTGTGGTTAAACAGTTCAACTGCATATAAGTCAGCAACAATTTTGGGTTGAAACTCTATAATTCAAGTATTACTATCTAATACAAATAATTTGCACATAAATCTAATTAACAAAAGGTGCAAATTATTTGACATAATGAATTTATATGTGTTTCCAACTAAATCCTACAGTTACAATAGCAAAATTCCTGCAAGTAAATGTGTAAGTTGTTTCTTGAAAATCATGTTTGTTTATTTCTTATTGGATTTTAAAAATTCATTTAAAAAAAAAAAGCCAATTAAGCAACATAATTTGTTTTTCATAATAAATAAAATTATTTTGCTGTTGTCAAGAATAGTTGAAAAAAAGTGAATTCATCGATAGAAGAAAGGAATGCACCAAGATGGGCTGACTGAGTACTTTAAACTATTATATTTTCTCATTACAGAATTTGAACCACGACTTGCAAGAAGCTACATTTTAGAGGTACAACATGTGGAAGATTATTAAGCATCAAAGGTGAGTAAATTTTAAGATTGTAATTCACAGTTCTATGTTTGTTGACTTTTTTCATTATATATATTTACCAACCCCTCCGCATGAGCAGGATGCGACACAAGGTCAATTTTTAAGCAGAGTTAACAGATTTGAATTTAACAGATTGAATTCAGACTGGTTTCCTAGCCCTGGTTAAAGACCCAGTCTTCCCTGCTATTTTACCCATAGCTGGAGGGAGAAATGGATCATACCTTTCCCAAGGGTATTAGCACCATGTGAAATGCAAACAGCTCTGCCAGGAATTGAACTTGGGTCAACGAGTCCATTTCCTACGACTCTAACATTAGACCACATGCCTCCACTTGACTTTTTTCATTATTGTACCAACTTTTTCGAGCTAAAATCTAAACATGTAACAGGATGCTCATTACCAGATAGCTAAACACTTTATCAATTAAATTAACCAAAGCAGTGATTAACAGTCAACTTATTGCAGCTGTTGTTGTTATAGCAAATCTGTTGGACTGATACTATTGTAGCTGCCACTGTTTTAGGCTGATTCCAGCAGTAAACAAATTTTGCCTTGTCATTGGCATCATGTCCGGTTTTAGGCCTCCCCTTCCCACTCCCTCCTCCAACCCCAAATAAAGTACCCTTGACCCTGATCACCCTCATGGTAAAAATGGTTACCTTATAAAAATAGTTCTTGGGTTTTTTAATAACCCTATTATATGTGTAAGTGCATTTTCTGAGATTGTTTGGAGTGCTTATTTTGCCTTTGTGTTTATGATGAGTAACTCTCTGCTGTTTTGTGCAGTGAAATAGAAAAGGGTTTTAAATAAAGGATAAAGTCTGGATTGAGTAGGAATTTTTGGTATTGTCAAGTCTAAAAAGAGTGCTGGCAAAATCTTTCTTTCCGTTGAGATGGTCATTGAGCAAGTCAAGCTCTTTGAGGCTCCGATTGTGAGCAACTTTGGCGGGTAGTTTTGAAACCGCAATTCTTAGAACACTAAGATATGTCCTTTAATGTGCAAGTCCCTGAGTGCCAGCAAAGGTATTTAAGTCCTCCATTCTCTTCTCTGAAACTGCATTTATTTACATGTTGTTATTTTGTTTTATTTTTAATTTCTCAAAATGAGAAATATCCTTTTCCCCTGTTAAATTATTGTTTGTGCTTTTTTGTGGCATTTGAGTTCTAAATACCCCAAACCTCCCTTCATATGTGTAATTTGTAATTCATAGTTTTTGCTTTAAATGTTTTTATAGTTGGAATTTTCTGTGTAATATTTGTCTATTTTATTGTATTTGTATTTCATTGTATTTTGTGTGATATTGTGACTTATTCGAATTTTCGTTTAATTCACAGTTTTCACGGCATTCACTGTATGAAAAAATAAATAACTATTTTTGAACTACGGTGTGTGTCTGTACGTCCTTGAGCGCACGGTGCGAAGCAACTTCTTTGTAAAGACACGGAAAGCCAAATTTGTTGTCAGCAAAATTGTGGGACTGCCATTAACAGTGAAAACTTTGTTTTCTAAACAGAAAGAAGGAACGTATTCACACAGTGAAGTCTTTGTTTTCTAAACAGAAAGAAGGAACGTTTCATAACAGTGAAAACTTGTTTTCTAAACAGAAAGAGAACGTATTCACACAGTGAAAACTTTGTTTTCTAAACAGAAAGAAGGAACGTTTCATAACAGTGAAAACTTTGTTTTCTAAACAGAAAGAAGGAACGTTTTCACACAGTAAAGACTTTGTTTTCTAAACAGAAAGAAGGAACGTTTTCATAACAGTGAAAACTTTGTTTTCTAAACAGAAAGAAGGAACGTTTTCATAACAGTGAAAACTTTGAGGCTTTTCTAAAGAAAAGTTAAATACGTTTTTTCACAGAGAAAAAACAGAGAAACGTTTTCATAACAGTGAGAACTTTGGTACAGAAAAATTAGTAAAAAACTTATTTTTCAAAGAAAAAAAAACAAAACATTTTCACACAGTGGAAACTTTAAAATTTAAAAATTAAAGACGTTTTTTCACGGAGAAAAAACAGAAACTTTTTCACATAAAAGTGAAAGCTTTGGTACAGCGGAGACTTTGCTTTTCCAAAACCAAGAACAAAGTTAAAAACTTTGAGTACGACGAAAGTCGAAATTTTTTGAGAACATTTGACATCAAAAAAGCAAAAAACCTGAAAAGCCGTAAAAATTTAAGTCTATGAAACGGACGTAAAAAAGAAAAGAAGAAAGAAAAAAGAAAGAAAGAAGTCATCTTCTTGCTAAAGAAATAAAAGGCGAAAGGTATTAGCCCACCTCTAACATTGTGTGCGACTGCTAGAAGGGAAGGGAAGGTGAACGGATTGAAGATTCCCTTTCTCACACTCAGTGTCAGGCGAGTGACTATCACCAGTTCAAAAATAGGAGACACCCCTTTTAGTTTGTGTTTGTTTCTTCCCTCCCACCGTCCCGTTAAAGTTGTGCCGGCAAGGTTATGGAGATTCCACAAAGTAAGCGAACTCCTCCACCAGAAGACGGAAAAAAACGAGCGTCTGCGACGAAGATATCCCTTATATGGAAACAAACTTGGAAAAAACTCCTTCAGTAGCCCGGTCGAACGAAACCGACCAGCGAGGCCGCGGAGGTCGGACAGGGAAAGAAAGCTAACCCTGAAGGCCAGAGAACATGAGAATGATGAGATATGAGAGGAATACAATAAGAAAGCGGAGCGCGTTACATCTGCTGATGCGGACAAATTTCAAAAAAGGACTGAAGACACAGCCAGTCACTGAACTCCAAAAAATGCAGAAATGTCTAGAGAGAGGAAGTGCAGCGATGGTCTCCACATTCAACTGCCTTCAGGATCTGGCAGGCGAGGACTTGGAAACAAGCATAATAGAGGAGGTGAAACAGACCAGCGAAAGAAAAAGGGAGTTGGTTGCAAGGTCCGTCAAGCCATCAACCGAGTAAGAATTCGACACAAAAGAGTCAAAATTTATGTGGCACCTGACTGTGTCTGAAATTTCGTCCCTTCCCTCATCTGCATCTAGTCCATCCGCCTCTAGGCCCTCGTCAAGGAAAAGTGAAGCGACGCAGGACCAAACAAATCTACAAATGTNCTGGTGCACCCCCTTATGGACTGTGAGGTTGGGTTACTGATTGGATATGATTGTCCCCGTGCTCTGGCTCCAATAAATTTGTTGTTGGAAAGGATAGCGAGCCATTCGGAGTGGAGACGGACCTAGGTTGGAGCATTGTTGGGAGGGCTGAACTGCGAGAAGACCCTGGCGATGCTATGGGTTTACCTGCGGAGTGGTGACATGTAAAGTTCCCCCAAACCTGCAACCAATGATGAATCGGAGGAGGAGCGTAAATCCAATTATCCCAACGAAGGTGAGCGTTACCTTTCTGTCCACTACCCAAGAAGAGAAATCATCTGCTCCAACTAAGGACATTGACACTACTCCAATAAAAAAGGACCCAAATGATGAGGAGGCTGGTGAATTGAGTGGAGAAAATGACGATGACAGAAAAGATGTTGATGACCTTGGCAGGTCACTATTGGTGACATTAAGACAGGACCCGCCGTTTATGAGACACCACGAATAGTCAAGCAAGGTACCGATTACAATAAATCCTCATCATCGGGTGGAACTGGTGAAATGAATAAGACCCAAGGCAAAGAAATTGACCTTGAAGCTGTGGGTTTGAACAATGGAATCCCAACATATGATTATGATTTGAATAGTTCACAAGCTGAAGACAAGCCAGGTGCTGACATTACGGATTATTTCAACTGTGGTCTTAATGAGGATACATGGCAGCAGTACTGCGAAAAACAGAGACGCCTTCGAATGAAAAATCAAACCATAAAATCATGGTACACCATGCTGGTGCACCTACTCCAGTTGTAAATTCTCGGACTACCCCCGAAGAGAAACCTGTGCCGTTAAACACAGATTCAAGTAACACTCCAGTTATGCTCCCTAGCAAGAGAGCTGCATCACCCCCCAACCATAGAATGTCCGGCGCTATTGATGTTATTGGTACAACTGACAGGGACTCCAGACGCCCAGCACAGCCGTCTAACAATAATGAACCAATTCCTACCACAGATTCAAATGATTGCCGTAACAATTATTCTGGATTTCTCCTCCAGAAATGCCACCACCAGGTATGCCTCCACCTCCTGGAGTACCTATGATTCCCCCCAGTTTTCCTGTACCTACACCTCCAGCTGATGGCTATGACTATTATATCCAGCTCAGAATCAACCAAATGACAGAAATTCTGGCTACGAAGAACGATCCAGTTATGATTGTGAAGGCAATCATTTTTATTCCAACCAATATCCTAATGCACCTTCTCACTGGAAGAACAGGGGCAACAACTTTAATGATCGATGGGATTATATCCGTGAAATAAGTCCACCTTATGATGCAGAATATGATAGGAGTGGTTATCGGCGTGAACGGGATCGTAAAAGAGACAGAAATCGGGATAAAAGGGGAAAGCGCATAGGAACACCTGTATACCTTGACAGGCCCATACACAAACTCGTATTGCTTTTCCGCCCTGACAACAATTGAACACTCAGCTCTACCTCCCGATACATACACACACACATTACATCTCATCACTCACCAGAGGTTCACCAACCTCTTAAGCAGTTCCCAACAAGTTACCCCAATTTGAGTAAAAGGTTTTAAAGACATTAGCAAAAAAAAAGAATTTTTTTTATGGACCTTTACAACCCCTTCAGTTTGTTGTACCTCCCCAGAGACTTTTGACAAAAAGGACTGAGAACAAAAAATGACTTTATTGTAAAATCACAATGGTGATTTTGGGGGGAGTGTAGCTGCCACTGTTTTTAGGCTGATTCCAGCAGTAAACAAATTTTGCCTTGTCATTGGCATCATGTCCGGTTTTAGGCCTCCCTTCCCACTCCCTCCTCCAACCCCAAATAAAGTACCCTTGACCCTGATCACCCTCATGGTAAAAATGGTTACCTTATAAAAAATAGTTCTTGGGTTTTTTAATAACCCCTATTATATGTGTAAGTGCATTTTCTGAGATTGTTTGGAGTGCTTATTTTGCCTTTTGTTTTATGATGAGTAACTCTCTGCTGTTTTGTGCAGTGAAATAGAAAAGGGTTTTAAATAAAGGATAAAGTCTTGGATTGAGTAGGAATTTTTTGGTATTGTCAAGTCTAAAAAGAGTGCTGGCAAAATCTTTCTTTCCGTTGAGATGGTCATTTGAGCAAGTCAAGCTCTTTGAGGCTCCGATTGTGAGCAACTTTGGCGGTAGTTTTGAAACCGCAATTCTTAGAACCACTAAGATATTGGTCCCTTTAATGTGCAAGTCCCTGAGTGCCAGCAAAGGTATTTAAGTCCTCCATTCTCTTCTCTGAAACTGCATTTATTTACATGTTGTTATTTGTTTTAATTTTTAATTTCTCAAATGAGAAATATCCTTTTCCCCTGTTAAATTATTGTTTGTGCTTTTTTTTGTGGCATTTGAGTTCTAAATACCCCAAACCTCCCTTCATATGTGTAATTTGTAATTCATAGTTTGTGCTTTAAATGTTTTTATAGTTGGAATTTTCTGTGTAATATTTGTCTATTTTATTGTATTTGTATTTCATTGTATTTTGTGTGATATTGTGACTTATTCGAATTTTCGTTTAATTCACAGTTTTCACGGCATTCACTGTATGAAAAAATAAATAACTATTTTTGAACTACGGTGTTGTCTGTACGTCCTTGAGCGCACGGTGCGAAGCAACTTCTTTGTAAAGACACGGAAAGCCAAATTTGTTTCAGCAAAATTGTGGGACTGCCATTAACAACTATTGCACTTGTAATTAAATTGCTATTATGAACTTATTGTATTTGCATTAGAAAAAAAAAAGAGAAAAAAACTTCCCAGAGACTAATAAAACAAAAAAAATATAGTTGTTCTTAGCTACCCATGATGAAGCTACCTGAATTCAGACCACCTGTATTCTGCTTAAAAATTGACTTTGTTTGTAAAAATACACTTTGGTTAAAATTGCAAATTGTCATCAAAAATTAAAATGTAATAATTTGGCTTGGGCATAGATTTTAATGAATTTAATTATTACTAAGGACGCAATTTATGTTATTTTTTTACTTAAATTTCTATTTCAATATTACAGGCAACGCATGCTTTTCTTAAGTATGGATGAGCAAAAGTGTAATGATCCATGTTTTTATGTTAATAAATTCTCAGAAAATATTTATATCCTTTAAAAATTACTTTCTCTTGCAGTGCTCTGTAGGAAAATAATGTCCAATGAAAAATGGTTAAAAACACAACGAACAGTTAAAATTTAAGTAAAAAATAACATAGATCGTGTCCTTAGTAATAATTAAATTCATTAAAATCTATGCTCAAGCCAAATTTTTCCATTTTAATTTGGACCTCATTTTTTACCATATATAAATGGAGATCATAATTGTTAAATTGATTTTGGCATAAAATAACCCAACAAAGATTGATATGCTATAAAACCAACCATCCAAATGTTTATGTATGTATAGATCAATAAGTGCAGTGTTTAAAACTCCTTTTTTTAATTTGGATTATTAAGATTTTTCAGACTCTTGTTATAAACAACATTTCAGTCAATGTCCCCCCTGGCCTTCTTCAGGTGTTTTTTTATCAAAATCTTGAACCTTCTCATCATAATCAAGAGCATTTACAGAACTTCAAACCAAATCCTTTATTTTATCCATTGGGGTAGATTATTCTCACTCTGTTAACCACGATTGGGTACAAGTGTTACGCTATGTTAAGTATTCTATGTTATTTTCACCCATAGTCAGGATTGAACCTGCAACCTACAGATGATTGTCACTTAGAACTGTATTAACTCAACCCTTATATCCAGTGAAACATGTGTCATCTACAAAATTCAAATAAAATATACATTTTTAAATATTTTTAATAATCTCTAATGATTTTTTCCTTAATTTTCTCTCAATATATATTATAGAATAGTTCTGTTTACTTCATTTGAAATATATAAACTAACTACCAGCATTGCCTGGTAGAAGGGTATAATAAAAAGTTAGTCTTGCAGATCCATTGATTGTTTTGGTCTCACATAACTGATTTATGTTTTAATCACGAATGCAACCAATGACTTCCCTTTTCTTACTATTTCAAATCCTAAATTTTTAAATATCTTCCCAGATATAAACAAAACTTCATTATTTTTTCACATAAACCAACCTCTGGTGATAGTGAATGTATATTTATTTAGTCATTAGTTTTCTATTTTCATAGTTTCCTCAGACATACATACACACAACTGCCCTTTATATATGTATAGATCACAAAATTACTTCACCCATAGATCTGTAATTAATTAATCAATTATTATTATTATTATTATTATTATTATTATTATTATTATTTGCTGTCCATCATATCCGATGATGACACCACCACAAATCCTTTTCCTCCATTTGATTCGATCCTGGTTGCATCTTGCCAACTGCCTATGGGGATGTTAAAGTCCTTTCAGGTTTCTCTTGATGTTGTCTTTGTACCTGAGCTTTGGTCTACCGATTCTAGGGATCCCTCTCTCAGTGAGAATGGCTTTGACAGTCTGTCATCCCTAAGTCTGTTTAAGTAGCCAGCCCATCTCAGGTTACATTGGACAAGTATTTCATGCATGCCAGGGAGTCAGTTCTCTCAGGATGTCCTGTTTGAAACATAAATCTGTAATTAATTAAAGGCCAAGTATATACATCTATCTCTCTTCTTTTTTTGTGAAACACAAGGAAGGGAGCTTGTCCTCAGAGCAGAAGTGGAAAAATTCAGAGAATTGGGCAAGGATGGCTAGGCAGGAACTGGACACATACAACAGGTCGGGAGCAGTAAACCAGTTGAACGCCAGTAGGCACCAGGGTCTAAGAGGTACATCCCCAGGACCGTCAATATCAGGAGTCTCCAAAACATCCAGAGTGGAGATAGAGAGGCCTCTATCACTAGCAAAAGGGGATGGCTTCCGCAGTGGCCTGGAAAGGGACGATTTGGCGGAACTTATACGAGCCTATACCACGTCAATGTCTTTAAGTAGACTTCCTGCCCCGAGCCTGACGTTTTCTATGGGGACCCACTGGAATACCCGGATTGGATTGCCTCCTTCACCGCCCTGATAGGATCCAAAGATATATCTCCCCAGGAGAAAATCCACTACCTCAAGCGATACCTCGGTGGACCAGCTCGAGAAGCTGTCAGGGGGTATTTCCTGCTAAAATCAGAAACTGCCTATAATAGAGTAAGGGAAGTTCTGGCAGAACGGTATGGATGTCCATTCAGGATAGCGGAGGCCTTCCGAACAAAATTGGACTCCTGGCAGAAGATCCAAAACAAGGACTGTAAGGGACTGCGAAAACTTGCAGATTTCGCACTGCAGTGCAAAGTGGCGATGGAGGATAACGCAGACTTATCCATCCTGAATGACAGTCGCGAGATTAGGAAAGTCCTGGTGAAGCTACCAGAGTGGATCACGAATCGCTGGGGCGCATAGCAGCAAAGGCTAGAACCAGCGCGGAAGGTACCCCCCTTTTTCTGAATTTGCGGATTTTCTGGCTGAAGAGGCGAACATTGCGTGCGACCCAAACATATCACTGGCTGCCTATCAGTGTGTCCCAGAAGTTGATGCGAGAATGCAGAAGAGGAAGTTTGGTGCAAATGTTTTTCTGGCCGGCACCCAGGCTGATGGTAAACTATGCAATTCTGCCAGCGAAAAGGCCACACCCTACATGAATGCTGGACGTTCTCAAGCAAGGTGGCGAAGAGAAAAGGATATTCATCCAGGAGAATGGGCTGTGCTTTGGATGCCTGGAAAAGGGGCATATGGCTAAGCAGTGCCCTAAGAGAAGTGTTTGTCAGCACTGTAAACAACGACACCCTACTTGTCTTCATCGAAAGAGGGATGAGAAACCAGGCATGTTGCCAGAGTCTACGCAGGACCCAAACCCAAAAGAACCACAACAGATGGAAGGAGATTACAATGAAGCATGCTGTCGAGGAGTATTAAATACAAAGACAGGTACTCAACACAGCTCTTCTATGATTGTACCAGTATGGTTGTCTTCGGAGTCTGAACCACAGAGGGAACATCTTACATATGCTATGCTTGATACTATGTCAGACTCCACGTTTGTCTTGAAGGACACCTTGGAGATGCTCTACAGGTCACGAGAAGACATGTGTAAAGAATCCCAGCCCATCAACCTGAGGTTAACAACCATGACGGAAAGGAACAAAAAAAATCAGCAGCCGAAGACTGAACACCTTAATGGTGCGTGGATACCGCTCGCCAGAGAGAATACCACTCAGGAATGTCTTCTCTAGAAAGTTTATTCCAGTGGAACGGTCCCATATTCCGACCACCGAAACCGCCAAGAAGTGGCCCCACTTAAAAGACATTGTACACCTGGTGCACCCCCTTATGGACTGTGAGGTTGGGTTACTGATTGGATATGATTGTCCCCGTGCTCTGGCTCCAATAAATTGTGTTGTTGGAAAGGATAGCGAGCCATTCGGAGTGGAGACGACCTAGGTTGGAGCATTGTTGGGAGGGCTGAACTGCGAGAAGACCCTGGCGATGCTATGGGGTTTACCTGCGGAGTGGTGACATGTAAAGTTCCCCCAAACCTGCAACCAATGATGAATCGGAGGAGGAGCGTAAATCCAATTATCCCAACGAAGGTGAGCGTTACCTTTCTGTCCACTACCCAAGAAGAGAAATCATCTGCTCCAACTAAGGACATTGACACTACTCCAATAAAAAAGGACCCAAATGATGAGGAGGCTGGTGAATTGAGTGGAGAAAATGACGATGACAGAAAAGATGTTGATGACCTTGTGCAGGTCACTATTGGTGACATTAAGACAGGACCCGCCGTTTATGAGACACCACGAATAGTCAAGCAAGGTACCGATTACAATAAATCCTCATCATCGGGTGGAACTGGTGAAATGAATAAGACCCAAGGCAAAGAAATTGACCTTGAAGCTGTGGGTTTGAACAATGGAATCCCAACATATGATTATGATTTGAATAGTTCACAAGCTGAAGACAAGCCAGGTGCTGACATTACGGATTATTTCAACTGTGGTCTTAATGAGGATACATGGCAGCAGTACTGCGAAAAACAGAGAGACGCCTTCGAATGAAAAATCAAACCAATAAAATCATGGTACACCATGCTGGTGCACCTACTCCAGTTGTAAATTCTCGGACTACCCCCGAAGAGAAACCTGTGCCGTTAAACACAGATTCAAGTAACACTCCAGTTATGCTCCCTAGCAAGAGAGCTGCATCACCCCCCAACCATAGAATGTCCGGCGCTATTGATGTTATTGGTACAACTGACAGGGACTCCAGACGCCCAGCACAGCCGTCTAACAATAATGAACCAATTCCTACCACAGATTCAAATGATTGCCGTAACAATTATTCTGGATTTCCTCCTCCAGAAATGCCACCACCAGGTATGCCTCCACCTCCTGGAGTACCTATGATTCCCCCCAGTTTTCCTGTACCTACACCTCCAGCTGATGGCTATGACTATTATTATCCAGCTCAGAATCAACCAAATGACAGAAATTCTGGCTACGAAGAACGATCCAGTTATGATTGTGAAGGCAATCATTTTTATTCCAACCAATATCCTAATGCACCTTCTCACTGGAAGAACAGGGGCAACAACTTTAATGATCGATGGGATTATATCCGTGAAATAAGTCCACCTTATGATGCAGAATATGATAGGAGTGGTTATCGGCGTGAACGGGATCGTAAAAGAGACAGAAATCGGGATAAAAGGGAAAGCGCATAGGAACACCTGTATACCTTGACAGGCCCATACACAAACTCGTATTGCTTTTCCGCCCTGACAACAATTGAACACTCAGCTCTACCTCCCGATACATACACACACACATTACATCTCATCACTCACCAGAGGTTCACCAACCTCTTAAGCAGTTCCCAACAAGTTACCCCAATTTGAGTAAAAGGTTTTAAAGACATTAGCAAAAAAAAGAATTTTTTTTATGGACCTTTACAACCCCTTCAGTTTGTTGTACCTCCCCCAGAGACTTTTGACAAAAAGGACTGAGAACAAAAAATGACTTTATTGTAAAATCACAATGGTGATTTTGGGGGGGAGTGTAGCTGCCACTGTTTTTAGGCTGATTCCAGCAGTAAACAAATTTTGCCTTGTCATTGGCATCATGTCCGGTTTTAGGCCTCCCCTTCCCACTCCCTCCTCCAACCCCAAATAAAGTACCCCTTGACCCTGATCACCCTCATGGTAAAAATGGTTACCTTATAAAAATAGTTCTTGGGTTTTTTAATAACCCCTATTATATGTGTAAGTGCATTTTCTGAGATTGTTTGGAGTGCTTATTTTGCCTTTGTGTTTTATGATGAGTAACTCTCTGCTGTTTTGTGCAGTGAAATAGAAAAGGGTTTTAAATAAAGGATAAAGTCTTGGATTGAGTAGGAATTTTTGGTATTGTCAAGTCTAAAAAGAGTGCTGGCAAAATCTTTCTTTCCGTTGAGATGGTCATTTGAGCAAGTCAAGCTCTTTGAGGCTCCGATTGTGAGCAACTTTGGCGGTAGTTTTGAAACCGCAATTCTTAGAACCACTAAGATATTGGTCCCTTTAATGTGCAAGTCCCTGAGTGCCAGCAAAGGTATTTAAGTCCTCCATTCTCTTCTCTGAAACTGCATTTATTTACATGTTGTTATTTTGTTTTAATTTTTAATTTCTCAAAATGAGAAATATCCTTTTCCCCTGTTAAATTATTGTTTGTGCTTTTTTGTGGCATTTGAGTTCTAAATACCCCAAACCTCCCTTCATATGTGTAATTTGTAATTCATAGTTTGTGCTTTAAATGTTTTTATAGTTGGAATTTTCTGTGTAATATTTGTCTATTTTATTGTATTTGTATTTCATTGTATTTTGTGTGATATTGTGACTTATTCGAATTTTCGTTTAATTCACAGTTTTCACGGCATTCACTGTATGAAAAAATAAATAACTATTTTTGAACTACGGTGTTGTCTGTACGTCCTTGAGCGCACGGTGCGAAGCAACTTCTTTGTAAAGACACGGAAAGCCAAATTTGTTGTCAGCAAAATTGTGGGACTGCCATTAACAACTATTGCACTTGTAATTAAATTGCTATTATGAACTTATTGTATTTGCATTAGAAAAAAAAAAAGAGAAAAAAACTTCCCAGAGACTAATAAAACAAAAAAAATATAGTTGTTCTTAGCTACCCATGATGAAGCTACCTGAATTCAGACCACCTGTATTCTGCTTAAAAATTGACTTTGTTTGTAAAAATACACTTTTGGTTAAAATTGCAAATTGTCATCAAAATTAAAATGTAATAATTTGGCTTGGGCATAGATTTTAATGAATTTAATTATTACTAAGGACGCAATTTATGTTATTTTTTACTTAAATTTCTATTTCAATATTACAGGCAACGCATGCTTTTCTTAAGTATGGATGAGCAAAAGTGTAATGATCCATGTTTTTATGTTAATAAATTCTCAGAAAATATTTATATCCTTTAAAAATTACTTCTCTTGCAGTGCTCTGTAGGAAAATAATGTCCAATGAAAAATGGTTAAAAACACAACGAACAGTTAAAATTTAAGTAAAAAATAACATAGATCGTGTCCTTAGTAATAATTAAATTCATTAAAATCTATGCTCAAGCCAAATTTTTCCATTTTAATTTGGACCTCATTTTTTACCATATATAAATGGAGATCATAATTGTTAAATTGATTTTGGCATAAAATAACCCAACAAAGATTGATATGCTATAAAACCAACCATCCAAATGTTTATGTATGTATAGATCAATAAGTGCAGTGTTTAAAACTCCTTTTTTTAATTTGGATTATTAAGATTTTTCAGACTCTTGTTATATAAACAACATTTCAGTCAATGTCCCCCCTGGCCTTCTTCAGGTGTTTTTTTATCAAAATCTTGAACCTTCTCATCATAATCAAGAGCATTTACAGAACTTCAAACCAAATCCTTTATTTTATCCATTGGGGTAGATTATTCTCACTCTGTTAACCACGATTGGGTACAAGTGTTACGCTATGTTAAGTATTCTATGTTATTTTCACCCATAGTCAGGATTGAACCTGCAACCTACAGATGATTGTCACTTAGAACTGTATTAACTCAACCCTTATATCCAGTGAAACATGTGTCATCTACAAAATTCAAATAAAATATACATTTTTAAATATTTTTAATAATCTCTAATGATTTTTTCCTTAATTTTCTCTCAATATATATTATAGAATAGTTCTGTTTACTTCATTTGAAATATAAACTAACTACCCAGCATTGCCTGGGTAGAAGGGTATAATAAAAAGTTAGTCTTGCAGATCCATTGATTGTTTTGGTCTCACATAACTGATTTATGTTTTAATCACGAATGCAACCAATGACTTTCCCTTTTCTTACTATTCAAATCCTAATTTTTAAATATCTTCCCAGATATAAACAAAATCTTCATTATTTTTTCACATAAACCAACCTCTGGTGATAGTGAATGTATATTTATTTAGTCATTAGTTTTCTATTTTCATAGTTTCCTCCAGACATACATACACACAACTGCCCTTTATATATGTATAGATCACAAAATTACTTCACCCATAGATCTGTAATTAATTAATCAATTATTATTATTATTATTATTATTATTATTATTATTATTATTTGCTGTCCATCATATCCGATGATGACACCACACAAATCCTTTTCCTCCATTTGATTCGATCCCTGGTTGCATCTTGCCAACTGCCTATGGGGATGTTAAAGTCCTTTCAGGTTTCTCTTGATGTTGTCTTTGTACCTGAGCTTTGGTCTACCGATTCCTAGGGATCCCTCTCTCAGTTGAGAATGGCTTTGACAGTCTGTCATCCCTAAGTCTGTTTAAGTAGCCAGCCCATCTCAGGTTACATTGGACAAGTATTTCATGCATGCCAGGGAGTCAGTTCTCTTCAGGATGTCCTGTTTGAAACATAAATCTGTAATTAATTAAAGGCCAAGTATATACATCTTTGTTCATTAAAGGCAAGAAAATAAAAATGTTAAGAACTCTGTGGCTTTAAATGACACCATGTTAAAATGTTAAATGTGATTATAGATGAAATGAATGTAAACGTTTTACAAATTCCTAATGATTAGCTGAGATGTTTGTTCAATCAAATGAGTGTCAGTTTGCAAATCAAAGCAGTCAGAAATTGTCAACGGAAGTTACGTTTGGCTAAATGGAAAAAATTTGTAATAAATTCAAATTCTAACTATAATATAAATGTTAAAATATCCTGTTTCATAGGAAATAATTTCTTTCTTTCCGGTTCTATTTTTACAATATATTTTAATTAAAGTTCTTTCATATTTCACTGTATGATATATGATACATTAAAAAAAAGATTCATGCTTTTCAAAGATGTACCACAAAGCTATATAGTTGTGGGGAGCAAATCAAATTGACGAGATGAAAGAGTACGTCTACTTAAGATAGATAGGGAATGTTACATAATCTATGCGGTTGCATAAGATTATTGTCAATCCCCTGTATTTCTAAAGGGATGGCCCTTTTCATATCACGGGTGGGACTTTCCATGGAATAGTACAGAAAGCCCGCCAAATTACGTGAAGTCACATGGGACCTGGTTAGGTCCTCAGTTTTCAGTTGGACGTCAGGCAGTGAAGGTGTCCTGCCTTAACTGGAACTCACGCGTGCTATGTTAGTCAGATATTTAGTTACATGAAATGTATAGTTAAGGAAATAAAAGCTTAAGAAAAATAACACGGTCTTGTGATTAATGGGTGTCTTGGTAACAGGACTGATTGGAAGAAGAAATGAGCCAAGTGCGACCAATCACCAAGACGATAGAAGAGATGCCAGAAGAGACGTAAGATAGAAAAGACGTCAGAAGAAGAATAGTAAGTAAAGTAATGAGAAGGGTATACAACAGGAATATGTGCTGGAACATGGATGCGGAAATCTCATGGAGAATAAGATAATGGTGGCAGTCATTTGCCACTGTAGTTAACACTCTGAAAGCAAAAATAAAATGACGAAAATAAATGCTTTGTGCATAAGGATCGGCGCAGCTAGAGAGAAAAATAGAAATATTAAAAATTATAATTTTCAACAAATCAAAAAGACCCTTTTTTGGAACCTATCTGAACCGTATATAAACGAATGTTTTTCAAAGAACAGCAGAGAAAGAACCAACTTGCCTGAATACTCCATGCTTTTCATTATAAGGAATATTTCCTTACTACAGAAGGTATTATAAGCTATATATGTATGTATATATATATATATATATATATATATATATATATATATATATATATATAAGTAACTTGACTGCTAATTTGATTTTGAATGTTACCCTTTCTTTCTCAGTTGGAGTCAACTCCACAATTCTTATTATCTTATTACATGAACATTTAAAAAAGCATTTTCTGCAGGACATTGATCAGTATTCTTGATTATTGACACATTTTATTTGTTAAATTTATGAGTTCTTTGTTTTTCTGCCTTAATACATGTGACCTTATGGTGTGATGAGTAAATTACCCAAATATATATAACTCCCATCAACTCCTCCACTATACCATGATAAAAGATTTGCTGAAAGTAAAGCTTGCCAATCTCTTCAGGCAGATGATCGGACAAAGAACCGATACGAGTCACTGTGTGCCGACAGCATGGAAAAGGGTTGAACATGCCATGTGATTCCTACTGAGGTTGGTTGTCATGGGTTTCTAGGACACTCAGTCATTTTGTTTCTTTCAAAAATAGGGATCACTGACTGGTGTTTGAAAATTGCCTTACATCGTCTTCAGACCACGGTGTAATATACATCGAGCTGGATTTGGTCAAGGTTAAAAAGACTTCAGCACATATGAAATGTACATGGAATCACCATTCCTGTGTGACTACGTAACATCAAGAAACGGTTACTACAATCGCGTAATGACATCAACGGCTGAAAGTAAGCACATTTTAAAAATCACAAACTGCACTTAAAATGAAACTCCCAAGATGAACGTATGCTATAATTTCTTCTCTTTATTGTTCTAGGATGTATGAATTTTTAATACCTTGTCCGGTGACAAAAGCTGCTTGGAGGTACTAGGAGTGGCAGTACCGCCTTGAGCAACTGAAATTGTATTATCACTCCTGGTTGGTGGCTGATGATGGCAGGGTATCGCATGTGCTATCACACGTATGATGATAAAATAAAAATGAGCGCCATTTTGTCTGCGATGTTATAAAAAAAAGTAAAAAGTAAAGTCGACGGGGCAGCCTAAAGTCGGTATCAGCCAGTCAGCGAGGGAGTCTATCCCCTTTTCAATAGCGCTAGACCAAGGAGATTGTTTTTAGCATCTGAGGTGGAGCACCACACCTACCATCAGCTCCTTACTTTACTGCACAGATCCCTGTGCTACTTATACGCTGAGTTGGCGGGGACTGGTATCGAACTAGGAACCTTGTGGTTTCTAGCCGAACGCTCTACCGACTGAGCATGCAAGCAAAACATGATCTACACCTAAGAAGGAAGAACAGTGACTGGTTACAACACAAAGCACTGGAGAAAGACCATGCTGGGAATATTGTTACATAAGTATCTCCAAAGCAAGGTGATTTGGAAGCGGAGTGAAGGACATGGTCACAGAGTTCCAAAAGCAGAAGTTCTGTTGGGCCAGACATGTTACAAGGTTCACAGACAACAGGTAGACCGATGCAGTTATCAAGTGATATCTGAGAGATGAGAAATAAAAACATCTTAGAAGTCCATCATGTGAAGATAAAATTGTCAATTAATTTTGGCCAATATAGAGGGCTGGTTTAGCTCAGTCGGTAGAGCACTTGCCAAGGAATCACAAGGTTCTAAGTTCAATACTGGCCTTCGCCAACTCAGTGAATGAGTAGCACAGGGATCTGTGCAGTAAAATAAGGAGCTGATGGTAGGTGTGGCGCTCAACCTCAGATGCAAGAACAATCTCCTTGGTCTAGCGCTAGTGAAAAGGGGATAGATTCTGTCTGGCTGATATTGACATTAGACTACCATTTGTCGACTTTACTTTACTTTTATAAGAAGATGGACAAGAACAGAATGAAAGTACAGCTATGGGTTAAATTGTACAATTACTGTTTAAGGATAGCTTTGGCATAAAATGACCCAAAAAGGTTGATATGCCATTAAACACAGAATCCAAACCAAGCCTAAGACTTATTTTACGTGATTGGAAATGTTATTTATCAATGAACCCTTGCATTTTAAATGTTATTCTTATGCAATCTGCATTGTTTATTATGTTTTTTGTTTTGTGTTTTCAGAATCGGGGACATTTTGAGTAGCTTGTGAACAAAATCAAGATCTTGAAAATAAGCACTGTGCCAGAGAAAAAGAATTAGAGAATATCATCAAGAGTGGTTTGAAGTTACCGGAATTAGAGAAAGAGATAAACAAATGGAAGAGAATTGCAGAGAGCAGCAATCAGGATATTGAAAATTATCGAGTAAAACTCAACTCCTTTCTAAACATTCTTCACAGTCTTCAAAAACAAGGAATGATCACTTCTGAAAATGGTCTCCAACTGCCAACACGCCAAAATCTGAAGACTTTTAAACATTCAAATATTGTTTGATGTTCAGAAGAATTTTTACCATTAAAAGCAAAGCAGCAGTTTCCAAACATTTTTTTACCTATGCCCCCTAGATCCCTATTTTACTATGGTAAACACCCCCCCCCCCAGTTATTCAGTGTTTAAAAATCTATTGTAGTTTTATGATAAAATATTTTTGCCGCCCTGTCAGCTGGGGTGGAATACACGACTGCACCTCTGTACAGGGGTAAGACTCCCGAATGGGCCACCTTCGGCTGTGGGTGGTGACCCATGATACTTAAGGATGGAACCCAGCTGAGCAGTCCATGGCATGCAACACCCCACTTAGGCTTTTACTTAGGCTAGACAGGCAGTCGTAAAGATCTCCTCCGATCAATCGGCTGCTCACATCAAGCCCTAGCAGCTATATGATTGACCCAGCCCTATTACCCTTATGGCAAGCCCAAACCCTTCTTATCATATGGGTGATAGAAGGTGGTGGCTGATGGGTCTTCATGTCCTGTTAATGACGTTAAACTCTATCTGATGGTGAGGTTCCAGTTTTGGAGGTCTGGGGAATTTATGCCTGCCATTGCTCCCTGATCCACTCTGACCCAGAGTGGTTGTACCTGTTCGGGTCCCATCTAAAGGTTAAATAGAAAAATGTGTTTATAAAAAAAATTGAGTATCCATCAAGAATAAATCAATTTCAAAACTTTGTTGGCATTAAATGACCCAAGTTGATATGCCGTAAAACATAAACAAACCAAAACAAACTAAATATTTTTGCTTGCTGGACCCAAAAAAAGTTATATGGTCCCCAGTTGGTCATATGGCCCCACGGTTGAGAACCTCTGCCCCAAAATGTTCAGACATTCTTATCTTCATTTTGAAAAAATTTCAATACCTACATTTTAGTCAGCATTTCTCCTGGCTTTATCTTCTGACATATCCATTAATCTTTAGGGAACTTTAAATCTTTGAAACATTAGCACCCAGATAATCTGTACCTAAACTGAAAAAAACAAATTTATCACGAAGCAAAAGTTTACTACAGGTTACAGGTATCTTTGTTTAAAATTATTCAATGAAAAGAAAGGCTGTGAATGGTTATTATATTAAGGTTTTCATTATTAGTGTTTGTCATGTTTTCCTTGTGGACCTGAAATATTGGGCTTACAGTGTATAGTAAAATAGAGAAATATTGGGCTTACAGTTTATAGTAAAATAATGAAATATTCGGCTTACAGTGTGTAGTGAAATAGTGAAATATTGGCTTACAATGTGCAGTAAATAATTAAATATTGGGCTTACAGTCTGTAGTAAAATAATTAGATATTGGGCTTACAGTGTGTAGTAAAATAATTAAATATTGGGCTTACAATGTGCAGTAAAATACTGAAATATTGGGCTTACATTGTGTAGTAAAATACTGAAATATTGGGCTTACAGTGTGTAGTAAAATAGTGAAATATTGGGTTTGGAGTATGTTGTAAAATAATGAAATATTGGGCTTATAGTAAAATAATGTTCAACCCAAAATATAATATTTACAGGTTCAAAGGGTTAATACATTTTAATGTTTTTGATTTTTGCAACTAGTATATCAATTACTTTTAAAATTTTACATATGTTTAAATCTGCTAATCTTAAGATTAATTTCAATTGATTTTTTTTTTTTTGCTAAAACTTTTAGAAAAACAAAAACAAAAACTTTGGAAAAGTTAATTTAAATATTTCTAAGTAAATTGCATCTAAAAAAAAAATTTTTCCGCATGCTTTATATCTTAATTCCAAGTGTGATTATTATTTCATGTTTTGAATAATTTAGTTTGAATAAGTTTAAAATATAAAAAAATTAGAAAATTAATTTTCAAGGTTATTGCAATCATTTGAAACTCTTAGCACATAACAAATTATCAATCGTCTGATCACGTCAAGCCCTAGCACTAATATGATTGTCCCAACCCTATTGCCCTTATGGCAAACCTCAACCCTTTTTATCATATATGTACTAGAAGATGGTGGCTGAGGGTCTTCATGTCCTGGGAATGACATTAAACTCTATTAGTTCTGGAGGTCTGTGGAATGTAGAGGACTCCTTCATTACCTTTGCTCCCAGGTCCACTCTGACCCGGAGTGGTTGTTTGGTTTGGTTTTGTTTTACGGCATATCAACCTCAGTGGGTCATTTAATGCCGATAAAGTTTTGAAATAAATCAATTAATGGATAATACAATTTTTTTTTTTTTAAAATACATTTTTCAATTTAACCCATAGATGGGTGGAGTGGTTGTAACTGTTTGGGTCCCATCTATGGGTTAAATAGAACAATATGTTTATTAAAAAAATTGAGTATTATCAAGAATGAATTTATTTCAAAACGAAATGTTGGCATTAACTGACCCACCAAGTTTGATATGCCATTAAACAAAACAAATAGACAAACAAACAAAATAAATTCCAATTTCACTCCACAGTGAAGACATCTTTATTTTATTTTTTTAAGCTTCCTGTTAAAAGAAATGCTGTTAATGATCACTGTATTAACCTTTTAATTATCAGTAGACAAACCAGAAATATGGAGTTTATAATCGATAATAAAATAATGCTCAGCTGCAATATCAGACTTGTGTGTTGAAAGGGTTAAACAAATACCATTATCTCATTCACACTATTTTTGTTTTGTTTTCCCTCCTCCCCCTATCTGTATAGAATATTTCATAGATCCAAACAAACAAAGATTCCTACCATATTTGGAATTACAATTGAAACTTGAATCTTTCTTTCTTGGAGTAATGGAATAATCGTGGAACAAAAAGAGACAACAGAAGATCAATTATTACTGAGTACTGAGTTCGATCCTCACTAGGTGACACTCCCTCCCTACATATGCCAAATCTAAAAAAGTAAGTAAGAAAAAGTCGTCGGGGGGCCTAAAGTCAGTATCAGCCAATCAGCAAGGGATTCTATCCCCTTTTCACTAGTGCTAGACGAAGAAGATTGTTTTTGCGTCTGAGGTGGAGCACCACACCTACCATCAGCTCCTTACTTTACCACACAGATCCCTGTACTAGTCATACACTGAGTTGGCGAGGGCTGGTATCGAACTAGGAACCTTGTGGTTTCCAGCCGAACGCTCTACCAACTGAACTAACCCAGCCCTAATATGCCAAATGTTCTGTTATTTGTCTGAATTTTTGAGATGAGGATTGATAATTTTTATTATTCAGATTTTTTTTATTGTTGTCCCCATTTTTTTTTGTTATATACTCTCCTGATTGTGACATGAAGACTCCCGAGTTTGACAAGATGGCTGAAACGTTGTGTATATAACAATAAAGATGAGCATATGACCTATTAACAATAAATAGTAACTCAACAGGTATAAAAATGTAGAGAACAGATTGTATTCAGCAATACATATCACATACAATGTTTCCAGCATACACGAAGACTGTTTCTAGAACTACTCGACTGAGTAGTTTTACTCTGCCACATATGTACCCTTTGGGTAAGTCCATGTTCGTGTCATAGGTGAGTCACCTACAACAAGCATAACAGTCCAAAAAATGTAAATGATACTTATGTTACATTGTTGGTAATTTTGAAAAGTTGTTATTTGATTCCAGTAACAAAAGAAGAAACATGTTACAATTTAGTATTATCTGCGTTATTCGGACTATTGTCCCCATCTTCATCGTTATTTGTACAACGTTTCGGCCGATATACCCTCCGGCCTTCTTCAGGTATTTCGTATATATCTGCGCTTGCTACTAAAAAAATCCTTTCCTTCAATGTCCGTTAGTTTGCGGGAGTTTTGAATTTTGGCATAAGTCAGTCTGGCTTTGTCTATTTTTAGAATATGATTCGTTTTTTCTTTGTTCCATAAACCTACCCGAACAAGAATCTACAGCTTATGAACCATTACAGATTATAGTCATTTTTACGGTATATAGCTTAAGAACAGTTTGACAGACCTTGATAAAATTCCTTTGGTCATTTCATAAAGTGAATACTTTCATTTTGAATTTGGATTAAAGAAATTTGAATTTCTTAAGCATCTCAGAAATGAAGCTGTCAAATTGAACAGAAATTAGGGAATTAGCATGCGTAAAAGATGTTCACCTTAGGTTTTTATTGAGCAGTCATCATCATTAATCATACTAACAGCATACATTCTCTTGATTAGCTCGCACCATCTATCGCTATCAGTTATCAATCCAGGCAAGTCTTTAACTTGGCATCCAGTGCCTGCACATAACAGTTGTAAGTAAAAAAAAAAAATTTTTTAAACAACAACAACAACAACAACAACAACAGCAAGGTCTTTCTTTCATGGGTGTCACCTTTTTAAAATCCAGTTTCATTACCATGTGACAATGACTCAGTTGATGTCAATTCTAAGTGATTGTTACACATTATATTTATTAGAAATTAGCTGATGTTTGCCCATGGCTATGAGGAGGGACCCCCCAAGCATAGGCATGAGCAAAACAGGCAAGGACCCACCCAACAGCAGATATCAGAATCTTCTGCCCAATGTGTTTTGGCATTACTGATTATATTTTTGCATATATAGTATCTTTAAATTATCTTATAAAGGTAAAATTGTTCTATGAAATATTCAATGGAATTTTCTAGAGAAATATTTTTTTAGATTTCAAAGAGTGAAAACTTAAGAGATTTATCAATTAGTTTATTTGGATTGTTAGTCCTAACTAAGCAATAATGCTATATGAAAAATATGGGTTATCTTCCCCTGACAGATCCTGGAAGTAGGACTAGCAAGGGCCTAAATCATCAGAACACAAAAATAGTCAAAGAGGGCAGACGTTAAGTGTGTTCATGAATTGTTACTTTTATATATATATATATATATATATATATGTAAAGAAATAACAAAAGACTTAGAGATTTAGCATTATAGTCTATTTCAGGGAGCTTAGACTATAATGCTAAATCTCTAAGTCTTTTGTTATTTCTTTACTCATATATTTGCTCTGTGACTCTAACATTAAGAGCACACATTGAGCTCTCAAACTGCGATTTGGTTTTGTTTAAATAAAACTCTTGTGTCGTAAGGAAGATTTCTTCTCTGGACTTTTGGATTATATATATATATATATATATATATATAGTTTGTGTGTGTGTGACTTGAGACTGCTAAAGCAATACGTTTTAGCTGCCCTTCGTTCCATTAAACCCCTTTTGATATACTATCCTTGTCTTGTCTAATATTCCTTTCTTATTACAGTATTTTCTGTTAGCTATGTAATCATTTTATAACTTCCTATATAATTTTTGGGTAATGGTTGATTTGGCCTATTCATTTAATGGCATATTAACTCCATATGGATTATCTAATGCCAAAATTTTATTGATTTCTGAATGTTTGATCGTAATCATAATTATAGTAAAATATTGACCTTGTGTCATATCCTGTTCATGCAGGAGTCTTTCCATTTATAGAAGAAGATAGATAAATCTTTCTTCTCAATTCATTAATGTACATCTGGTGAATTTCTTATTTTTTAGGGTTAATGGGTTAGCTCAGCCGGTAGAGCGTTCGGAAAGGTTCCTAGTTCGATTCCGGTCCTCGCCAACTCAGCGTATGAGTAGCACAGGGATCTGTGCGGTAAAGTAAGGAGCTGATGGTAGGTGTGGCGCTCCACCTCAGATGCTAAAACAATCTCCTTGGTCTAGCACTATTGAAAAGGGGATAGACTCCCTTGCTGACTGGCTGATACTGACTTTAGGCCACCCCGACGACTTTACTCTTACTTACTTTTTTTAGATTTGGCATAAGTAGGGAGGGAGTGTCACCTAGTGAGGATCTAACTCAGTACTCAGTAATAATTGATCTTCTGTTGTCTCTTTGTTCCACGATTATTCCATCACTCCAAGAAAGAAAGATTCAAGTTTCAATTGTAATTCCAAATATGGTAGATGCTAAAACAATCTCCTTGGTCTAGCACTATTGAAAAGGGGATAGACTCCCTCGCTGACTGGCTGATACCGACTTTAGGCCGCCCCATCGACTTTACTTTTTTACTCATAGCAAACTGTGGAGAAAGGCCACTTCAAAACATAACTTGTATCTCACGCACACACGTTGAAATCCTGTATTATCATGAGGATTTAAATGGAACACAAATTCCTCTTCATTTCGGCCACACCCAATCTTCTTTTTGTTCTCTACAGCATTTTTATTTTATTATAGTATCCTGCAGAAGTTTGGAAATTGGAAATTCCAACACTAAAAAAAAAAAATCCCTTGCTAGATAAGAAACATGCTAGGATTAAAGAGAAAGTACCAAGGAAATGTATTGCCCAGCTCAGGGATTGAATTTACTATCTCCAAGTTATGAGTAATGTTTCTTTTTTTATAGATCTGTCACCCCTCTTAGTTGGAATGGTTTGGCCAATGGAAAGATATAAAAGCCAAGAAACGTATAACTTTTTTTCTGTTGCCTGGACAACCTTTGTCACGCAGCTTTATACCCTTCCACACACACATACTTCCTGGATTGTAGTAGATGTTTTTTTGTTTTTTTTTTGTTTTATAGTATATCAATCATGTTGGGTCATTTAATGCCAGCAAAGTTTTGAAAGATTCATTGTAATAGTTTAGAAGAAAATTTTTTAAAACTCAATTTTGGTTTTGTAAACAAATTTTCTATTTAACCCATAGATGGAACCCTATCAGGTACTACCACTCTAGGTCAGAGTGGACATGGGAGCAATGGTGATGAAGGGGTGCTCCACATTCATCAGACCTCCAGAATCTCCCCATCGCCTTCTAGCACATATATGATAAAAAGGGTTGGGGGTTTGCCATAAGGGCAATAGGGTTGGGACAATCATATATGTGCCAGGGCTTGATGTGACCAGCCGACTGATCAGAGGGGGCCTCTCCAACCACCCGTCTAGCTTAAGTAAGGGCCACCAGGATTCCATCCTTAAGCATCATGAATTGCCACCCATGGCCAACAGGTGTCGCCAGGGAGGGGAGTCTTGACCCTCTGCAGAGGTGCAGTTGGTGTATTCTAAAGCCCCAGCCAACAGGCCTGCCTTTGCCACCCAACTTTAACCCCTCACACACACACACACACACACACTTCCTGGATCTTTGCCAGTTACTGAGAAAGTCAATGAGATTGCAGTAAAGAGGAAAAGAGAAGACAAAAGTCAAAGGAAGTCAAAGGGAGCAGACTTTAACAGGTTTGAATTCAGAGTTTTCTTTCTCTTAGACTGGTTGCCAAACCAAGGTTAAAGAGCCCAGTCTGCCCAACTATTTACCCATAGCTGGAGGGTGAGTAGTTGGATTCATACCTTTCCCAAAGGTATTAGCGCTATGTGAACTGTAGCTTTGTCCGGGATTGGAACTTGGGTTGACGAGTCCATTTTCTATAACTCTAACCATTACACTACACACCTCCAACATTCATCTAGCGAGATTTACATTGACACAAGACCAGTTTTTTGTTTTTTATAAATTGTGACCCTGGTGTTATATATCCCTTTCTTACTTGTTTGGTGGCCATTTTCCTTTGAGCTGATTTTTCTTTCTCTGGGCTGTTGGGCTCTTCTGTTGGGCTGGGTGTCAGCTCATCTCTTGTTTAATAATCAAGCAAGACTTGTTATTTTTTACAGACTTTATTAAAAAAAAAACCCAGCCCAAAAGGTTTTCTAACCGTGTAGATGAGAGGCCGGCAGCTTGAGAGCGACAATCCTTAAATGTCTGCTCCGACTGGCTTTCTGCTGGCAACTGCCAACTCAAACTAATTTCTGTTCTTACGCCTTCTTTCAGACAATCAGAAGTCGGTGTATATGTCAGCGTGATGTTAAACGCTGTCAATAACTTTACCAGCTAACAGTAACTTATTTGAATCTTCAACGAACTTCAATTCAAAATTTAGCTACACTTACTTACACAATTCATAAGCTACCCATGAATTATGTAACACTGGTAGTGGCCATGTTTTCCTTCCCTATATAACTTGTATGCAAGACATGTGGGCACCCACTTTACCCCATGAGGTAAGTTGTTTCTACTCTTGCTACATTCTCCAATAAGGAAGATGTTTAATTGTCATGTGAACTGATGACTGATTGGGTCACTCCCTTCTGCTCTTCATTCACACACACTACTAGAGCACAATAACACTGTCGGATCGATGAAATTTTCAAGTAAGAAACACTATTTTTCCACCACTGGCAATGCGTTTTTGCCATCAATAAACAACAGCTTGCATGCTGTGCTCCTAAGGTCATTCTAAATATAATGCTCCTTATCTTATTATATTGGCCTATCAGAGAAAGATGTTGGTGATATGGTAGTTGAGACTGAACCTTCTTGACAATAACCCATACTTTTTAGGGCCGGTTTAGCTCAGTCGATAGAGCGTCTGGCTGGGGACCACAAGGTTTCTGGTTTGATACTGGCCCTCACCAACTCAGTGTATGAGTAGCACAAGAATCTGTGTGGTGAAGTGAGAAGCTAATGCTTGGTGTGGCGCGCCACCTCAGATGCTATAAAAACAATCTCCTTGGTCTAGCGCTAGTGAAAAGGGGATAGACTCCCTCGCTGTCTGGCTGATACCGACTTTATTCCAACCCGACGACTTTACTATAGATAGCAGCTAAGAACATGTGAGTCATCGATTTTTCTCGATGAGTAGAAAATTGCACCTATATATAATTATCGATGCTTGCTGACTGTTTATGAAGACCAAACAGTGAATGTGAACACAGGTTGTTGATGTGTTTTAGTAGTGGTGACAACCACGTGAGTGACAAGTCACATTCTGTCCATCCGTAAAATGAAGAGAACCTCAATTGAGCCATCTTTCAACAGTTGCGAGTAACGTATTATTGGAAAATTATTTGGAATATGTTAAATCTCGAATAGTTAAGTTAAAAAAAAACAAACGTGAAAGTGAAAGTGGTTTGAAAAATGTGTGTAACATACTGGGTCTTTGTTTCTTATAAATGAGCTCGTTTCTTCATGTGTGAAAACGACCCTTAAATTATGATCCTGGGTAACCATGTGCTGACTTTTAAAAACAAACTCAAGCGCAACTCTTTTTTGTCAAGAAATTTATTTGGCCGTCCACTCGTCTATAGTAGCCTGCTGCATATATATATATATATATATATATATATATATATATAAAGATGGTTATAATAACAGAATCGGCATAATTATATCTAGTAAACTTATGATGCTCCTGCCTGTAAGTTAACTGTCAAACTTTGGAGAAGAAAGAAAGAAAGAACTTCTTTTATGTTAGCTACTATTACAGCTGCTGTTCTGCAATTCCTTTGGAAAAGCATAATACAAATTGAAATTAATGGCGTTCTTATTGATGCTTTGATTGACACCGGCAGCTCCGGTAATTATATTAATCACAAAATTGTAAAAGCTAACCAATGGAAAATTTTTTCCTGTTCTACTCGGGTGTCCATGGCAAATGCTTCCCTATCATCACAAGTGCATAGGATACTGTCTGGTGAGTTTACATTTTAAAAACAGGTCATACAAAAACATCAAACTCTCGGTAATGAAAAACCTTTGTAGTGACGTAATACTGGGGCACGATTTTCTTTGGCATCATTCTCGTATCGAGATTCCTTTTGGGGGACCCAACCAGCCCTTAGAATTTGTGGTCTAACAGCAGTAAATGTCCAGTACCCATCATTATTCAATAATTTATTTCAGACTGCAAGCCTATAGCAATGAAGTCGAGACGGTACTCACTCGAGGATAAACATTTTATAAAAACCGAAATGACAAGAATGATTAAGGAAGGAATCATTGAAACGAGTGAGTCTCTATGGAGGGCCCAGGTATTAGTAACATCTTCCGAGAACCACAAAAAGAGACTAGTAATTGACTACTCTCAAACCATAAATAGGTTAACCTTGCTAGATGCTTACTCACTGCCAAGGATAGACGACATTATAAGCGAAATTGCCAAATACAAAGTCTATAGCACGCTAGACCTCAGAAGTGCCTATCACCAAGTAGCTATCAAACCAGTAAATCGACCCTATACAGCTTTTAAGGCAAATGGTCACCTTTACCAGTTTAAAAGGATACCGTTCAGAGTAACAAATGGCGTTGCCAGCTTCCAGCGGATTATGGACAAAATAATTAGTGAAATTGATATTGTAACAGTATGTGGGAACAACTTTGCAAACCATAATCACAATCTAAAACGATTAATGGTGGCCCTTAAGAAGTATAATCTAACACTAAATGACGATAAATGCGTTTTTGGCGTAGACACCATTAATTTATTGGGGTACACTGTGAAGAAAGGTTCTACGTCATCAGACCCGGAACGACTGAAGCCCCTATTAGGATTGCCCATTCCTAACAATATGCATGCCCTAAAACGGGCTCTGGGTGTGTTTGCACACTGCTCTCAGTGGATTGCTTCTTTTTCAAGCAAAATACACCCATTGATAAAAACCAGCAGTTTTCCCCTTTCTTCCACAGCTGTGGAAGCTTTTAAAAATCTTTAAGAGGATATAGCCAACTCGATTACAACTGTAGATCCTACTGGTAGTGGATACAGATGCATCCGATTATGCAATTGCTGCCTCTTTAAGGCAATCTGGACGCCCTGTTGCTTTTTTTTTTCAAGGACCCTGTCGCGTTCAGAACAGCGACACTCAGCAATTGAGAAAAAGCTTATACTATAGTAGAGTCACCCAGAAAATGGAGGCATTATTTGATCAGAAAACATTTCCAACTAATTACTCATCAAAAATCCGTCGCATTCATGTTCAACACAAGGACAACAAGTAAAATTAAAAATGAAAAAGTAGCTAGATGTAAAATAGAACACTCCTGTTTTTCTTTTGATGCTATCTACCGACCTGGTAAAGAGCAGTTGACCCACTAACAAGGTTATGTAATTCGATACCAAACATGAATGAGCTTCGTACCTTACACAATGAGCTGTGCCACCCAGGCATAACAAGGATGACACGTGGTACGGACCAGAAATCTACCATATTCCACGGATGATGTAAAAAAATTATAAAATCGTGTAGAATATGTGCAGAAAACAAACCACAGTTCTTCAGACCTAAAACCGGGACTCTGATAAAAGCAACTCAACCATTCGAAAGGTTAAATATTGATTTTAAGGGTCCCCTACCATCAAAAAATGGGAATAGTTATATGTTAACCGTCATCGACGAATCTTCGCGATTCCCATTTGCATTTCCTTGTCCGGATATATCAGCAAATTCGGTGATATAGTTCTTATACTCTTTATTTGCCATTTTTAGTGTCCCAGCTTACATTCGTTCAGACCGTGGAACCTCTTTCATGTCCAGACAACTTAGACAATTTCTTCATGAACGAGGAGGGCCACAAGTCGAACGACACCTTACCATCCTCTGGGTAATGGCCAACGTGAACGCATCAT
The DNA here is from genome assembly GCA_023376005.1 of Doryteuthis pealeii. Lineage (NCBI taxonomy): Eukaryota > Metazoa > Mollusca > Cephalopoda > Myopsida > Loliginidae > Doryteuthis > Doryteuthis pealeii. The sequence goes on from CM042152.1 coordinate 56,406,539, forward strand.
ATGGAAAACCATATGAGAGCATCATATGGAAAATCATACAACTGGCCGCCGCAAACCGTAATGTCCAATCTCCCACTTGGAAGAACTCCTCCCCGAATCTCTGTACGCCATTAGAACACTATTATGTACAGCCACCAGAGGTTTCTCCCCTTTCAACGAAGAAGCCCGGCAGGAACCTCACTTCCTTCATGGCTCTCGAAACCGGGAACGGTTCTTCTGAGACGTTTCGTCCGTCATAGTAAGAATGACCCATTAACGAATGAAGTGGTACTGATCGAGGCGAATCCTCATTATGCCCTCGTATGTCACTCCTATGGAAAAGAATCCACTATTTCCCTCAGAGACCTTGCACCCGCAGGGGATGTACCTGTACCTAATATAGCTTGCAAGGAGGTGCCTACATCTCAAAACCCTTCCACCTCAGCCGAAGGTCAACCTACCCGCATTGTACCATATGACTCCTCTACAGACTCCCCGCAAGTATCAGATACGGATTCCATATTTTCTCTGGAATCCCCAAATGCCCACAGTGGGCCAGATGTGGACGATTGTCCAACTGCTCAGAAACGAGCCCACCCCAAAACCGATTCGGAACCCCTGTTCTCAGAATCACAACCACCTGCACGCAGAAGGAGACGCATCTTTACAACTCAGGTCTGAGAGAGGAAACCCAGCCCGAGTTCTTCAGACCTGGAAACCCAGGGTCTTGATTCTACTCCCAATATCGAACTACCACGACATTCCAACAGAACCCACAAAAAGCCTGGTCGATAGAGCGACTTCATCCCGTATGATTAAAATAAAATGGGGGAGAATGTAATAAATAATTGAGAGTCACCTCCCTTTATGTAACTCTTTAGCCTTTGTAAAACTATATAAACTAACAAGAGAACTGCAAATGTATTCTAAGTAAAATAAAGCTTACGCAAGTCTGACTGTGTATGTTCTCTTATTACTACAATTTGTAAGTGGAGAAAGTTTTAAATCAACAGAAGAAGTAAAAAATCCCATGAGTTAAATGTAGCTGAAAGTGACATTCCATTTTTATTAGGCAAAAACTCGACAAAAAAAGTGAAAAGTAATCGTAGATTTAGAAAATGACAAAGAATCGAGTTTAGAACAAATCATCAACTTACAGATTTCTACATAAAATCGTTATGTTTCAGTTCTGAAGCTCTGGGGAGTATGGAGTACCCCTTCATCACCATTACTCCCAGGTCCATCCTGACCAGTGAGGTAGTACCAATTAGTCCCATCTATGGGTTAAATAGAAAAAAATGTTTTTGAAAATTGAGTTTAAAATAAAATTTCAATACCCATCAAGAATGAATAAAACAAAATGTCTTTGGCATAAATAACCCAACAAGGGTTGACATGCCATAAAGTCCAACCAACCAAACTTATGTTCCTCTAAAGCAGCCCAAGGGCCACAATGCTTTGGGGTTATGATCTTAATAAAAACCAGGTAAATTCATAAGGTAACAGTCATAATTTATTAATGAGTCATCTGATGTTTGTAATCACAAAAAATTGAGGAGGAAGAAGTTTCTGTGCTGCAATGGCTAACGTGCTGAACTGTGACATTGTAGTATATAAGTTCAAACTCCAGTCACACTATCACACTTACTTTTAGACTAATACCCTTGGAAAAGGTATGAACCTTCTTACCCCCCCCCCCTCAGCTATGGGTTAAATATTATCACTATTATTATAAGGATGGCTTTGGCATTAAATAACCCACACAGTTTGATATGCCACTAAACAAAGAAACCAAACAAAACAAAAATATGAAATATCAGGATTAAATGAAGAGGTTGACAAAAGGAACACATCAGACAAGTGATTATTTGATCGTGGCGAAAGCGGGTTACTCTTGGCAGGTTTCATTTTGGAGAACAACTGTTCACAGTAGTAGGTAGGGTAGGTCGATTTTGAAACTGTAACATCTCCCATGTGGAAAAAGTTGCAAATTAACATAAAGAATTACCACACAAAATATTTTTCTTCAAAACTTTGCTTTCTTTGAGGAAATAGATTTCAATCTTTTAAATGTTATCATTGTTAATTATTAGGTAAAAATCAGAAGATCAGAGGTGTTGGTGGTGATAGGGGCATATTTTCAATTTGAATTTGAATTATATATTATTTGCTTTGTATAAAATGTCAACCTTTTCCGTTTTAAATATTGAAATATTTATATTTAATATTCATATTCAATATTCAAAACAGAAAAGCTTGTCATTTTAAACGAAACAAATAAAATATTATAACTAGAATTCTATTTGAAAATAAGCCCCCATCACAACCGACACCTCCGATATGCTGCTTTTTACTTAAAAATTAACCTGTAACAGTGACAATTTTAATTTTGTGGGATCTGCATTTGTGTTGAATGTTATTTTTCATCCTGGAAGATGACTATGAAATCCCAATCAAAATCTTACACTCCTTCATAAATATCTTTACCGGCTTTTGACGGGAAACGCAGTGTTTTCATGAGTCATCTAGTAAAAAAAAACAAAAGGAAATTTATGTTGGATGCCAGTTTGTATGACAATATTTTCAAATGTTATATCATAAGACACTGTTACAATTTGACATTGTATTGACAGAAAAAGTAAGTAACCCTATTTATAAAAAGCTTTTATAAATGTTCTTAATATATAATGAAAAATATATATATATATATATTTGAGTTATGTTAATGCATTATTTCTTTTTTCATTCTTTTTTAATCAAATATCTTAAGATTTTTTTCTCATGTAGTTTTTGTTATTCTTGAAATTGTAAAGGAGAAGCCACTCAAAGGGGATTGTCTCAACTTTTATCAGTCACAACGCAGAGTTTCCTGTCAATATCAACAGAGAATGTTTTATTATTTGAACTCAATAACTACTTTCATTAAGCCTATTTCTCTCTCTAGTTTGTTTTAATGTCTATGTACATACGTCTATCAGTATATAAGCAAGGACACCCAATGTTGCCCGGGAGAAAATCCAAATATGACAACACAGTTAAAATAGGTATTTTAATATATTTCTTCTAATAGAACACAAATCTGGAATGCATAGTTTTTATTTGGGGGAGAGGAGGGTTGTCATCCAGCGGTTTGGGGGTATCATCCATGTTTTTTTGGGGGGGATGTCATCCAGGAGTTTTTGGGGAGATCATCCAGAGTTGGGTTTTTTTTTGGGGGGGGCATCCAGGAGCTTGGGGATCATCCAGGGTTTTGGAGGTGTCATCCAGGAGTTTCAGGGGTGTCATCAAAGGGGTTTGGGGAGTTCATCCAAGGATTGGGGGGGGGTCATCCTGGGGGTGGGGGAGGCTTTGGAGATTTCCCCTCTCAAGATAAGTAAATTATTTTTGTTAAACTAATATTATTATCTAACCGGAGCTCAATGGGTGACCTAACGTTTTGTTTAGTATTATATAAAGGTATTTTTTGCCCTGTCAATGGGGTTTAGAATGTGCTGAGTGTATCCCCTGCAGGGGGGTAAGACCCCCACTCCCAAGTAGTGTCCTTGGTATGACATTAAACTGCATTCAGTGGTGAGGCTCTGGACAGTGTAGAGTACCCTTTTGTTTCCATTACTCCCAGATCCACTCTGACCTGTAGTGGTAGTACCTGAGTCAAATCAAATAGTCAAATAGATCTGTCTGAAAATTATTAGTATTAGATAGAAATACTTAAATCCACATAACCGTGTGCAAATTATTTGTATTAAGAATAGTGACTTGAAGCTATAATTGTTTACTTGGGATTATTATTATTAGTTACTTAAAAGCATATAATTGTGTATGAAGTATTGATATTGCATAGGAATACTTAAAACTATACAACAGTGTGCAAATTATTAGTGTTAGATAAGAATACTTGAAACCATATAAAAAAAAGTAAGTAAAGTCGACGGGGCAGCCTAAAGTCGGTAACAGCCAGTCAGCAAGGGAGTCTATCCCCTTTTCAATAGCGCTAGACCAAGGAGATTGTTTTTAGCATCTGAGGTGGAGCACCACACCTACCATCAGCTCCTTACTTTACCGCACAGATCCCTGTGCTACTCATACGCTGAGTTGGGGGGACCGGTATCGAACTAGAAACCTTGTGGTTTCTAGCCGAACGCTCTACTGACTGAGCTAACCCGGCCCCTAACTATTTGAAAATAAAGGATTATTATTATTATTAGACAGAAATAGCTACTAAATCATATAATTGGATACAAATTATTGGTATTAGATAGGAATATTTGAAACCATATAACTGTATGAAAACAAAAGATTATTATTGAATAAAAATAGTTAGTTGAAACCATATAATTGCTTGAAAAAGACTGCTTCAGCATTAATAGCCCAACAAGTGTTGACATGCCATAAAAAAAACTTTTATATATATTCTTTTTTAAATATAAATTTCTTTATTCAGGAATGACAAAACTACCTTAGAGAATGTTGAATACCCTTTCATTGCTATTACTTCTGGGTTCACTCTGACCTGGAGTGGCTATACCTATGAATCAAATAGATCAGTTTTAAAATTATTAGTGTCAGATATGAATGTTTGAACTGTATGCAAACAAATGATTATCAAATAGGAATAATTACTTGTAACTATATAATTGTATATAGATTATTTGTATTAATGGTCAGCAGCAAGTCTATTCAGTATTTGATTTGGACACACTGTTGAAATTCTATGAACTTTTCAGGAGAACCTGATATGTGTAACACGTCTCTTGGGAGACATACAAAATTTTGAAAATAGATTGTTACAAAATTAAAAATAGTTTTTGCATTGAATCTCAAGAGATTGTCTGGAATTTAAGATTGGTTGGTTTTTCATTGGGTAATTTCAATGGCTGCAAATTTAGTTAATTTTTTTTTGTTTTTTTGTTCTTCATCAATATTGTTCATTACAGTAATGTTAGTGTATATTTTTTTAGCCTATTGAAACCATAAGCCCAATATTCCAGGCTGAGTGCTATTTTACTATACACTGTAAGACCAATATTTTAGGCTGAGTGCTATTTTATTATACACTGTAAGCCCAATATTTCAGGCTAAGTGCTGTTTTACTATATACACTGTAAGCCCAATATTTCAGGCTGAGTTCTATTTTACTATACACTGTAAGCCCCATATTTCAGGGTGACTGCTATTTGTTGTGATGTTAAACCAACAGTAAAAAAGAAGTCAAGTCGAGGTAGGGTAAAATAAGACAAGTGTATTTACAATAATGGTACAGGAACGGCTAGCTTGCCGTTAACGGTAACAGTACAACCTTTTCACTCAGTGTCTCACTATTTATAGTGAGAACCGGTGTATATTCTCCACTGTAGGAACGGCCGGTACAACACTATTTTACTATACGCTGTAAGCCCAATATTTCAGGCTGAGTTCTATTTTACTATACACTGTAAGCCCAATATTTCAGGCTGACTGCTATTTTACTATACACTGTAAGCCCAATATTTCAGGCTGACTGCTATTTTACTATACACTGTAAGCCCAATATTTCAGTATGGGCAACTGTCTGTTTTTCTGAGAGAGAAAAAATACATTTTAATGTTAGAAAAACACAAGGTTTACATATCTTGAGCAATGAGCAAATGAAAACTTTTATGTTGACTTTTTATGTGTAATGGTTAGAGTCATAGAAAATGGATTTGTCAACAAGAGTTCAAATCCTGGATATGGCTGTTTGCATTTCACATAACGCTAATACTCTTGGGGAAGGTATGCATCCAACTACTCTCCTTCTAGCTATGAGTAAATACTAGGGCAAACTGGGCTCTTTAACCTTGGCTAGGTAACCAGTCTAGGAGAAGGAAAATCTGAATTCAAACCTGTTAAACTCCGCTTAAGAAATTAACCTTGTGTCGCTTCCTTGTCGTGCGGAGGAGTTGGTAAATATATATATATATATATATATATATATATATATATATATATATATATATATAAAGTCAGCATATATATATATGTGTGTGTGTGTGTGTGTGTGTGTGTGTGTATATATATATATATATATATATATATTATTATTTATGCTGACTATTTAATGATATCAGATTTTGATTCTGTCTAAATTTGCCAAAACTGTTTTTTATTGCATTCCAAACATTCCTCATGCAAAACTGATCTATCTGTCTATAATATCGGGATTATTTTACACCATGTTAAACTACAGGAGTAATGTGCCCTTGATACCAGAAGTAATAGATCATTATTCACTGCTTTATTTTTTGGGGGACACTTCAGGTTGCCATGTCCATTTCTGTTGTACCATCGAGGTGAAATGATACACAGAAGAAATTGAGTTAATATATTTAATCAGCACCAGTATCCGGTGCTAATGGATACATACAAAAAATTATTTAAAAAAAAACACAGAACAATAAGTTACAAAACAATTAACAAGACAACTTACAAGAAATTGAGGAGAGTCAAATGCAGTATAGCCAAACAAAGTAAGATCAGTTCAAATATTAATCAGCTCATTAACCAACTGTTGAAGTCCTTAATCATAGACTATTTTAAGACTATGAGCCAGGCCATCTGGTAGAGTGCTGAAGGGGTGCTAGCTACTCTACAACAGATCCAAGCATTGTAACACCAATGGAAGAAGTGTGTGGACCTTCAATAAAAAATAGACCTCATTTGGTCACATTCTATGAGGGTTTCTTAGTCAGCCTAAGAACTTTTCAGCCAACCCTTGTATCAAACAATTTTTATCATCAATGTAATCTCTTTTTGCCTCATGGTGTATAGCGGAATAAATTTCAATCTTACCTTGTGTAGTAATCTTGTGAAGTGATAGACTGACTTTGTATTCTGGCAGAGTGCTGAAGGGGTGCTAGCTACTCTACAACAATTTCCTAAGATGATAACTTTATATAAAACTAATTGTACAGAATTTAATTTTCTATGCTTAAGAAAGATAAAAAAAAAGGGTAATTTCCTATAAGTCCAACATAAACAAAGGGGAACCACTCTTGACTGATAGATTATTTATTTATTTATTGATCTACTAGGAAAAAAGAAGAGGGGGTTAGGGTTAGGGTTAGGGTTTAGGGTTAGTTTAATGGGAAAATAAATAAATAATTTATCAGTCAAGAGTGGTTCCCCTTTGTTTATGTTGGACTTATAGGAAATAACTAAAAAAAATTAACAAATTATTAAGATGATAATTGATATTTAATCAATGATTATCAATTTTTTTTGGTATTTATTTAATCTGGGGATATAAAATAATTCCATGCCATTATTGACTGATCTAGTAAGACTAGTGTCCTCATCTTAGTTGTTATTATAGTACTTATAATATGACTATTCTAATAACAATATGTGACTGTAACAATAACCAGAATGAGGATACTAGTATGAGTTATTTTCTGGCTCCCCACCATACCAGTTGAACACAAGGATCATTAACACGCGGACTATGCACAAACCAAAGCTCATTCATGGCCAGGATACTAGTATGAGTACATCATTGAATAATCATGATAATTCTTCATCTCAGAGATTCAAACTAAACTTATATTGCCTTATTGCTTAGTTAGGACAAAATACAAAAACACAAAAATGTCTAAATTGATAAATTTCATATCTGTTGAGTAGATTCATCTTTATTGGAAAAATTAGGGATTAATTATCTGCCCTTGGCACCAGGGGGGAATCAGCCCACATTGTAGATTGGCACCCAAATTGAATCCCTGTCTAGTCACTTGTAGTGTTAAGAATCATGGCAGCAAGATATCGAAATACAGTCTCTCCCTAAATTGACTCAGCAGATAAGTCGGGCGGCGAACGCCATTAAGTTTGAAAATTGTATTTTTTATTAATATATGTTTTTATCTTCATTTGTTTGTTGAGTCTTCTTCATTGAATTTAATTGCCTATTTGTTAATCTGGGAAAATATATTGTGTCCTGCAAAAAGACCATATCTTTTGAAGTGACAATTTGTAAATGTTTTTTTGCAAATTTCTAATTGACACAGATTATAAAATAGACATTGTTTAAATAAATGAAATAATCAGAAGTGGTATTTGCCATTTATTTATTGGCCTTACTGTATCTGTAATGCAGGTCTTAACCCTGTTATTCTTTGTAGAAGAGTAGTTCTGCTAGTTTGCATATGTTTCAATACACTTCTCTGTTGTAGATGCCTTGGGTGATTTCTACCATACATTCTGCAAAATGTATGCATTATTTTGTTTCACTGAATAAGGATTTTCAAGAATATTTTTTTGAAACAAAAAACAAAAAGCAGTGTAGTGTAATATACAGATTGTTTAGCTTATTAAAAATAAATGAATGCATATATATATATATATATATATATATATATATATATATATGTATATATATATATTAAATTTTTGATAGAGGAATTATATATAATTGATAATTGAATCATATTACCACGACCAGACCACTCGGCAAACACCATTTGCGACATCCGGAGCACTGGACAGCTGTTTCGACCTCCTTTGGTCTATATATATATATATATATATATATATATATATATATATATGGGAGTAAATATGGAAATAAATCCGACAATATTAAGAAATTTGAAAAAACAAGTGTTCCAAAAATGAGATGAATTTATTTATCAACGCTTAAACGTTTCGGTTTCTTTAGACCTTCATCAGGATGTATTACGTGGTGAAGAAATTGATGGATGTTTTATAGATGACAGGAGATAAAAAATCTTTATAAAATTTTTTTTGTTGTGTAACTGTATTTGTTCAGCATTATATTTTTGAAATTTTGATTGTGACTTGTCTTTCAAAAATATAACGCTGAACAAATACAGTTACACCACAAAAAAAATTTTATAAAGATTTTTTATCTCCTGTCATCTATAAAACATCCATCAATTTCTTCACCACGTAATACATCCTGATGAAGGTGTAAAGAAACCAAAACGTTTAAGCGTCGATAAATAAATTCATCTCATTTTTGGAACACTTGTTTTTTTTTTTTCAAATTTCTTAATATATATATATATATATATATATATATATATATATGCTCTCCTATAAAATGGATGGAGCTTTACGTATATACAGATTTGTGTATTTATCAGTTAAAATCCTCCTCCAAGTCTGTAGGTGACAATGGCTAAGTGTTTAAGAAGCCTGACTGCTGATCAATTGATTGGGTTTCTATCCCAGCTGGAGGTAGCCTGCAAATGTCTAGCCACACTGAAGAGATGTGATACACTGAAATACGGTGTCTGTGGATGAATATATATATATATATATATATATATATATATGAAGTCAATCAGAGAGTATACTATTGGTTTGGACAACAGCAAATGGCTAAGCATGACTGAACTAGTACCCAAGATAGCTGGTACCTATGGGACTCAAGAATAGTCCATTCATGTATTTGGGTGATTCTATTCCTTGAGTCCTGATTGGCTGCTTGGTTTCTATGATGTTATGAGGCTTCATAAATACTCTGGCATTCTGCAGTAGGATTGCAACATGGTTAGATCTGTATTGAGTTACAGCTACTTGTTTTACATTGTCTTACCAATTTGACGGTAATTGGAACTTAATATGATTATCCTACACACACACACACACACACACATATATATATATATATATATATATATATATATATATATATATATATATTTTCTCATATGTCAAATCAATTTTCCCCATTGCAATAAACTAAAATACCATTAATCCGTTCTAACCCCACCAAAAAATTCACTAAATTTTTTTTTGTCTTTTATAAAGTATAATTCAGCTCTTGACAATGTTATGCTTTGTTGTTGTCATCTTCTTATGTTATTATTTATTATTATTATTATTATTATTATTATTACAGGGGCTGGTTTAGCTCAATCGGTAGAGCACCCACCTAGGAATTGCAAGGTTCCGTGTTCAATATTGGTCCCTGCCAACTCAATGTATGAGTAGCACAGATTATGTAATCTGATCTGTGCAGTAAAGTGTGGCACTCCACCTAGGCAAGACAATCTCCCTGGTCTTGTGCTAGTAAAAATGGGATAGACTCCATTGCTGTCCAACTGATACCGACAATAGGCCCTTTCACCAACTTTTTTCATTTATCAGTTTTTCACACCATGATGAGCTTCACAGGAGTTTGAGTGACAATTCTCCTTAGGTCTCCAGGACTCTTCTGAGTATTCCAGCTGATTTCAACAATGCTGTTGTCTCGATGGTCTCAATTCTTCCTTTGATTTCTAGTTCCTCAAGTCTTTTTTCCAAGCTTTTGGGGACTGTTCCTAGTGCACCAAATACTATTAGTATCACTTTCACCCACATATTTAATTCTCTTGTGAGGTATAGGTATTTGTCTATCTTTTCGTTTTCTTTCATCTTCACCCTGTGACCTGCTGGAACAGTAAAATCTACCAGCTGACAAATTCTCTTTTCTTTTTTGTTAATCAATACTAGCCTTCTGGTTTTCTGGCTGGGATAAGGCAATCCATCTTTAACTCAAAGTCCCAGAGACTTCTTTTTTTAAATTTTTACTTATTATTATTATTACTACTACTACTACTACTACTATTACTACTACTACTACTATATCATCATTATCATCCTCCATGTCTTTCTCTTCCCCAGTGATCAAAAGAGAAAATGTCAATTTTAAATACTTAATACTTGCTTTTTCAAAGATGCTGCAATTTCAGCACATACCCCCTGGTAATAAAAATTTATTTTGTCGAAAATATAAAAATTTGCAGCCTAAGAGATATTTGATATCAACAGTAAAATAATAATAATGATAATAATAAAGAAGAAGACACTTGTTACATTCCTTCCATCAAACCAAAACTCTATGAAAATGATGTTTGCAAAAAAGAAAAACAAAAACAACAAAGAAACAGAAGTGTTAACAAGTGACCCTAATCAGCATTATCATTAGTATCCCAGTTTTTTCTTTTGAAGCAAAAAAAAAAAAAACCACCAGTCATGCGAGTTTTTATTTTATTATTTTTTTCCTTCCCCTCTCCCTGTTCTTTTTGCAGCCTGTTGATAGAAAAACAAGATGTGTGTAAGTTTTCTCGGGAGTCTAAACTTATGTTTAAATCTTTTGCAACATATGCTTTCTCCAACATAAGAGATATATCACCACCCATCATAAGAAAGGATGAAAAAATATTTTGAGACAAGGAGAAAGACGTCATTTGCACTTAACATTTTGTAACTAGAAATGTCTTGTCTACATTAAAAAATATCTTTTCAAATTATTGTTAATCAAGAAATGTTTTAAATACAAATTAAATGAAATAATTTATTTAATTATGGAGATTTGGTATGTATCTGTCTGTAACTGAAACTACATCACAGCTTACATCACAATACCCTCAGGAATTGCACAAGTTTATCAAATTAAATAGAATTATTAATTTAATAATGGAGATTTGATATATATCTGTCTATAACTGAAACTACATCACTGCTTACATCACAATACCCTTAGGAATTGCATTAGTTTATCAATGAGTATTTAATTTATAGTCAAAATCATTGATACATAGAATGAATCTTATTTATTAATGATGTCTATGGAAATCTGAGTTAGATTTACCATGTTATTAGTATGTTTAAGATCCTCTAATGTGTCTTATATATCACTAAAAAATAAAGGTTTACATAATATATGGTGTGGTTAATTTGCATACTGGTTTTAACAAAACCGGGTTTTATAAATAATTACTTGCTGTTATTAATCTCTAATATTATTGTTTTATTCTCCAATGTATTAAAATGAATCCTATGAACGATTTTATATAGAAACTTATTAAAATATAATTAAAATAAGTGTAATCTTTTTATATACGTTCTTATTTAATTTTGTAAGTCTTTCTAATTTAATATATTTCATAACATTAAAACTTAAATGCCTGGAGGGCGCATATTCTTGCTAGTTAATTTAAAAGAAAAAAAGTTTTCTTACTGTAATAGAGTAGTCAGAGAATTATTTGATTTTGTTGTTTACACTTTTGTTCACCTGATGTTTTGACAGATACATTCTCCAGCTTTCTATGCACTTCCATAAAGAAAGAGTCTCTGTTTTTTTGTTTTTTGTAATCTTTTTGTAGTGTAAAGTAAAGCTAGCAGGGTGAGTCAAAAGTTTTTTAATATTTTGGTAATGTGAGGCATAATTCGTCAGCTCTGAAGGCTTTTACAAGGTTGGTAAAGTGACAAAATACACAGAACTATGAGATGCTGATACTCGCCTGATACTCTCTGAGTACTACTTGCTGGATTTGCCTGTATAGCTTGGAACACAATCTCAGAATCCATGATTTTAGGCCTACCTGACCTTTCCTGATCATCGAGGTTCTTGCAACCTAAGCAAAATTTATTGAACCATTTGATTACTGTATTGTAATGAACTGCGCCCCTTCACCTTAAAGCATAACAAATGTCTTTGGTTGTTTCCACGGTGCTGTTATAGCCCAGTTCAAGCTCATAAAGCATAAGTTTCTGATTTAGACAATAATGCACATTCACCTGTGCAGCTTTCATCAATCATACACGGGTGTTGCAAGATGGGTATATTATTGACTTTTGTGAGTTAGGACTACTAATGGAAGGGGGAGGAAGAAATAAATAAATAAGAGATGATAAAGGTTTAAAATATAGTGATGACCCAAAACAGGATGAACGATGATTTGATCATAGCGTGACCCTGAACTGAGAAATTGAGTGGCAACTGGAAGTCGGGTGTTGACCGCAACCGGAAGTCGGGTGTTGACCGGAAGTCACGTGGTGACGTGGAACAACGAAAAAATGTATCGGTCTCTTTTTTTGCCTTCGGCCGTCATAGGGTATGGATCGGGCCTCTAGTGGCTAGTGTGGGGTCACAATAATCAAGTAGTGTTCTCTCTCTCTTTCTCTCTGCCTTTCCTCCTCTCTGGTATGAGCCCACTAGACGAGCACGATAATAAAGGAGCAGTTGTGACTACATATTTCTCGTGTTGTAATTTCTATCAACACCATTTTAGCACTGTGAATTTGGAGGCACGTGGACGAGACCCGCTATATAATATATATGCCGCCTCCTTACCGTTATCGTAGTAGCGCTCGAAAAAAAGGACAATGTTACTTATATCATTTTAGTACCGTGAAAATATACCACAACGGTACAACGGGGTGAAGCAACTACCATAATGTGTCAGTGCACTAACCACCAGCCTAGTCCTGTCAGCTGGGGCTTTAGAATACACCGACTACACTTCTGTAGAGGGATAAGACCCTGCCCCCTAAATAGGACCCCTGTTGGCCATGGATGGGATGGAATCCTGGTGGCTGAGCAGTCCATGGCATGCAACATTCCACTTTGGCCTTTACCTAGGCTAGACAGGTGGACAGAGAGGCCCTCTCTGATCATTCGGCTGACCATGTCAAGCCCTAGTACCTATACGATTGCCCCAACCCTATTGCCCTCATGGCAAGCCCCAACGCTTTTTATCATATATGTGCAAGAAGGCGGTGTCTGAAGATCATCATGTCCTGGGAATGATGTTAAACTGTATTTGATGGCGGTGGTCCAGTTCTGGAGGTCTGGGGAATGTGGAGCACCCCTTCATCACCATTTCTCCCAGTAATCTCTAATTTCTAATGTTTTAGAAATCAGTAGCAGCAAATGATTATTTATTAAACCCAGTTTTGTTAAAATCATTATGCAAATTATTCCCACCAAATATGTAAATCTTTATTTCTTAGAGATATATAACACATATTTCAGGAGTTTAAATGCATTAATAACATGGACAATTTTGCAGCAAATCTAACTCAGCTAGACTTTAATAGAGACATCGTTAATGAATAAGATGCTAATTAAGATTAAATAATGATTATTTCATAATCATTGAGAATATAACTAGATTAATTGAGGAAATCGTGACATCAGTGGTGATGTAGTTTAGGTTACAGATAGACAGTTACATAATCTGAATTATAATAAGATTATTATTATTATAAGTTTAGGAAATATAGTTTGGAGGGGGGGGAGATATATTTTTGTAGTAACATAGTCTTTTCGTCCAAACCATCAATTTTTCATAGAAAAACGTTAAGGATAGTTTTAGTAACATATAGTGTGGAGGGGAGGGTACGTTATAAATATATTAGTGTGTGCCGTCAATACCATTTGATTTTTGTAGAAATTCTTTTTTGGGATTTAGTTACATATAGTTTTTTTGGGAAGATACATTATAAATACATAAATAACATAGAGTTTTTCCATCCATATCATTCGTTTCATAGGAAAACGTTAAAAATAGTTTAATATAGAAAAATAGAAGAGATAAAATCAATTAAATTCATAACACAAGCGGAAGCCGTAAGGAATAAATTAGACTAAAACCGAGATGAATAGTTGATTTCATTATATAGTTGTGGTAGGGGGGGTGGACTTTTCATTGGCTCAAACTGACTATGGTTTCCCTATTTAAGAGTTCGAATTCTTGTGAAGTTTATTTGTAGCAAAATGTCAATACTAAGCAGCACGTAGCTACAGGGTGGCAGCTTGAAGATACCGGATTCAAGCTGGGGTTGCTATAGGAACCAATATGATGCCCAAGAACCTGTAATTGGCAATGATGATAGCACATCACTGACAACCACCTGCTAGAACTGCAAAATCTACCAGTTGACAAGTTCTCTTTTTTTTTTTTTTGTTTATCAATACTAGGTCTAGTTTTCTGGCTGGGATAAGTCAATCCATTTTAATCTCAAAGTCACAGAGAATTTTATGTGTTTCATTATTATTATTATTATTATTATTATTATAATAGACAGTGCAACTAAAAAAAGGAATTGATATGCTGTTAGATAACTAAACCAAACCCCAAAAATCAAATTTTGGCATTCATCATCATCATCATGTCACGCAAGTAGCATGGATATCCATGACAATTTCTCGCCAACCTTCCCTATCATTTATTGACCGTGGGAGGCCCTTTGCACAGCAACCAGCATCCTTGCATAGTTGATCAATGTAGGTCCTTGGTGGGCGGCCCACATTAGCATGTCCATGTGTTGGCTTCCACAGGAGAACGTCGCTTATGAGCTCATCCTTGCTTCTCCAGCAGTGTCCTGCATGCCTAGTACGTCTCACTCGGTTGGTTTGTAAGATAGGGGGCAAGTGGCCATACAGCTGCTTTCTTATGGGGTGCTGTTTCCACGACTTGTTCAAGACTGCACGCAGCATTCTTGTGCAGCTCCCATCTAGCTTATTCTCAAGGCGCTTCATTAGGGTCCAAGTGGTGCAGCCATACAGCAGTACTGATATAACCACAGCCTGGAAGAATTGTCTTTAACTTGTCAGTGAGATCGGATTTACATATCACTGATGCAGACTACGCTGATGACCTCACACTTCTTGCAGATACACCGGCACAGGCTGAGTCACTACTACATAGCTTGGAGGAGGCAGCAAAGAACATCGGCTATGTGAACTCTGATAAAACTGAGTTCATTTTGGCATTAAATAACCCATAAAGAGTTTATATGTTATTAGTCAAATCAAATATATATATATATATATATATATATATATATATATAAAAGTATATCATTATTAAAAATTGTATAATTCAACATTATATTAGTGTGTATATAATCTTTTCCAATGTATATATTAATACGCGTAAATATTAATACGCTATAAATATCAATATGCCTAAATTTTCCATCCTCTGGTTAAAAATGAGACCGTCCAAATCATCCAAGATGCAATCCAATAATGTGAAACCAGATTATCTGGTGTCACTTAATCGCAGATTTTTTATTTGTCCCATTTTATGTCACCCAATATTAAAAAGGAAACTTTCCAAATGCTCTTGCATCGCTTAAAAGCCCAACGTAAAATTAAAATGAATTTAAAAAAAACAAAAAGAAGTTGCATGTTTGTTTTATTTGTAAAATTGAAATTGTGAATTATGGAAGATATTTTTTTCTTGATTTTCATTTCATTTCATGGAAATTCCACAGGTCCCACTAGTTTAAAATAATTATGACAGATTTTTTAAAAAAATAGGAATCTTGGATAGAAAATGTATCTATTTTAAAGTGTAAAATACATTCATATTAAAAATTGTATAATTCAACATTATGTTAGAGTGTATATTAATTTTGCTACTTCAGATCCATTTTGTGAATAAACAAAACGAGCAGGATTTCCTGAGTTTTGAAGAGTCAACACTATTAATTGTTTATCAAAGCAGGATACTTTTGTCTTGCAGTAGTGAAAATCCAGGGACTGCTGGCTTTTCAGTCTGCATCATTTTCTTATAGTACCAGACAGCTGACTAGTAGCACTCACGACACAGCTGTAAGTAGCAAACTTTTCAATAGTACTTACTCTTTATAAATTTTTTTTTTATTCAAAATTTGTTGCTATGAGTCTGACCAAAAAAATGTGTGTGTGTGTGTGTGTGTGTGTGTGTGTGTGTGTGTGTGTGTGTGTGTTTGTGTAGAGTGCGATGAGTGAATTGTTATCTAAATTACACAAAGATGAAAATACTGCATACATCTCACTGTACCAGATATATGTACCAGAACTACATGAAAATATCTTGATAAACTATAGATTGAATTTAATATATATATATATATATATATATATATATATATATATATATATATTCTGTGTGTTTTCCTTTTGTTTTGATTTTCTTTAAAAGGAACAAAAATAAGATTCGTTTGTTTATAAAAAAAGAAAGAACTATGATGAATAAGTGTCATTGAATAGAGTTATAAAATATTAAAGGAATCATCTTTATTGTTTCCCCAGTGTTTATAATATGTGTGTGTGTGTCTATATAGAAAGAGAGAAAGAGAGTGCCAAATGTACACAGATACATTCTTACTTCTACAGTGTATGTGCGT
>CM042152.1:56425940-56550940 GCA_023376005.1 Doryteuthis pealeii
GATATATTAATGAATAAAAGATATAATGCACCAGTTATTTTATTTAAAAACTTACATTTTTCAGGTCAGTTAACTTTGAACCATGTATCTTTGAGAATCTGTGTTATGCCTCAAAGATATATGGTTCAAAGTTAACTGACCTAAAAAAATGTAAAAGTTTTTAAATAGAAAAACTGGTGCATAATGTCTTTTATTCATTAATATATTAACACTGAAAATTTAATTAAATTTGGTTAATTCCCTGATTTTTGGTATATTTTTTTCTTTCGGTGGGGTGAATTTAGGTCCGTTAAGTTTGATTTAACCAAACATTTTATGACTTTTGACCCTGTGTAATTCAAAAAGTGATGTCAAATAAATATCTGTAGATGTTTTTGTAAATAGAAGGCATGTTAAAAAAAACTATCAAGACTGAATTTGTATTTACCAAGAGAAAAACAAACAAGGAATGAAACATTGGTTTTCTTCAGAATACTCACCTTGGTATTCAGCATACTAATTCCAGTGAGTTTTCTATTGGTAGTAGCACCTCTGAGATTCCTCCTTTGATATAATGTTAAGAAACGCTGTTGTATTTCTTCTTCTTTTTTAATATCCTCCATATCCTCAAATCTAATAAATAGAGATCAATTTTCAGTTTAAGAAATAAGAAAAAATTACACATAGCACCATCTGGTGAGTGTTGAAGGTGTTACACTTGTACAATCCTGTCTTTTACCAAAAGTGGATGTTCAAAAAATCTCAATCCTGCAAATCAAAATGATTAAGATTTGACTATAATTCATCAAGACAAAGTCTCTACATTATTTTATCATAAAAGTTGCTCAGCTGCACATGTGTCTTCATTTCGATTTTAAATTTCAAAATGAAACAACTGAAAGATTTAATTTCAATTTTTTTTGTGAGCACTTGCCAATAATAGAATTAAAAATCTTCATTTATCTCAATTTAGAAAAAAAAATTGTTTCAAATAATAAAATGAATGTAATTATTTATAGAAGAATTGATACTTACCCCCCCCTCTCTCTCTCTCTCTCTCTCTCTCTCTCTCTCTCTCCCGATTTTTCCTCTCTCATTATAACTTTCTACATGTCAGTCATTTCCCTTCTCTGTATAATTTTGTGTTCTTTCTCTCTCTTTTAATTTTTCTTTCTTTCCAACTTATTCTTTATTTATTTTTTCTCTTCTTTCTTTCTTTCTTTCTTTCTTTCTTTTGTGGACTCAAGTAATTACTCAGGTTAACTGTGTGACTCAAAACGGAGCAGTCTCCCATGTCTATAACCTTGCTGATGAGACCTAATAGGTCGAAATGTACATTCAGGGATTGACATTTTCTCCATTTGTTTAGCCTTACATAGGAAATGGATTTGTGATCCGAGTTCAAATCTTGGATGCAACTGTTTACATTTCACATAGCACTAATATCCTTGGAAATGGTATGAATCCAACTATTCTCCCTCCAGCTATGGGTAAATAGTAGAGCAGACTGGGCTATTTAACCTTGGTTAGGCAACCAGTCTAGAAGGAAAACTCTGGATTCAAACCTGTTAAACTCCACTTAATAAATTGATCTTGTATCACATCATTCTCATGTGGAGGGGTTGGTAAATATATATATATATACTAACATCTCACTTTGCACTAATGCCCTTGGTCTTCTCCCCCCAGCTATGGGAAATAGTAGAAGAGACTGGGTTCTTTAGCCTTGGTTAACCAACTATTTTAGGGGATGGAAAACTCTGAATTCAAACCAGCTGTATTCTGGTTAAAAATTAACCTTGTGTCACATCCTGTTTGTGGCAGGGGCAGGGGCATGGGGGGGATCAGGCAGTAAATACCCTCATGTTGACTGCAGCAACTTATTTGATTCTATAGCCTACATTACATAGTTGATGTTATTCAAGCTTGGGTAGCTGTCTTTTTTTTTTGATACTTCAATTTACAATGTCCCAAATATAGTTGTTACATTTGGTATATGGAATTTATATACAAATGTATCAATTATAATGGTTTGGTTTGGTTTGTTTTGTTTTACGGCATATCAACCTCAGTGGGTCATTTAAAGTTTTGAAATAAATCAATTCTTAATGGATAATACAATTTTTTTATAAATATATTTTTCTATTTAACCCATAGATGGGACCCTAACAGGTACTACCACTCCGGGTCAGAGTGGACCAGGGAGCAATGGTGATGAAGGGGTGCTCCACATTCCCCAAACCTCTAAAACTGGAACCTCGCCATCAGATAGAGTTTAACGTCATTCCCAGGACATGTAGACCCGCAACCACCGCCTTCTAGCACCCATATGATAAAAAGGGGTTGGGGCTTGCCATAAGGGCAATAGGGTTGGGAAAATCATATAGGTGCTAGGAATTATAATGGGACAGAAATTGTACTACTTTTATTTTTCTATCAAAAATGCAAAACACTTGAAGATAATCCTGAGAACAGGTTGAAAAAATTACATTTAACTTGATTCGAAAGTCAGAGAGACCATTGCTAGGAGAGGGTAATAGGAATTTGAAGTGATTTTCAATCAGTTGAATGTAATCCATTAGAAGAAAGAAGAAGAAGGTACAGTGACCTCTTAAAAGGTCAGGAACATACAGTTGAAATTAACAGATGGAGATTAAATATCAAGATTTTATTTATTTTTTTTTTTTTTAAATACTCTGTAGAGTATTCACCTAGGAATCGCAAGGTTCTGGGTTCAATACTCAGCACATAAATAGGACAGATTGGGTAAATCATCTGGAAGCTGACAGTAGGCATGTATCCTTGGCCCCTCAATTCTAATCTTGAGCTCCTCGACTTATCCTTAGTCAAATGATTGCAGACATATTTGTTTAAATTTATCACATCATTCCATTAAAATACCTGAAATATTGGGCTTACAGTGTAAAATAGCACTCACACCAAATTATCAGGATTAAAGTATTTCTATAGTAAAACCCTCTCCAATGCATTTCTATAGTAAAACCCTTTCCAATGCATTTCTATAGTACCCCCCAATGAATTTCTATAGCAAAACCCTTTCCAATGCATTCCTATAGCAAAACTCTCTCTAATGCATTTCTATAGCAAAACCCTCTCTAATGCATTTCCATAGCAAAACCCTCTCTAATGCATTTCTATAGCAAAACCCACTCCAATGCATTTATATAGCAAAACCTTCTCCAATGCATTTCTATAGAAAAACCCTCTCTAATGCATTTCTATAGAAAAACCCTCTCTAATGCATTTCTATAGCAAAACCCACTCCAATGCATTTCTATAGAAAAACCTTCTCCAATGCATTTATATAGCAAAACCCTCTCTAATGCATTCCTATAGTAAAATCCTTTCCAAAGTATTCCCATAGCAAAACCCTCCTAAAACTTCCATCTTCTTCCACATATTCATCCAACATTTCAATTCTTGACATTTTTTTCTCAAGTTTCTTTAATTCTTCCAAAAATATTTGATAAAAAAAAAGTCAAAATGCCCTTCCCTTTTTATTTGGGCTGTGTGAAGACTTTTTATTACTCCCTGATCTTTAATATCAGTGACATTTGAAGGTTATTCTCACAGGGTGTGAGCTAAAATGCTCACCCTATGACTGACATAATTATTACTCAGATATTTCTCCATCATGTCAGCTGGGACTTTAGAATATACAGACTGCACCTCTGCAGAATGGTGGATTACCCCCAATGGCACCACCTGTTGACTGTTGGTGGCGACCCGTAATACATAAGGATGGAATCCTGGTGGATGAGAAGTCCATGACGTGCAACACTTCACTTGTGCCCTTACTTGGGTTGGACAGGCAGTTGTAGAGTTCCCCTCTGATTAATTAGTGGTCATGCCAAGCCCTAGCACCTACATGATTATCCCAACCCAATTGCTCTTATGGCAACCCCAATTGTTTTTAACATATATGTGCTAATACCCTTGGGAAAGGTATGAATTCTACTCTCCCTCCAGCTATGGGTAAAATAGTAGGGCAGACTGGGCTCTTTAACCTTGGTTAGGCAACGGTCTAGGAGAAGGAAAACTCTGAATTCAAACCTGTTAAACTCCGCTTAAGAAATTGACCTTGTGTCACATCCTGCTTATGCGGAGGGGTTGGTAAATATATATACATGTGCTAGAAGGCAGTAGCTGAGGGTCTTAGTGTCATAGGTATGACGTTAAACTACATCTAATGGGGAAGTTCCAATTGTAGAGCTCTGGGGAGTTTGGAGTACCCCTTCATTGCCATTACTCCCAGGTCTTCTTTTACCCAGAGTGGTAGTATCTAGTAGGGTCCCATCTATGGATTAAATATATAACAAAATATGGGTTCTTAAAATGTGTTAAAAAATCAAGTTTAAAAAATTGAATACACAACAAGAATGAATAAAACAAAATGTCTTTGGCATAAACTAACCCAACAAGGGTTGATATGCAGTAAAACCTAACCAAACATCCAGTCAAACATTTCTCCAGAGATTTATCATCTATAGGAAAATACATATTTTTTTAGTGTCTTAAAAAAAGATTACCACAAAAATATCATTGCAATAAATGTCAGTCACTAGATTATCTGTTTTAGTTCTGTTCTACATACTAGTACAAAATAAAAAACACCCTCTGGGCGATGTAAAAATAGATTTTTGAAGCATATTGCCTGAGGGGTGGGGGTAAAAAATTCAATATCAGCGAGTTTGTACCCTAAGTAAGTAAAATCATCAAATTCATTAAAGGATTAAAAAAATAAAACAATTTGAAATGTAAACTTTAAATATGTATTAAAATAAAACAAACTATATATAAATATATAATACCAGTCATGTATTTATTAAAACTTGTTTTAAAAAACAATGAGGACTGTCTAATGCTGCATGTTCAAATTTTGAGTGTATTTATTCAATTTTATGACAATTTTGGGTAATGTGATGTAAGCAGTGACGTAATTTTTGTTACAGACAAAAACCGGAAGCGTATCTCCATTATTAATAGATGTGATATTGGTTATTTATGTTTTGATAGGTTTACATACCTTGGTAATAATATCTCATCAACTGAAAGTGATGCCAATATACGCATAGGAAAGGCATGGACTGCTATAGGCAGATTATCGATTATATGGAAATCTGATCTCTCTGATAACATAAAACAACAATTCTTCCAAACTATAGTCATATCAGTGCTACTGTATGGCTTCCAATTCTTCCAAGCTGTAGTCATATCAGTGCTACTATATGACTGCACTATTAGAAATTTGATATAGCTGATTTCTTTTAGGGTACTGATTGTCAGAAAAGAATCCCAAATTCAAGATGTATCAACAGTATTTAGTATCTGTGACAGCAGTTCTTTTTTTTTCTGTAACTACAAGATAATCTTAAAATTTGCACAGAAAGTCTAATTTTGAGTATTCTATTGTGTTGTATAGATGAGAAATAGAGAATAAATGTTGTAACTTAAAATATTTCTGAGTGAATTTCAAAAGATAGACAAACTAAGTAAAAAGTAAGTAAAGTTGGCAAAATGGCCTATTGTCAGTATCAGCCAACAGGGAGATTGTTTTTGCTGAGGTGGAACACCACACCTACCGTCAGCTCCCCACTTTACTTCACTGATCAGATTACCCAATCTGTGCTACTCATGCACTTAGTTGGCGGGAAGCAGCATCAAACCAGGAACCTTGAGATTCCTGCCCAGGTGCTTTACCAACTGAGCTAAACCAGGCCCATGACAAAGTACACTCCGCCAAAAAAATAAAAAAGATGTTAAATGTTAAATGACTTAGGTTAATACTAGCTAACTACACTATCCTATAGTAACTTTTGACCATGGGTTCCCCACCCCCTCGGCTGGGGTGTTAGAATACACCGACTGCACCCCTGCAGAAGGGTAAGACTCCCCCAATGGGGCTATCTGTTGGCCATCGGTGGCAACCCATGATGTTTAAGGATTGAACTCAGATGGCTGAGCAGTCCATGGCATGCAACACTCCACTTAGGCCTTTACTTAGGCTAGACGGGGTCGGAGAGGCCCCTCTTCGATCAATCACTTGGTCACGTCAAGCCCTAGCACCTATATGATTGACCCAACCCTATTGCTCTTCTGGCAAACCCCAACCCTTTTTATCATATAGGTGCTAGAAGGTGATGGCTGAGGGTCTTCATGTTCTGGGAATGACGTTAAACTCTATCTGATGGTGAGGTTCCACTTCTGGAGGTCTGGGGAATGTGGAGCACCCCTTTATCACCATTGCTACCTGGTCCACTCAGACCCGGAGTGGTAGTACCTGTTAGGGTTCCATCTATGGGTTAAATAGAAAATATATTTATTAAAAAAATTGAGTATCCATTAAGAATGAATTTATTTCAAAACTTTGTTGGCATTGAATGACCCACTGAGGTTGATATGCTGTAAAACAAAACAAACCAAAACCAAACCATGGGTTCCACCTGATATCAGCTTATGATTGCCACTGGCTTTAATGTGAATATTAATATAAATGGAATTACCATCACCACCAAAATCACTGGAACACGCAACTATCAAAGTAACAAAAACATTACCTGATAATTCACCAATGAATAACACTTTGCAGGGAAACACTATTATCTCTAGTATTAATATTGAGACCACCATTACTAAATACTAGAAGCGGCTACCTTGCATCACCTGGGTAGAATGGTGAGTGGTAAAAAGTTTGTCTCACAGATCCATTATTGTTGAATCACGAGTTGGATCCTCACAGGATGCCCCATTAAAATCCCTATGCAAAAAAGACCTTGCATTGATCTAGACATTCTGAAAAGAAAAATTAATGTCTACTGTTTAAAATACGAAATGCAAAAAAGAATTCCATGCTGTCATCATTTCGATTTTATTTTTTAATTATCTTCATGAATATAAATACAAATCTTCATAATTTTTCTTCAAAAAGCAAGATCAGGTGATAGCGAATGTGTATATATATTTACTTTGTCATTAATTCTTTTATTTTCATAGCTTCCACACACACATACATATATACATACATACACACACACTGCCCTTTGTATATGTATAGATGATGATAACATGAATAAAAATATGTTGATAAAAAAGTTTATGTTAACAAGAACTTCTTTCCAACTCAAATGATAAGGAGGTGGGAGGTAATGTAGAGAGTTGTGGTAATGAAGTTACAATTAGGACATTGGATGGTATAAGATGGTTAAGAGAGGAATGCTGCAGGATAGACAGGAGAGGGGATCTGATCTGTCAGCCATTTCTAGGTTTGCTGTCGGACTTGCAAGGAACACATGTTATCTGTCATTTTTCCTGGGAAAATTACTATTTCAAATGTGTTCCCCATCAGTTAAACAAATAAACATTTATGTATTAACAAAATAACATTAAGTTATCTTTTAGCATGGTATGATCCCTTAATTATTTATCTAATTTATAAAAAGTATTTCCTCCCAAATTTAGAATACTAGGTCAAGCTTTAACCCTTTCAGCTTGTATCATAAAAAATGATATATATGTACATACATGCATACACACCCACACACACACACACAGATATATATATATATATATATATATACATGGAGAGAGAGAGAGAGAGGGAGAGAGAGTGTTACCTTGACTTATGTGTGTCAAAACTATTATTGCTAATTTGTTTTAATCTGTAAATTAAGTACTACAGTGGTACCTTGACTTACAGGTACACTGACTTATGAGTTGTCACTCGGTCGATTTTTTTTCCTTTTGTTGTGAGCTAAAATTTGAGGTACAAGCGAGCTTCAGATACGCTTATGTTAATAAGTTCACTAAAAACATTTAAGTTTTAAAATTTATTACACAAAAGAAAAATATTATTTATATCCTTAAAATATTTTACAGCACACATAATTCATTACATTCTATTTAATTAAATTTTTATACAATACAGTGGTATTTTTCTTATTTAAAAAAAACGTAAAAAAAAAATTTGGGTGTTATTTTGAGGGGCCTGTTATTTACCACTCACCATTCTACCCAGGTGATGCAAGGTAGCCGCTTCTAGTATTTAGTAATGGTGGTCTCAATATTAATACTAGAGATAATTAGTGCTGAAAAAATTGAAGGTACCTTTGCCTATATTGATAATTGGTATGTGGGCACAACTTTGCAAACCATAATGATAATCTAAAACGATTTATGGTGGCCCTTAAGAAGTATAATCTAACACTGAATGACGATAAATGCGTTTTTGGTGTAGACACCATCAATTTACTGGGGTACACTGTGAAGAAAGGTTCAATGTCACCAGACCCGGAACGACTGAAGCCCCTACTAGGATTGCCCATTCCTAACAATATGCGTGCTCTAAAACGGGCTCTGGGCATGTTTGCACACTACTCTATAAGGCAATCTGGACGCCCTGTTGCTTTTTTTCAAGGACCCTGTCGCGTTCAGAACAGCGACACTCAGCAATTGAGAAAGAAGCTTATGCTATAGTAGAGTCACTCAGAAAATGGAGGCACTATTTGATTGGAAGACATTTCAGACTAATTACTGATAAAAAAAAATCAGTCGCATTCATGTTCAACACCAGGACAACAAGTAAAATTAAAAATGAAAAAATAACTAGATGGAAAATAGAAATTGTTTTTCTTTTGATGCTATCTACCGACCTGGTAAAGAGAATACGACAGTTGACGCACTATCGAGGGTATGTAACTCGATACCAAACATGAATGAGCTTCGTACTTTACACAATGAGCTGTGCCACCCAAGCATAACAAGGTTGACACATGTGGTACAGACCAGAAATCTACCATATTCCTCGGACGATGTAAAAAAATTGATAAAATCGTGTAGAATATGTACAGAACACAAACCACAGTTCTTCAGACCTAAAACCGGGACGCTGATAAAAGCAACTCAACCATTCGAAAGGTTAAATATTGATTTTAAGGGTCCCCTACCATAAAAAAATGGGAATAGTTATATATTAACCGTCATTGACGAATATTCACGATTCCCATTTGCATTTCCTTATCCGGATATATCAGCAAATTTGGTGATACAGTGCTTGTACTCGTTATTTGCCATTTTTGGAGTCCCAGCTTACATTGGTTCAGACCATGGAACCTCTTTCATATCCGGACAACTTAGACAATTTCTCCATGAACGAGGAATAGCCACAAGTCGAACGACACCTTACCATCCTCAGAGTAATGGCCAATGCGAATGGTACAATAGCATCATATGGAAAACCATACAACTGGCCGCTGCAAACCATAAATGTCCAATCTCTCACTTGGAAGAACTCCTACCCGAATCTCTGTATGCCATTAGAACACTACTATGTACAGCCATGAATGTTACGCCTCGCGAGAAGTTTCTCCCCTTTCAACGGAGAAGCTCGGCAGGAACCTCACTTCCTCCATGGCTCTCGAAACCGGGAACGGTTCTTCTGAGACGTTTTGTCCGTCATAGTAAGAATGACCCATTAACGGATGATGTGGAACTGATCGAGGCGAATCCTCTTTATACCCTTGTACGTCACTCCGATGGAAAAGAATCCACTGTTTCCCTCAGAGACATTGCACCCGCAGGGGATGTACCTGTACCTAATATAGCTTGCAAGGAGGTGCCTACATCTCAAAACCCTTCCACCTCAACCGAAGGTCAACCTGCCGGCATTGTACCATATGTCTCCTCTACAGACTCCCCGCAAGCATCAGATACGGATTCCATATTTTCTCTGGAATCCCAAAATGCCCACAGTGGGCCAGATGTGGATGATTGTCCAACTGCTCAGAAACGAGCCCACCCCCCAAACCGATTCGGATCCCCTCTTCTCAGAATCACAACCACCTGCACGCAGAAGGAGACGCATCTTTACCAACTCGCGTCTGAGAGAGAAAACCCAGCCCGAGGAAAACCCAGGGTCTTGATTCTACTCACAATATTGAACTACCACGACGTTCCAACAGAACCCGCAAAAAGCCTGGTCGATGGAGCGACTTCATCCCGTATGATTGAAATAAAATGGGGGAGAATGTAATAAGTAATTGAGTCACCTCCCCTTTATGTAAATTTAAAGTTTTGTAAAACTATATAAACTCCCAAGAGAACTGCAAATGTATTCAAAGTAGAATAAAGCTTACTCAAGTCCGACCGTGTCTGTTCTCTTATTACTACACTTGTATGGTAATCTTGTGAAGTGATAGACTGTCTTTGTATTCTGGTAGAGTGCTGAAGGGGTGCTAGCTACTCTACAACAGATTCAAGCATGGCAACACCAATGGAAGAAGTGTGTGGACCTTCAATAAAAAATAGACCTCATTTGGTCACATTCTATGAGACACTATAAGACAAATATTTCAGACTGACTGCTATTTTACTATCCACTATAAGCCCAATATTTCAGGCTGAGTGCATGCAACTACTCTCTATTTCAGGGTGAGTGCTATTTTACTATTCACTGTAAGCCCATTATTTCTGACTGAGTGCTATTTTACTATACACTGTAAGTCCAATATTTCAGTATGGGCAACTGTCTGTTTTTCTGAGAGAGAAAAAATACATTTTAATGTTAGAAAAGCACAAGGTTTACATATCTTGAGCAATGAGCAAATGAAAACTTATATGCTGACTTTTTATGAGGTGTAATGGTTAGAGTCATAGGAAATGGATTTGTCAACAAGAGTTCAAATCCTGGATATGGCTGTTTGCATTTCACATAATGCTAAACTCTTGGGGAAGGTATGCATCCAACTACTCTCCCTCTAGCTATGGGTAAATAGTAGGGCAGACTGGGCTCTTTAACCTTGGTTACGTAACCAGTCTAGGAGAAAGAAAGCTCTGAATTCAAACCTATTAAACTCCACTTAAGAAATTGACCTTGTGTCGCTTTCTTGTCGTGCGGAGGAGTTGGTAAATATATACATATATATATATATATATATATAAAGTCAGCATATATATATATATATATATATATATATATATATATATATATATATATACATATATGCTGACTATTTAATGATATCAGATTTTGATTCTGTCTAAATTTGCCAAAACTGTTTTTTATTGCATTCCAGACATTCCTCATGCAAAACTGATCTATTTGTCTATAACATAGGGATTATTTTACACCATGTTAAACTACAGGAGTTATGTGCCCTTGATACCAGAAGTAGTAGATCATTATTCTCTCCTTTATCTTTTTGGGACACTTCAGGTTGCCATGTCCATTTCTGTTGTACCATCGAGGTGAAATGATACACAGAAGAAATTGAGTTAATATATTTAATCAGCACCAGTATCCAGTGATAAGGGATACATACAAAAAAAAAAACAAAAAAAAAACAGAACAATAAGTTATGAAACAATTAACAAGACAACTTTCAAGAAATTGAGGAGAGTCAAATGCTGGTAGAGTACTGAACAGGTGCTAGCTACTCTACAACAGATCCAAGCATTGCAACACCAATGGAAAAAGTGTGGACCTTCAATAAAAAATAGACCTTATTTGGTCACATTCTATGAGGGTTTCTTAGTCAGCCTAAGAACTTTTCAGCCAACCCTTGTATCAAACAATTTTTATCATCAATGTAATCTCTTTTTGCCTCATGGTGTATAGCAGAATAAATTTCAACCTTGCCTTGTATAGTAATCTTGTGAAGTGATAGACTGACTTTGTGTTCTTGTGTATTTTGATGCAGGTGAAGCTGGTCATGTTCTGCAGTCAGCGTGATTCAAGGAAGAAGTCCATGATATCACTGGTCATCTGGAAAGGATTATTATTTCTGTACATTCTCACTTGGCATTGCTGCTGGACATTTAACTTGGATGCAAGGTACCCAAAGGTTTTTACATCAAAACCAAATTATTACTTTGGATATTCCGTTGCACTTTGGAATGGACCTAACGGATACAAGTAAGTAGTTTTATGATTCACTCACATGGAAATTCCATGGAGAACCTGCATCATTGCACAAATTCTGAGGTAATCTGAACATTAGCTACATAAATCATAGAAATTTTAACATCTTTTTTTTTTTTTAAATCACCTGTGAGAGATTCTAAGCTTATATTGACAGGGATGGTGAACATGTGGAGACTGTTTGAAAATATATTAAAGGTATTCCTATAAGGGTGTTAACATTTTTAAATTGATTTTTAAAAAACGATGTTAATATTTCTGAGAGTACCTGTATATTAGAAAAGTATAGGTATACCCAATTTGTCAAAAAATCTGTGTTTTTACAAAACAAAACACACATCTTCCTCAAAGTGAAAAAACAAGGGGAGGTTACTCTCATTTATGTAGCTAATGTTCAGATTACCAATTCTGATTCATTAATTCATGCAATTGTGATTTCTAAAAATGTTTAAACCACAGATTTATTTGTTTGCATTCCTTATTAAAAAATTTTAAAAAGCTTCTATGTAACACTATATACACAAACATTTTTTATTTTATTCTTGGTATGATTCATGTAACTTTCTATAAATATTTATCTAAATAAAAACCATGTGCAATAATTTAAAAATTTGATAGTTTTTCATGCATTCTTCTGATAGAAATTTTTGTTGTATAGTTATCGAATATTGTCGGGTATATAATCGAGAGAGAACTCAGTGATAGAGAGAGAGAGACAGATACAGAGTAGAGTCTTACTTGTTCTTCATTTCTTCTTGCTACGTCTAGTCACCATGTTTCCTCCTTCTTCTCTTTGGCCGGCCGTTATCTAGTCTTCTTACTAAGGCCTTCTTTTTAAGGGCTAACTTTTTAGTCATGCAAATCAATCAACTCACAGACTTTTATTTTGCTGATCAAGATTTATTTCTGCCCATGTTCATATTTGCCGCGCAGGAGAATCAACCTCACAGTGGCATGTCTACCCTGCATCCATCTCTGGTTGAAACTAAAATCTAAACAAACTAAATCCTGTGACGTGCGAGATTCTCCCCTCTGGGGTCAGATTGCTATAACTGTCCTGGTAGTTTTCCATTCCCTGATCTGAAAAATAATGGCCCCTTAGAATTCTCACTACAGGGTCCGTCAACAACCCACGCCACAACACAAATTATGTAATATTCCAAGAAAATGTTTTACTATTCAATTTATATGATTATTTTCTTTTTGCAGAGTTTTGGTTGGTTCCCCAAAAGCCAAATCTGGAACTTTGGTTACAGGAGGTCTTTTCCAGTGTGACATTGAAAACAAATCGTGTGCACGAATAAAAGTTGATGAGAACTTGAGTAAAATTTGTTCCATTTTTATGACCATATATTAAGTCTACCTTGCATGCACTCTAATCCAGACAGTCCTACATAGCATGCACATCTGCAAATACTGGATCCAAGAGAGTTCTACATAGCATGCACATCTACAAATACTGGATTGGATCCAAGAGAGTCCTACATAGCATGCATGTCTACAAATATTGGATCCATGAGTGTCCTACATAGCATGTATATTTGCAAATACTGGATCCAAGAGTGTCCTACATAGCATGCATATCTACAAATACTGGATCCAAGAGTGTCCTACATAGCATGTGTATCTGCAAATACTGGATCCAAGAGAGCCCTACATAGCATGCACATCTACAAATACTGGATCCAAGAGTGTCCTACATAGCATGTATATCTGCAAATACTGGATCCAAGAGAGCCTACATAGCATGCACATCTACAAATACTGGATCCAAGAGTGTCCTACATAGCATGTGTATCTGCAAATACTGGATCCAAGAGAGCCCTACATAGCATGCATATCTACAAATACTGGAACCAAGAGAGTCCTACATAGCATGCACATCTACAAATACTGGATTGGATCCAAGAGAGTCCTACATAGCATGCACAACTACAAATACTGGATCCAAGAGTGTCCTACATAGCATGTGTATCTGCAAATACTGGATCCAAGAGAGCCCTACATAGCATGCATATCTACAAATACTGGAACCAAGAGAGTCCTACATAGCATGCACATCTACAAATACTGGATTGGATCCAAGAGAGTCCTACATAGCATGCATGTCTACAAATACTGGATCCAAGAGAGTCCTACATAGCATTCACATCTACAAATACCCTAATCCAGACAGTCTTATCTAGCATGCATGTCTATAAGTACTGAAACTCCTCTGAAAAAAACAAAACAATGGTGGTCAATCTTTTTTTAATTACAAGAATCCACATAAAAAAATTCAGATTCAAACCAAAGAAAATAATTGAAAATTATTCAGTTAGTTAATTTCCAGTCAAATATCACTCAATTTTCTATATATCTATTTTTGATAATTTGGTTATAGACACTTAGGGATGTGGTTTTAAAAAGTCAACTCTGTAATAAAAGAAAGCTGTTAACTATGAAATGGTAATAAGATTACTTCCTACCTTCTTAAATAGAAGCATCAATATCATCATGGATAGCTGTTAACTATGAAATGTTATTAGAATCCTTCACTCCTTCCTAAACAGAAGCATCAAAATCATCATGAACTAATGTTACAACTAGAAACCAAGTGGTCACAGGTCATGTATACTGGTACCTTAACTCATGAGTTTTCCAAGTTACAAGCTGTCTCCTAAAATTTGAGGTACGAGTGAACTTCAGATATGCTTATGTTAGTAAATTCACTAAAAACATTTGAGTTTCCAAATTTATTCCGCCAATGAAAAATATTATTTATAAAAGAATAAACATTAAAACATATTACAGAACATAATTCATTACATTCTATTAATTATGGTTTTATACAATAGAGTACTATTTTTCTTATTTAAAAAAATATAACAAAAAAATTAGTGTGTTTGAGGGATAGGGGCACTGAATTAGAATAATGGCATTTCAGTTTATTTCAATGGGGAAGATTAATTTGATGTATGAAACAAATTAAACTTTTAAGTCAAGGTATCACTGTATTTTTTTAAAATATTTCAAAGATTTAAACAAAGATGTTATTTCATATAATTTGGATTATTCAGACTATTGTTTTCATTTTTATTGTTATCTGCACAATGTTTTGGCAGATAGCAATAAAGATGAGGACAATAGTCCGAATAATCCAAATAATTCAAATTACCAAGCCTCATCTCAAAAATTCAAAGAAAAGGATATTATTTCATATTTATTCCATTTCCATTGATTATTTTCAAAGGTCAAGTTCCGGATAGCGCAAGATCCAACCAATGGCTTGGAGTTTCTTTGGATGTCAGTCCAATGAATGAAAGTCTTATAATTGTTGAGTATAATTTATTTTGCTCTCTTCTTTTATTGCTTAAACTCTCTTGGGTATGATGTTGCACTGCATCAAGTGATGTAGTTCCAATTCTGCGGCTCTGAGGTGAGTGGAGTACACCTTCAGCACCATTACTTCCAGGTCCACTCTGACTCAGTACCTGTTATGTCCTGGGTATTATGTTAAATTGTATCTAGTAGTGAAGTTCCAATTCTGGAGCTCTGAGGAGTGTGGAGTACCCCTTCTCACTATTACTCTCAGGTCAACTCTGACCCGGAATGGTGGTACCTGTTAGGGTCCAATCTATGAGTTAAATAGATAAAAAATGAGTTTTAAAAAATTTGAATACCCAGCAAGAAAAAAATAAAACAAACGTTTTTGACATAAAATAACCCGAGGGTTGACATGCCGATCCACCTCCAACCAACCTTTAACCTCTTCCCTGATTATCCAAAGTATTCACCGGATAGGCATTCTGAACAGTTTTTTACAATCCCTGTTATTTGTGATCTATCACTTTAACTAAATTTACTAGCCCAAGATGCTTCCTATTTTCTATGAGTCTTGAGTACTTAAAAGTAGAAACTGTAGAGCCCATTTTGTCTTCAGAATAAATGTGAAAAGCTTCGCAAAATACCAAAGCAAAATATCATTTGAATTTAGTTGTTGTGTTGTTTTACCCGTATTTTTCCTCTATTCTCAACCATATATATATATATATGAGTGTGTGTGTGTGTAATGCCTATACCAAGAATACTCGGAATAATAATAACAGGATAAATTTCAAACCCATATAACTTCAAAAATATTGATAATTTTATAAGAAATATTCCCAAATTCATTTAATCAAATATAAAAAGGATAATTAAGC
Source organism: Doryteuthis pealeii (assembly GCA_023376005.1). Taxonomy (NCBI): domain Eukaryota; kingdom Metazoa; phylum Mollusca; class Cephalopoda; order Myopsida; family Loliginidae; genus Doryteuthis; species Doryteuthis pealeii. Next base: position 56,442,039 of record CM042152.1, read on the forward strand.
AAAAAAAAAAAAATCTGCCTTGTTTTGAACGGGTAATTAAAAAAAAAGGGAAAGGGAAGAGGTTAATGCATAAAGATTTTTTTTAAATCCCAGTGTAATAAAAATTTTAAAAAATAAAGCATTTCAATTGTAGTCAGATTAGTTTGTATGTATCTTGGAGTGAAGTTCCAATTCTGGAACTCTGGGGAGTGTGGAGTACCCCTTCATCACCATTACTCTCAGGTCAACTCTGACTCGGAATGGTGATACCTGTTAGTTCTTCTAAGGAAACCAAGTTAAAATTCCATCTGGAGATTACATTTAATAATTTTAAAATTCTGTAATAATTTTGTAATTGTTACTTTTTGTATTTTCTTTTTCTTTTGTCTTTATAGGTTTGTGCTCATCGGGCAAAATTTTCTTTTGGAGCATTTGAAAATAAAATGTTGGGAATTTGTTATCAGGTAACAAATCTCAAAACTGTAAAAATCATCAGTCAATTATCAGGAAATCATAATTTACTTGGGATGTCCGTGCGGTATGCAAAGGTAAGTGACAAAGACATCATCATCATTAGATACTGGATTTTGACCTTTAAAAAGAAATTTAACTGACTTTCTTTATTTTTTCTTTCTAGTGATACAATTAATGTTTTATTGGTGTATAATAAAATTAATAATGTGCTTTGAGATTCTATTATAAAATTAATGATGTTCTGTGAGGTTCTATAATAAAATGAATGATGTACTATGAGGTTCTATAATAAAATTAATAATGTGCTTTGAGATTCTATTATAAAATTAATGATGTTCTGTGAGGTTCTATAATAAAATGAATGATGTACTATGAGGTTCTATAATAAAATTAATAATGTGCTTTGAGATTCTATTATAAAATTAATGATGTTCTGTGAGGTTCTATAATAAAATGAATGATGTGCTATGAGGTTCTATAATAAAATGAATGATGTGCTATGAGGTTCTATAATAAAATTAATGATATGCTATGAGGTTCTATAATAAAATTAACGATGTTCTATGAGATTCTATAATAAAATTAATGATGTTCTATGAGGTTCTATAATGAAATTAATGTGATTCTATATGGAGAAACTTACAAATAATCTTGTACAATATATTTGTTTAAAATATTTTTAGACTAGTTTTTGTTGTGATGAAAATATTAAATTTATTTCCAACTGTCATTTCAGAGAAGTAGTATTTTACTTATTGGGATACCTGGCATGGTTTCATTTAGAGGTAAGAAAAAAATCCTGTTTCTGATATTGTTATCAATTATCTATCAAACTATAAAGTATCAGTTGTTTTTTGGAGGGTTTTTTTTTTTTTGGGGGGGGGGGGTAATTTCAGAAATCACTAAAGAAGAATCATTTTGCCTTTATAGAATAAATGAGAAGTAGAGGGAGGGAGGTGCATTGATTTGTTTACTTTTGAGATTTATACCTGGGTAGAGGGGTGTGAAAAATAACCCTCGTGTATTAATTTGTTTACTTTTGAGATTTACAAATGCTGGATATTTTTAAGTAGAATTTCAATACTATTTCTATGTATATTTTAATTTTTTAAATATCTTCAAATATAAATCAAATCTTCATATTTTTTGCACAAAAAGCAAGATCTAGTGATATTTAATGTGTATATATATATATTTACTTTATCATTAATTGTTTTATTTTTGTAGTTTCCTCTGGACATATATACATACATACATACATACATACACACCAACTGCCCTTTATATATTAGATGTGTAGTCAGTCTATTAAGTAATAATAAGCTGACTACATGCATAAAAAAAAACAATTTATAATCAACTCTAGCTGTTTCAAAATATTTCCCTTGGGAAGTTACATACTGATGAAGGAATGGTTGTCTCTCCTCGAAATAGGGCTGGAAGTCTTCAACTGCCACTGATTTATCACAAACTCATATTCTTAAAAATTCCCTAAATGGTGACCACAGACCTGGCAACAGGAAATAGACTAGTTTTTGACATTATGTGGACAAACATTTCTCTTAAATGCTAATTATAAATATTCCCTTTATTTATTTATTGGCAATTTGAATATAAATTCGGAGCATCCTACAAAACAACAGTTCTTTGGCCACTTACCGCCCATCTTAGAAGCCATTCATGTAAGATGAGAAGATATGCTGGACACCCATTTACTGCATTCTATTGCTGTAGTAGTTAGGAACAGGGTGGTTTTTCCTCATTTAAAGCCATTTAAAGTTCTTTGGCCACTTACCGCCCATCATAGAAGCCATTCATGTAAGATGAGAAGATATGCTGGACACCCATTTACTGCATTCTATTGCTGTAGTAGTTAGGAACATCCTACCACAACATTCAGTTTTTCCTCATTTAAAGCCATTTAAAGTTCTTTGGCCACTTACCGCCCATCATAGAAGCCATTCATGTAAGATGAGAAGATATGCTGGACACCCATTTACTGCATTCTATTGCTGTAGTAGTTAGGAACATCCTACCACAACATTCAGTTTTTCCTCATTTAAAGCCATTTAAAGTTCTTTGGCCACTTACCGCCCATCATAGAAGCCATTCATGTAAGATGAGAAGATATGCTGGACACCCATTTACTGCATTCTATTGCTGTAGTAGTTAGGAACATCCTACCAGAACATTCAGTTTTTCCTCATTTAAGCCATTTAAAGTTCTTTGGCCACTTACCGCCCATCATAGAAGCCATTCATGTAAGATGAGAAGATATGCTGGACACCCATTTACTGCATTCTATTGCTGTAGTAGTTAGGAACATCCTACCACAACATTCAGTTTCCTCATTTAAAGCCATTTAAAGTTCTTTGGCCACTTACCGCCCATCATAGAAGCCATTCATGTAAGATGAGAAGATATGCTGGACACCCATTTACTGCATTCTATTGCTGTAGTAGTTAGAACATCCTACCACAACATTCAGTTTTTCCTCATTTAAAGCCATTTAAAGTTCTTTGGCCACTTACCGCCCATCTTAGAAGCCATTCATGTAAGATGAGAAGATATGCTGGACACCCATTTACTGCATTCTATTGCTGTAGTAGTTAGGAACATCCTACCACAACATTCAGTTTTTCCTCATTTAAAGCCATTTAAAGTTCTTTGGCCACTTACCGCCCATCTTAGAAGCCATTCATGTAAGATGAGAAGATATGCTGGACACCCATTTACTGCATTCTATTGCTGTAGTAGTTAGGAACATCCTACCACAACATTCAGTTTTTCCTCATTTAAAGCCATTTAAAGTTCTTTGGCCACTTACCGCCCATCATAGAAGCCATTCATGTAAGATGAGAAGATATGCTGGACACCCATTTACTGCATTCTATTGCTGTAGTAGTTAGGAACATCCTACCACAACATTCAGTTTTTCCTCATTTAAAGCCATTTAAAGTTCTTTGGCCACTTACCGCCCATCTTAGAAGCCATTCATGTAAGATGAGAAGATATGCTGGACACCCATTTACTGCATTCTATTGCTGTAGTAGTTAGGAACATCCTACCACAACATTCACATGAACATACACAGACACACACCCACACATGCATGTACACTAGGGTGGGTTGGTTTTTCACTTTTTTAAAATATGAAATTCTCCCAAACAATGAAAGTTGTATGTTAATATAATTAGCACTGATACCAAAAACTAGATCTCTTACTTGCACCATTATTTGAGGAAATAGCATTAAAGATCATCTACTAAAATGCACCAAAAGTCCTTGTTTACACAAAATTTAGCCTAGATATTGGTTAGAAAATATAGCAATTTCAAAATTTAGAACAAAAAAGGTTGTCATTTTAAACAAAATGAAAAAAATATAACTAGAATTCAAATTGAGAATATGCCCCCATCACAACCGACACCTCCAATATGCTGCTTTTTACCTAATAATTAAGCTGTAACAGTGATAACACTTTAAAAGATTGAAATATATTTCCTCAAATGAAGGAAAAGTTTTGAAAAAAAATTTTGTATGGTAATTCTTTGTTAATTTGCAACTTTCGCCACATGGGAGACATTACAGTTTTAAAATCAACCTACCCTAATGTACACACATGTAGTGACATAGACAAACACACACCCAAATTTAACAGCCTAATTTCATATATTTTCTTTTTATATTTATATCATACAGGTGGATATTACCAGAAGAGATATGAAGTAGAAATTCCAACTTTAAATTATGGCAGATATTCATATGCGGGTAAAATAATTTTCTATTTTGTTTAACCAATGAAATAATCTTTACCTTCTTTCATTAATTATTTCAGTCTTTCCAAGTTTAACTGGATTTGAATTCCTAGCATTGTACTGTGTGTAAATATAATTGAATTTCATACAATGTTCTGCTTATGGTCCCACTAGATCACCAAAGTTAAGCAGTGTTGAGCTTGTTCATTACTTAGATGGGTGACCATTTAAGCAACATCAGGTACTGTAAATAACCACAAATCAAAATGACTTGATTTGGCATTAAATGACTTGAAAAGGGTTGATATGCTGTAAAACCAACCAAACAATCATACAATGTTCTGTTTGCTGATCTAGACAACAGATTCTCAATTTTTATTTAGTTAATTTTGAACAACCCCTGTAACCAAATTAATTTCTATTCCCAACCAAATAAATGAATTGAATATTAAATTACAAAACATACCAGAGTTTAATACAATTTACATGAGAAAAGAATCAGTAAACTATAAATGCAAATGAACCTTTTAATTCTTGAATTATTTTTTTAATGGGAAGGATGTGTTTGGTGGGCAGTGAGGAGATGACAAATATTAGGTTGCAGGTTTGTGAGTATGAGCTGAAAATCATCAAGTTCTAAGAGATTAAAGTGCTTCTCTGTTTGCTTAGTAAATAATGCACATGGCTAAACCCAGATTCCATCATATAGCAAAGTGGTCTCAGAAGCCAATATGAGCATACTGATCTTTTGAAAATTGATGGTGTCTTATCAAAGAAGGAAACACATTCATATCTTGGTAAGAAATGTGCCTATGTATATCAAGCCAGAGTGTTATATACTGGACCCGTCAAGGAACACGAACACTTGTATTTATAAAAATATGAGATTATATCTTTATTTCCTCGGTTGTATACAGACTGAGAGTCATTAGCAGGGGTTATACATACATGGAGCCTTCGGGAGTTCTCTGCAAGCGATCTTGAACCTGATCTTCATCTTTAACTTGATTTTCACAGGCTTTTTTTAATATAGTCCAACGCATGGTGTCACACCTCTTTGATCATGACACCTATGCAGTTGTATGCCTACAGATTTTCTGTGCCTACACAGTGTCAAATGTAGATCTGCATCTTTAGGTGCCAAAGGTCAGTTCAATGCAATATCCTGTTTTTGGGCCCGTACTTGACACACATGCACTTCCTGCATGCATCCCAGTCTCCAGGTGCAAACCGACTGACCAGGCAATATATTACAAAAGGAAGAGCAATGTCCCTGGCACAAAAGATACCAGCCATATCAGAATTATCTGGGGCAAATTAACTCATCCTCATGGAAACAGTGGAGCTGTACCTGCTAAGTTCAGGAAGAACTCGCCTGCAAAAGCCATTGGCAGGCGCATTAGAGTTGTACTGTATCCCTCAATATAATTCCTTTGTATGACTGGAAAATAAAATTTTGGAAAAGTAAGTAAACTGGGCTTAGCATCTGTACAGTGATTGGGATATTTTACTATAGTTTTTTGTTTCATCCAGTATTTTTCTAAAATAATTTGTTTAGAATATAATTGGTTTTAAATGTTTTCTTTCATGAAAATATGTGGTCATGTCAAGCCCTAGCACCTATATGAATGTCGCTAATGGGGACACCTGTTGGCCATAGGTGGTGACCCGTGATTCTTAAAGAAGGAATCTTTGGTGGCTGAGCAGTTCATGACATGCAACACCCCACTTTGGTCCTTACTTAGGCTAGATCAGCAGTCGGAGAGGCTCCCTCCAATCAATTGTCTGGTCACGTCAAGCCTTAGCACCTATATAATTGTCCCGATCCTATACTAACCGCTTTGGGAATAATTCAATTGAAATATAATTTCTTTCATGAAAATATGATTAAATGCATCATAACAATGCTGAAAAAATCTGTTTGTTCATTTAAATCACCTATACATTTGGAACAGGTTGTATATAAACGATACATCACTAGTGGCCATCACACCTAATCAGGCATTCTACGAGGTGTACAATATCTGGCAATGTGTACATGTTCCAGTAAATTCACCCCACCTCTTGTGGGGCCCTATGCTTTTTTTCATCCTGCCAAAATCATATTCACCCACAGGGGTAAGGCTTGAGCTGTTGTCAATAACACACACTATGAGAATGTTCCATTCCTTTAGTCAAAGAATGATTCAATAAATCTCCAAGGTAGGATTCTCTATTAAGATTTTCAACTGTGGCTAAGAATTTCACTGACTAATGTAATCTGTACAACTCTGCATATTCTCTTGGATGTCCATGATACAATTTTCATTATTTCCAATAAAGAATTTGATATTCCCACAACAATGGAAGATTCCATCAGTCAAGTTTGAATAGAATCACAAGACACAATGCCCCTTTTTATCATATGGATGATAGAAGGCAGTGGCTGCAGGTCTACATGTCCTGGGAATGATGTTAAACTCTATCTGATGGTGAGGTTCCAGTTTTGGAGGTTTGGGGAATGTGGAGCACCCCTTCATTACCATTTCTCCCTGGTCCACTCTGATCCGGAGTGGTAGTACCTGTTAGGGTCCCATCTATGGGTTAAATAGAAAAATGTATTTATAAAAAAATTGTATTATCCATTAAGAATTGATTTATTTCAAAACTTTATCGGCATTAAATGACCCACTGAGGTTGATATGCCATAAAACAAAACAAACAAAAACAAAACAAACAAACAAAGACACAATGTCACTGTTATAATATGCTAATGTGTAAGAGTTGCTTCCCTTCCGCAAAGGATCAGTCTGGTCCTGGCCTGAAGGTACGCATGTACAAGGGCTAGTAAACATTGAAGAGAGAGAGACGAAACCAACGCTAATAAGCTGAGTGTATCTTTACTAATAAATGTACTGTTATATGTTAAATTTGGAGTCCAAGTTATCATTGAAACATCTTTTTTTCTTTTAAAAATTCAAAAATTCAAATTAGTGAAATAGATCACTTATTAGGATATTCTAATAGTGATCACCCCAAATGGAGTTTTAACAGGTTTGAATTCAGAGTTTTCCTTCGCCTAAACTGGTTGCCTAACCAAGCTTAAAGAGCCCAGTTTGCCCTACTATTTACCCATAGCTGGAGGGAGAGTTGTTGGATTCATACCTTTCCCAAGGGTATTAGTGCTATGTGAACTGTAGCTTCATCCAGGATTTGAACTCAGGTTGGCAAATCCATTTCCTACGACTCACCCAACACAACTACATAAATAATACTTTAACAGTCACTTGGTTCAGTTTTTAGATTTTTAACAAGTTTGTTGCTAGGAAGAATGTCTTCAACTTTGGGATTTAGTTCCGGATGGGTGTGGATGGGGGTATTTGTTATTAAAGAATTTTCTTTGAGAATCAAGTTCTATTTTTTTCTTTCAGGTTATTGTGTGACCATTTTAAACAACAGATCAGCTATTGGTATACCAAGATATCAACAATATGGAGGAGTAAGCATTTACTAATGATTTTATGCAATGTCTCTTTAACCAACTAGATCTATCTATCCCAGTCTGTTGATATCTATTCTATTTATTTATTTCAGTCTGTTCATACCTATCTCAGTCTGTTTATATCTATTTATTTGGCTTAGCTCAGTCGGTAGAGCACCCACACTGGAATTGCAAAGTTCCTCACCAACTTTGTGTATGAGTAGCACAGATTTATAATCTGATCTGTGAAGCAAACGTAACAGAACAATATATGTTGCATAGGGCCAAGTTCAGGTTGTAGTAGTAGTCATGGGTTCTTTTTCAGAGAGAAGGAAAGATAGAGAGAAAAGGAGAGAGGGTATGCTCAAATTATTCTATTTTCTAACATAGTATCATGTTCTGTACTACTATCCCAAACCCATACGGGGAACCAGGACCCACGTCTGACTCCCACCAGAGCCCAGCCGAAAAAGACCGATTTTCTTCTTCTTACGTTTCTTGTCCCGGGGGTGGGAGTGTCACATCCAGTTCTGGTCAAAACTCAGAACTTCCGTTTTTATCTTTAAATCTATTTCTGGGATCATTCTTCGGTCATTGCTGGCACCCTGTTGTGTGTTTACTCTTCCAAACTTTAACTTTTGTTCTCATTTCTTTTTCTTCTCTTTTTCCAGAAATTCTATTACTGTTTTATTTTTCAATTCCTGAATTCCCCGTAGACCATACTAATTACGCTACACAAGGTGGAGACCTGAAGGTAGGCATGGCACTCTACATCAGCAAAAAAAACAATCTCCTGGTTTAGCCCTAGCGAAAAGGGATCCCCTAGGGCTAAACCAGGAGATTGTTATTTTTGCTGAGGTGGAGACTCTCTGATACCGACTACAGGCTACTCCACCAACTTTACTTATCTCATTCTATGTGTATGGTTAATCTAAAAGTCTGAGTAACTTAATATACAAAATGTCTTCATCAGAAAAAGAAAATAAAATTGATGGTAAATGAGGTTCTTTATCTACTAAAAACGTTCTGTTTGGCAATTTTCATTACTGCTGCTACAAACAGATTGAATGCAATGGGCACAATGACACATCCCTGCTTTACTCCGGTGCCTACAAGGAAAGGATCTGAGCGTGCACTTGTTACTCTTGCCATTGAGCCATCATGGAAAGATCTAAGTACAGCCAGGAAGGTAGGGGGACAACCAAACTTTCTCAGAGTTTCCCAGAGCAGGGTTCTATTGACAGTGTCAAATGCCTTTGCTAGATCAACAAAAATCTTGTTGTAGATTTTGTCCCAAAAAGCAGAGCTCTACGATTATTGTAATTGTTCATCTATTTATTTAATATAAATTTCTGTAACTTTATATAATTTGAGATATCTGGTATTCATATATCACTATGGCAAATACCTTTTTTTTTTAAGTAAATAAATTGTGTGCTGTCGTCAGAAAAGACTGGGCAATTTATTTGATGGTAGGATATGCAAATCATTGATTGTTCTTATTCATCCAATTTTTTATGAAACCATTTTTTTCTTTCTCCAATTATGATTTGATCATCCATATTTTAAGGGTCTAGTTTTGACTGATTATGGGTACCATCTTCAATAATAATATTTTGATACAGTCGGAAATAGAAAGTGTGATCCTCCAGTCAGAAATAGAAATTGTGAAGTCCCATGTCCCTGAACAAAAGTCATCTTCTTTTAATCATTTTCATTGAAACTTTTGTTTGAATGAAAGTTAAAAATGAGTTTTCAAAAATTAAGACAAAAAATCATTTTATTTTTTCCAGGTTTGGTACCAAAACAAGGTTATAACATTTCAGGTAAGTTTGCAGTTTGTTTATTATTATATTACACTTATTTTAATTATATTTTAATTGGTTTATATATAAAATCATTCATAGGATTGATTTTCATTGAGATATAAGCAGTGGCATAGTTTTGGTTACAGACACCGAATCTCTATTATAATAAGAAGATTAATGGAGTGAAACTGAATGTATAACATGTCAAACATCGTATATTGTTAAACATATTCTAATAGAATGTGATGATTTTGCTGTTATTAGACAATGTTTTTATAACACAAACAACATGAGGGATATATTTAAAAATGTCAGTATAGATAAAATTTTCTCCTTCCTGAAAAAAAATAAAATTATACTAAAAAATATAACAAACTTGAACTTTACTCTATAAACTTGTCCCTCAAAGTGATTACCAATTCATTTAGCAACAAACAACTGCAGACAACTTACTATCAAAATCAAGAAAAATCTTTGAAAAAAGACATAATAAATCTGACCATCCCTCACAATTCACTGCTTGGAATAAAATACCCTTAGATAGATTGATGGGCCATTAAAATCATTTAATTAGATAATTATTTTCCATCAGTCCTACAGGAAATTCAGAAATTAAAGAATCCAGTGTAAAAGTTTCTTCAATAAAAAGTCAATTTCAAATGATAATTATTTATGTAAATTTCTTGGAAGTATTTTAAACTTTTTTTTTTTTACCTTTCAGTCAAAATATGCTTTTGGCAGTTATTTTGGCTCAGCCCTTGCAGCCGTTGATTTAGACTACAATGGCAAAGAAGATTTGATTGTTGGTGCTCCTTACTATTCAGAAAAATTTGTAGAAGAAGGACGTGTCTATATTTTTTTCTTTTCCAACAATGTAAGTATAATTAGATATTGCACTTTGTAAGTTGTGAAGTACCCATCTACATAGGGTACATAGGGATTTCAATCCCAGCAAATTTGAAGTAAAAGGATTTTTTAATCAAATATTTGAATTAAAAATAACAGATTAATGTCAGAAATTTCTTCTGTTTATTCTATTTTTCAAAACAATTTTGATTTTACAAAATTTCTTTTCATTTAAAAATGTTTCACTCATCATTATCATCATCATCATAGCTTGGCTTTGGGAATGAAGGTTAAGGGGGTGGCCTACATTGACTGCAGGCATGTTCTTAAACAGGGGGGTCCACATTGATTTATGGCATGTTCATGGTGTGGGTGGTCTACATTGACTGCAGACATGTTCATGATGTGGGTGGACTACATTGACTAAAGACATGTTCATGATGTGGGTGGTCTACATTGACGGCAGACATGTTCATGATAGGGGGGGCCACATTGACTGCATGATGACTACATTGACTGCAGACATGTTCATGATGTGGGTGGTGTACATTGACTGCAGACATGTTCATGATGGGGGTGGACTACATTGACTACAGACATGTTCATGATGTGGGTGGTCTACATTGACGGCAGACATGTTCATGATAGGGGTGGGCTACATTGACTGCAGACATGTTCATGATGTGGGTGGTCTACATTGACTACATTGACTGCAGACATGTTCATGATGTGGGTGGTGTACATTGACTGCAGACATGTTCATGATGTGGGTGGTCTACATTGACGGCAAACATGTTCATGATGGGGGTGGACTACATTGACGGCAGACATGTTCATGATGAGGGTGGGCTACATTGACTGCAGACATGTTCATGATGGGGGTTGGGCTACATTGACTGCAGACATGTTCATGAAGCGGGAGGTCTACATTGACTGCAGACATGTTCATGATGGGGGTGGGCTACATTGACTGCAGACATGTTCATGATGAGGGTGGGCTACATTGACTGCAGACATGTTCATGATGGGGGTGGGCTACATTGACTGCAGACATGTTCATGATGGGAGTGGGTTACATTGACAACAGGAATGTTTATGGCTGATAGGGCCAATGCAGGATAGACAGGCATAGTTGCTGCAGCTGAAGGTCTGGTAATGTGTTGTGATTCTTCCTCCTCTGCCTTTTGTCCTTATCGGTGAGTGTTTTTGAAGGAGGATGCAACATGGTTAGTGGTGAGATGCCAGGCATCACAGTTCTTAGCTAGGGTAGACCATCAGTGATGTTTGATGTAACAGACACCAAGGGAATTTTTCAATAAGTCCTTGTATCACTTCTTTGGTATCCCTCTGTCATCAGAATGACCAGTCGAGAGTTTGTTGTATTGGTGTGAGTGAGTTGAAGGTAGTCTATTGATTCATCAACCTGGGGTGCACCATTTCATTGTTATATACCCCTGTTGGGTCAGTAAAACGAAGTCTGGGTGGACATAAGTCCAAGATGAGTTATCTTCCCTTGCTGTGTTTCATTCGCCGAAAGGTGGCATTGGTGTTTGGCCATGAGTGAGGAGATCTGAATTCTATCTCTTTTCACTCAGGCTGGCAATGAGTAAACATAGTCTAGGTGCCTGCCACCTCTGAGCCTTAGGTGGGGGCTTTGCCCCCAAACCACCTACCAGTAAGTGATATTCTCTACGATGTGAGCCGTACGCCTATTTCCTCATTCTGCAGATACATTTATGTATCTGCTGTGTATATCTTTGCCATGTAAATGTATCTCCATCACTTATGGAATAAGTATGTTATCATGGTACACCCTTTGTTGGAATGTTTTTATGTATACACTTGTACCCACATTGGGAGGTTACTTTAAGCCTTCAAACATGAATATAACACCCTCATATGTTATACCCTTTTACTGGATATATATATATATATGGAGAGAGGAGATCTTATGAGAGGATGAGGGGCATTAGAGGCATTCGTATAATGCTCCCACATTTTTAAAGTCTTTATCTCTTACTTACTTGCTTGAGTAGTTGAGTAGCTGGCTGGTTCTTTAGTCTGTCTCTTGAGTAGCAGGGACATTTCTAAAGATGCTGGTCTGACTTTATTTCTTCTTCTTAAAGATGATGGTCAGTAGAAGTTGGTTCATATTATTCACAAAGATGACATAAGGCTTATTTTTTTTTTGTGGGATCACAGCTTTTTATTTTCAACCAGACTTCTCAACTGCAGCTAGTTATATATATACATACATCAGAGCGGGGTGCTCAGCAAAGACCTACATAGACCAGTTCTATGCAGATACTGGATGCATGTGCAGGTTTGAATTCAAAGTTTTCCTTCTCCTAGATTGGTTACCTAGCCATGATTAAAGAGCCCAGTCTGCCCTGCTATTTATGCATAGCTGGAGGGAGAATTGGATTCATACCATTCCCAAGGGTATTAGCGCCATGTGAAATGCAAACAGCTTCATCGAGGAATTGAACTCAGGTCATCGAGTCCATTTCCTACGACTCTTACCATTAGACCATGCACCTCCATAACATGATAAGGATATATATATATATATATATATATATATATATATATATATGAAGTGGTCAAACAATGTGTTTGAAATGGCAAAGGCCGACAATTTTTTGGGAGATTATGTGCTTAATTAAAGTCATACCTAATTTGTTAATTAATTAATCATAATTAAATGACTTAGGCGTGCATATCGGTTTGAATGTAAAGCATAAACAAATCGAGAAAAAGTCGATCTCTGAATGTACATTTCAGCCTATTAGGCCTCATCAGCAGAGCTATAAAATAAAAACGAGAAATTCTGGGGAAGCTAGCTAGTGTAATGGTTAGAATGTCCACCTGTCAGCCTGACAGGTAGGGTTTGAATCACGCACAAAGCACAGCCCTGACTATAGCTCTGCTGATGAGGCCTAGTAGGATGAAATGTACATACAGAGATCGACTTTTTCTCGATTTGTTTACGCTTTACATTTAAACTGATATGCATGCCTAATTCATTTAATTATAATTAATAAATTAGGTATGACTTTAATTAAGCACATAATATCCCCCCCCCAAAAAAAAAAGAAAATATATATATCAGGCAAAAAACTGTGGAATTAGCACACTTAAAGGATATTCACTTAGGTTTTAGTTTATTTAGCAATAAGTGTCTTTAGTCTTACCATTAGTCTAAATAATTTAATTCAGTTTGCTTAAGGAATACTTTGTGATGCCATAATTATTCGATAATCAAATAAGAAATCATTTTGCCTCTCACCTGTTATTAGTTTATTTACTGCTAAATCCAAAACCAAAGTGAACATCCTCTAAGTGTAATAATTCCATATATTTTTGCCAGGGGGGGTCGACATAGATTAATATAGTCATTTAAGCCAGTATAGTTCTTAATTCTATTGTCTTATTATGTCAGTAAGTCCTTTTTTATTTTATTTCAGAAACTAAATGATGTGGCAAACATTATTCTGTCAGTACCAACACACCGTGGCCAGTTTGGAAAGACCCTTGCTACAGGAGACTTCAATAATGATAGATATTCAGGTAATTTATTTCTATATTTCATTTTCATCTTTTTGATATGGAGGAAAACAAGTACAAATTTTGTTGTTCAGTTGTAATAATTTGATTTGTATATCAATTCTATACACGACATATAACAATTATCACGAAACAGAAAAATAAATATCAATTCATTTTTTTATTGTTTTCAACATAGTTTTCTTTATTCCCACAATTTTTTGCTGCAAATTCCCTTTAACATGTATATCGTCGGGGTAGCCTAATGTCGGTATGAGCCATATAGCGAGGGAGTCTATCCCCTTTTCACTAGCGCTAGACCAAGGAGATTATTTTAGCATCTGAGGTGGCACGCCATATATACCATCAGCTCCTTACTTTACCGCACAGATCCCTGTGCTACTCATACGCTGAGTTGGCGAGGGCCAGTATTGAACTAGGAACCTTGTGGTTTCTAGCCAAACGCTCTACCGACTGAGCTAACCCGGCCCATATTTATATATAGTGTCCAATTGCCGCTTTAACCAGTGGCATTAGTAATTATCCAAGAGTGCCCAATATATCATAAACATAGAGCTTGTAGAGGCTGGTGTTGCATGTTCCGACTTCACAAATAATATTTAAAATGATGATAAAATAACAAAACACAGTTTAGACAGAAATAACAAAGACAAGGCATGTATTTAATAAATAACAAATAAATTTATTCTGAGAATAAATTTGTATAAATCAAAAAATATGTGAATGTTCACAACATTAATATGAATGCAAAAATTTGTTTGTAGAATTAGCAAAGTTCGATAGGAAAATAAAGTTTTGGTATGTACGACCTGAGAAATGGATTTCTGATGTTAATCGCAGTTGATAGTACCAATAGTAAAAAAAAAAGTGAAAACTGTTGTTGACTCAGAAAGTATGAAGTTTTGTTTTTGTCATCAGCAAGTCGAATTGTTTGCTCGAACATCTGTTTCTTCGATTAAAAGGCTAGTGACTGCAATTGTGATAGCGTCGGCTTTTAGCGGAGATGGAATCTGAATGTTTGTTGATTTTTTTCTCTGTTTTTTAAATTCTTAGGTGGCTCCAATCTCGATATTCTATTTTGGCACTAAAGCGCGGACATAGTTGTAAGCATCGATTTGTCCAATCAAACTCTGACAAAAGTATAATCTATTTTCCTTAAGTTTGGAAAAAGAATCATGTTTGTGTGATTTTTATGTTTATCCTTATTTGGATATAAAATATAGGATTTTATCCTGTAAGCTATAATAATAGTAATAGTAGAGAAGAGTTATAGGTGTCCCACAATTTTGATCTATATGATCTCATCAGGACCTTTCCTTATATTTGACTAAGTTAATGTCATTACGAGAGATAAATGTCTTTTCCAATAGTAACAGTTGAATGCTATGTTAGTTCATTTCTGTCTCTATGTTTGCATTAACATAGCGTTCAACCATTACTATTGGAAAATACATTTATCTCAGTTTAACTAAGTAATGACTTCAACTAAGTCAAGTATAAGGTAGGGTCCTGAAGAGATTATATAGAGTGAAACCATGGTAGACCTATAACTCTTTTCCACTATTACTATTATATATATATATATATATATATATATATATATATAATGTTCCCAAAATAATAGTATACCAAAAGTTCCCAATTATTGATCCATTCTCCTACCTATCTATCTGTTCATATCTATCTGTACCTCAACCTGCTCCTATTTATTTATCTATCTATCTCTCAACTTGCTCCTATCTATATGTCTATCAACTTTTAGGGTATCATCACTTAAATGCATCCTGGCTTCCTGCCCTAAAAAATACTAAGCGATGCCTGCTGAAAATCCAACCAGCACTATTATTGAACTCCCTAGCTTTTTGAAAGCATTTTTCCCAAAAAGTTAATGTGATATGAAAGCGATATTTTACCCCGACCCAGTCGTTTCTCAATGAGTAAATGTAAATAGTTTAAACCCCTCCCCCACTCTTTAAAATATTTTCTTTTAGCAGTTTAAAGGCGTTTTTATGAACAAATAACTTTATAGTGGTTTTAAGGCGTTAAAAGTAAGCCACCACCCAGGTTTTTTTATCGACAAGTAAATATTTTATCCCCCCCCCCCGCCTTTAAAATATCTTTTTTTTTTTGTATTTTCATGTTATATCAATTTAAAACGACTGTCATGAATTTTTGAATAAAAACTAGAGAGTTCAATAGTAGCGCAGGTTGGATTTTCAGCAGGCACCACATAGCGATTTTTAGGGCAGGAGGCCAGGATGCATTTATGCGATATGCACCAACTTTTATCTGTCTATTTGTTAATCTGCTTCTACCAATCATCTACACATACACACACAATGAGTTTGATTCTCCATGAATGCTCCATACTTTTTCAGCAACTAAGTAACAACATAGTAAATAACTGAAGATGCCTCAGATGCTGTAATGAGCTATGTTAACAGATTATTATTATTAATTTAATTCCCACTAAATGCCCTGTACCTCAGAGGTGATTCTACCAATTAAAAACTCACAAGAATAAGTGTTAGATGCGAAAGGAACTATTTTGAAGAAAATTAATGTTTCTTTTATTGTCAATTTCTGTTATGGAAAATACAGTTTCAGTTTCGATACTTTTTTAATGCTACCTGTAGATGATTATGTAATCTATCTGGAGGTATAATTTACAAGTCTTATGTCTCATAAATTTTGTTTTTTGTTTTTTGTTTTTTATTATTAAAGGTTTTTCTACGAATGGGTGAAAATTATTACACACTGAAATTAAACATTTTCTTATTTTCATTTTTTGTCAAGGATTTGTTTTTCTAATATGATGAAATATTGTTTAAATTTTCAGATGTTATTGTTGCTGCCCCCTATGAAAATGATGGCTCAGGCACTATTTATATCTTTAGCGGACATCGATTTGGTCTTCACAAAAAATTCTCTCAAAAGATTGAAGGAAAGAATTTACAGTCAAACATCCAATCTTTTGGAATTTCTTTCTCTCGGACAGCAGATCTCGACGGCAATGGCTATGAAGGTAAATTCTTCAGCCATTTTCATTTGCAGAAAATGATGTGTAAACAGTTTTTTATGGGTAGAAAATTTTAGAATTGCAATCATAAGCAGATTCATCCTTAACAAAAAGTTTTCTTTTCACTTGAATCTCATCTATAATAGAAAATGCAAGAATCTCATAATGAGGGGTTGGGAGGTAAAAATATCATTGTGATTACCTAGGATCAGGTAGCGGTTCCAGCATGAGACTACCTGATCCTGGGTAATCACAATAATATTTTTTTACCCCACTTCCTCATTAGGACATTCTTGCATTTTCTATCATAGTTCTTCTTCCTGTGGTAATCCTCTGATGAGACTCAGGTAAAAACAAAACTTTTTGTTATGGATGAATCCACTTATAATTGCAATTCTAAAATGATCTTTAGATTTTGATTCCAAGAATTTTGAATATTGAACTCATTTTTTGTGTTACTTTATTTTTTATCACAAAGTTTGGTTGCTTTATTCTACTGCCTTTTTCGTGTGTACAATTTGAAGAGAGGGTTTTCCGGGGGGGGGGGTCTTTTTACTGAAAATTGAAGACATGGTGGTAAGTCTTATTAAAATAAAGCTATTTTACAAAATATATCTCAAAGGAGTAAGATATAAATGAAAGATATACTAAGCTTATAATAGTATTTGTAAATTAAAAAAAACAAAAAACAATCAATTTGAATTTAATGATAATACTGCAAAAAAACACAGTGGAAGTAAGTTCATAGAGTTTTATTGACAGCACTTACATGTGAAATTCTCTCTGTATTGTGGAAAATAATATTATCTATTTTCCACCTTATGCAAATAATAAACATAATAAGCCAAAAACAATTCTAATTATCTCCCTTTGTCTATAGCAACAGAGCCCTAATGTCTTGGCCATAAGCTGATGAGAAAACTCATGCGATTGGCTAAGGGCCTTTGTTGGCGACCAATTAGGGCACACGTTACGAGGCTCAGTTTGGACCGCCAATTTTGATAGTTGGAAGCCGCTATCACGCTCTTGCCGCTGGAATCTCTCTCGGAAGGACGTAATTTTATACTCCAGGCGTTCACGGAATGAGGAGAAATTAGAACAGCAAAGGCAGGGCCACTGCCGCGTAAAAAGCGACTAATGAACTAGCAAGACATTCTACCTGGATTTCAGATAAGTCCGTGATAAGTATCAAATCGCAAACAATTCACAATTTGAACATTTACAAACATTACACATTGTAAACTTACACAAACATTTGTACCAACTTACATTGTATTTGTATTGTATTGTATAACTTTGTCTTGCTACGATAAAAGCCTCTGTTTTGTTTATAAGCCTTGTTGTGTGTCGTTATCTATTCTTTACAAAATCTGACACTGTTTTCTTATAGTATTTATTCAAATTATTGTTTTGTCTATGAAATTATGTTTGTTTTTAGTTTCATGTTGAAGAAGCCACAAATGTTATCTGAACACAATTTGTGAATAAAACAATTTCTTCAATAGTCAAGCTCTTAAATCTTCACTTTTGCCTGGTGCAACCAATATCCTTCATAATTCTTTTTAGACCATTTCTTGATATAAAGACAAAATTGAATTCTATTGTTTTCTTCTTGTTTTGCAGACATTGCTGTTGGCGCTTACGTGTCAGACAAAGTCTTTGTTTTCTATGGGCGTCCAATTGTGCAAGTAAAATTTTCTTTGAAAGCCGAACCAAATATTTTGTCTTCATGCACTGATTGCTGGAAAGACGATAAACATATTACTACATTGATACAAGTGGAAATTATTCTAGGAAAAAAGTATCCAATGAGTAAGATACATCATTTATTTACTCTTATAATCTCCTTTTAAGGCATTTTGTGTGATTGTGTTTTTTTTTGTTTGTTTTGGTTTATGTTATATCGACCATGGTGGGTCATTTAATGATAGCAAAGTTTTGAAAGATTCGTAGCGATAGTTTAGAAGAAAATTTTTTAAACTCAATTTCTTTTGTAAACATATTTGCTATTTAACCCATAGATGGAACCTTAACAGGTACTACCATTTCAGGTCAGAATGGTTGTGATGAAGGGGTACTCCATATTCCCCAGACCTCCAGAACTGGAACCTCATCATCAGTTAGAGTTTAACATCATACCCAGAACATGAAGATCCCCAGCCACCACCTTCTTGCACCTATATGATAAAAAGGGTTGGGGGCTTGCTATAAGGGCAATAGGGTCGGGTCAATCATATAGGTGCTAGGGTTTGACGTGACCAGCTGATTGCTGAGAAGGGGCCTCTCCGACTGCCCATCTAGCCTAGGTAAGAGCCAAAGTGGGGTGTTGCATGTCATGGACTGCTCATCCACTAGGAATCCATCCTTAAGCATCACATGTCAGCACCCATGGCCAATCGGTGGCCCAATTGGTGGAGGGAGTCTTACCCCTCTGCAGAGGTGCAGTCTGTGTATTGTAAAGCCTCAGGACTGTTGTGTTTTTGCATGATCTCAATCACTGGGGGGTGACTATCATTTTATTTTCTGATGTGTAATAGAAATTAGTATTGGATCTAAAACACACATACACACACACACACACACACACACACATGAATGGCATGCAGACATTATATAATAATTCCAGCAATTTTTTTTGGTCTTTTAAATATGAAACAGGGTGTAGAGTAACACAACATTTTGGCGATGACGATGAGATCAAAATGCTGTATCTGAGTTATCAAATAACACTGAAAAAAAAACAGATTACTTGGACCATATGACCTTTAGACACCTCTTTTGCGATCTCAACTCATAAGGGCATTTTTTTTCATTTACACCGTCAAAATCCGGTTGTTTGTTAACAGATGATTTTTAGAGGGTTTTTTTAATTATAAAACTAACCCCTAACCCTAACCCCTAACCAACAACCAGATTTTGACGGTGTAATTGAAAAAAAATGTCCTTATGAATCGAGATCGTAAAAGGAGTGCCTAAAGGTCATGTGGTCTGATTACTTAAATACATTTCTTCTTTTAGCATTCAACATTCATCTAAATACAGACACAAACCGAAATGAAGCTGACAAAAGGACGTCTCTTGAAAATGGCCAGAAAGAATTTCATGACACGGTGCAAATTACAAATATTTTTCGAAAGGATTTCCTTGTTACAATTAAGGTGAGTTTTTATTGGAAGAATTTTTTGATTTTTTAGAAATGATAATCTGATAAATGATTAAAAAAAAGACACAATATGTGTCAAGGTAAAAAATCATTCATAAGTATAAAGGTAAATATTCTTGGTAAAACAAGACATTAGGTTTATAAGTTCACAAAATTCACTCTGAATGGTCCAATTGGGCACATTGGGTTAATACAGTTCTAAGTGACAGTAGGCTGCAGGTTCAATCCTGGTCAAGGGCGACAGTAACATAGATTAATAATTAACGCAGCTTAACATTTGTATCCAGTAATCATTAGCAGAAGGATTATGACAAGAAGGTTCCTGAGTTTAAAGAAAAGGTTCCTGAGTTTAAAGAGAAGGTTCCTGAGTTCAAGAAGGTTCCAGAGTCTGACAAGAAATACCTGAAGAAGGCCGGAGGGTACATCAGCCGAAACATTGCACAGATAACAATAAAGATGAGAACAATAATCCAAATAATGCAGATAATGTGCTCATCTAAAACAGAATGGAGGCTCTCGTAGTGTAATGGTCTTGGCAAAATGAGTTAAAATTCTGTTCAAGGCTGTTTGCATTTCTCACAGCGCTAATACCCTTGGAAAAGGTATAACTCCAATTATTCTCATACCAATGGGTAAATAGTAGGGCAGACTGGGATCTTTAACCTTGGTTAGGCAACCAGTCTAGGAAAACTCACAATTTATGTCACATCCCACTCATTCAGAGGGCTTGGGTAAATATGTTTATAAAACAATGTCACTTTATTTATATATCCCACAGCCTGGTCTCATTCTAGAGTTACAAGGGATATCCGAAAAGTGAGGTGCAGATAGGTATAAATTGACTGTATGCATTTCACATAGCACTAATACTCTTAGGAAAAGTATGAATCCAACTATTCTCCCTACAGCTATCGGTAAATAGTGGGGCAGTCTGGGCTCTTTAACCTTTTTATGGCAACTGGTCTTAGGAGAAGGAAAACTGAATTAAAACAAAAAGGGCTCTCTTCTCATTAGTCAAAACTACTTTGAGAGCTCCTCCTCTCCTTTCTCTTCTTTCCTCCTCCTCCTCTCCCTCTCCTCCACCTCCTCTTCTCCATCTTTTCTCTTCCTCTCCTTCCTCCTCGCTTTCCTCCTCCTCTTCTTTCCTCCTCCTCTTCTTTCCTCCTCCACCTCTCCCTCTTCTTCCCCCTCATTCCTCTTCCTCTCTTTCCTCCTCCTCCGCTGATACTTCAGAGTTTTTATTTCTCTTCACTTCATGTTTTTTTTTTGCTTTCTCTTTCTTTCAAATTTTGCTTCTCAGGGGATTTGAAAGGATTTCAGTTGACCAATGCCCCTGCATTCTCTACTCGTCAACACAATTGAATAGCTAATCTTTTCAGTCATGTGATCTTTATGACAGAATCAGCACATTTTATAAATAATCTTGTTTCTTATGATGTAAACTAATTTGCATATTTTTTAAAAATCTAATTTTTTTCTCTATCTTCCAGAATACAGTGGACATTTTAGAACCAATGAATTTTACATTCACTTATTATTTAAAAGACGACGGTTATTCTTCTGGCTGTAATAGCACTTGTCCAATTGCCAAGAATGACACACATTCCACTCAGGTGAGTTGGCAGCTCTGTTTTTGTATATTAAGATTTATGAAATATATTGATAATATATACAACCATTGGCGAAGAATATGGACTCACCAGTCTTAGAAATTGTTTCTTCAATTAGTTTATTTTCCAGGGATTAAAAGTAAGCCTAAATCATAGACAAAATCTATTTTATTTGATAGCAAAACTTTCTGGCTTCATGAAACATACCTCAAATCAATTAAAATAATCTCATTTCATAGATCAAAGATTTTGAGCCAGCATGTGAACTGAATGAAATAGGAAAATTAATGACTTGGTATCATGGATGCATAACTCTTACTGCAATTGCAGCTAAGATATATAATGCCCTTCTTCTTAACCGCATCCGACCAGAAATAGAGAAAATCCTTAGGAAAAACCAAAACGGATTCCGCAGAAATAGATCCACAACCTCTCAAATCCTGACTATACGACGAATCATAGAAGGGATTTGAGCAAAAAATCTAGAGGCAACGCTACTATTCATAGACTTTTCAAAGGCATTCGATTCTATACACAGAGGGAAAATGGAACAAATACTAATAGCATATGGTGTCCCCAAAGAAACTGTTGCCGCCATAATGATGCTCTACAAAGATACTAAAGCAATGGTACGCTCACCTGATGGCGACACAAATTTCTTTGACATTGCCGCTGGGGTCCTACAGGGAGATACATTAGCACCATATATATTTATAATATGCCTAGACTATGCACACTTATTGATTAGTTGAAAGAAGTCATATGATTGAAAAAGGAAGAATCTGTGGGTTTTTTTTAGTTAGGGTTTTTTGAGAACAACAGAAACAGCCGGGCATGTTTTGAGTGCTTTAACAGTTACATGTTGAGGGCCTTTTACAGAAATGAATGATATATATATAAGATGAACAAAAAGTGATAAGACAAACAGGAATATTTCTTTTTGTTATTTTGTAACTGTTCTCAACTAGTTTTGACCTTAGGTCATCGTTGGGAGAAAGTTTCTTGGGGAAGAAATTCTTTTTAGAAAGTTTAAATTAGTTTTTTTTAAGTGTTTGACAAGCCACAAAAATTTGGACGAAAAAAATGTATTAGAAGTGTAGAGTCCATCTGTTCAGTGAAAATCATCTTCTGGTCAAATTTGTTTGAATTTTTTTTTAAATATACATAAGGAATTTTTGAAAGTTATATATATATATATATATATATATATATATGTTTGTGTGTATCTATGGTGAAGGCACCTAGCTAATGAGTTTTCTCCTCTCGATGAATTTCTGAAATGACTCATTTAAATGGCCAGCTTCTGATCAAATTAAAATGGTGAATAATATAAATAGGAAACAAACTATGAATACATGATGGTCAACCTCTTTCATCACTTGAATGTTGGTCAACAGCTTTTGAGACGAAGTACCAGCAAAAGGGGTAGATTTAGTCCAGAACATTTGTCTAGAAATTGCACATGAGTACCACAGATTGGGTAACCTGACTTGTTTGGTAAAGCACCTGAGAGCTGACAGTAGGTGTGGCGCTCCACATAAGCAAAAACAATCTCCCTGGTTTAGTGCAAGCAAAAAGGGGATAGACTCCCTCGCTGTTTGGTTGATACTGATAATAGGCCACTCTGCAAACATTATTATCTTACCAGCAATGTTACAGAAAGAGTAAAAAGTTTGCATGAAAAAGAAAATGTTGGACGTAATATTTTGTGCTAAGTGACTAATTTAATTGTCAGTTGTTATGATGCTAGTCACCATTTTAGGCGTTCAGGTCTCTTGTTGGTAAATCCAATGTTAGTGTAAGGTTCAAAGTCATACAACTCCGACACAGGTTGAGAGACAAACCATTTTATATAATACAGCCCATGAATAAACAAGATACATAAACAATAGAAGATAGAATAGTGTACATAAACATACATACATAAAAGTCACTGACAAGATAATATAAAAGTACACATAATATAAAGGTACAGACATGAGATTAAGAATAGTCCATGCTGTATAAATCACTTACAGTGACTAGTAACCAGCGTTGAGGGCCGAAGCCCCAACGAGAAGGGAATGACAATTGTCTAATCCATGTGGGTACCAACAAGGAGAGGTAGAAAAAAGGAAGAGGCATTTGAAATAGCCGCTTGTATACCATACTTCCTGGTGGCCAGGACGTAAACCCAGTGGGAAGATAACTCTTCCAGGCAAAGGGAGGATAATCCCCACAGTAGAAAAGGGTGTAGTCTCAGTAGTAGAAAGGCTGTTGTATTCCTTGAAATCCTAGGTAGAACAAGAGTGTACTCCTTGTAGTAGAGAATCCAGTTGTAGTCCTTGAAATCCCATTAACAACTGGTTCTAGGAAATTTCCAAAAGTTCTTAAATGCTCAAATGCCTTTTTAGGCTTGTTTTTGATTGGCCCATTTTATCGGAAGTTCTTACTGCTGCTATTTGGGAAAGTCTATAAATAAAAGTGATGATTTCTCGTACATATTACACCATGATAGTAGGGCAGGTCAATTTTGGAGCTTTAACGTCTCCCATGTGGCAAAATCTACAGATTGACAAAGAATTACCATACAAAATATTTTTCAAAACTTTGCCTTCATTTGAGGAAATAGATTTTAATCTTTTAAAGTGTTATCACTGTTACAGCTTAATCTTTAAGTAAAAAGCAGCATATTGGAGGTGTTGGTTGTGATGGGGACATATTTTCAATTTGAATTCTAATTATGATATTTTATTCATTTCGTTTAGAATGACAACCATTTCTGTTTTAAATATTGAAATTGCTAAATTTTCTAACCAATTTCTAGGCTAAATTTTGCAAAAACGAGGATTTTTGGTGAATTTTAGTAGATGATCTTTGATGGTATTTCCTCAAACAATGGTGCAAGTAAGAGATCTAGTTTTTGGTATCAGTATTCATTATACCAACACACAACGTTCACTGTTTGTGAGAGAGAATTTGATATTTTTTAAAAAGTGAAAAATCAACCTACCCTACCATGATAGTCCAACATCAGTG
Organism: Doryteuthis pealeii; assembly: GCA_023376005.1. Classification (NCBI taxonomy): domain Eukaryota; kingdom Metazoa; phylum Mollusca; class Cephalopoda; order Myopsida; family Loliginidae; genus Doryteuthis; species Doryteuthis pealeii. Next base: position 56,466,741 of record CM042152.1, read on the forward strand.
TAAATAATATTCATGTTTAGATTGTTTTGTTAATAATTTCTTTTTTGTAATTTTATTATAACATCTTTTTTTCATTGTGTCTAAGGTTAAATTTGATGTTGGCTGTGGATCTGATGAGATTTGTGAAACATATCTAAAAGTCTTCATAAAGGATAAAAGCGACTCTCAGCTGGTTATGGGGAGAGATCAGAAATTTGTGTTGTTGGTTAATGTGGAAAATGTGCGTGAAAAGGCGTACGGTGCCAAGGCAAGAATCTTCTATTCCAGGTTCTTGGAGTTTGAATCTGTGAACCAAACTTCAGATTCCAATGTCCAATGTGATCAAGAAAATGAGGAAGAACTCTCTTGTTTTTTGGATCACCCACTAAAGGAGCAAAGCACAATAAGTTTTGAAGTTATTTTTTCTATTGATAGGTAAGAAACTTTATTTTCTATACTAGCGATAATATGCACCCCAACTCCAGTTATAAGTATTTAAGTTTTAATGTTATGAAATATATTGAATTAGAAAGACTAATGAAATTAAATAAGAATGCATATAAAAAGATTACACTTATTCTAATTATTTAATAGTTTTCTATATGAAATTTTTCATAGGATTGATTTTAATGCATTAGAGAATAAAACAATAATATTAGAGATCAATAACACCAAGTAATTATCTATTAAACACAGTTTTGTTAAAACCAGTATGCAAATTAACCACACCATATATTATGTAAACATTTATTTCTTAGTGATATATAAGACACATTGCAGGATTTTAAGTGCAAACATAGGCAGTTTTGAGGCAAATCTACCTCAGACTTTCATAGAGACATCATTAATAAATAGGATTTATTCTATGTATTAATGTTTTTGACTATGAATTAAATACTCATTGATAAACTTACGCAATTTCTGAGGATATTGTGACATAGTTTTGGATACAGACAGACACTGAATCTTCATCATAATAAAAAAATATAAAGATTTCTTATCTGTCGTGGACACATTTTATCAGTTTGTGGATCCTCAAAAGTTAAATACAGAGTCTGGCTGAATGATCTGGATTTAAAATTGCTGCCACACATGCGCTCCTAGCAAATGGGAAGTATGTCTTTGAGCAGCAGCAGCAGCCATACCATTTCCGTTGCCATCATGGCATCTATAGAAGTTCTAAGAGTTTTGTTTCCAGAGCACATCATCATCATTATCATCCACTCAAATGAAATGTCAATAAAAATGCACAAAACTTGTAAGATATTAATTATGAAATGTTTATTGTTTTGTAATATTTGTTTCATTCATAAAAAGAAAAAAATGCATAAAATTCAGAGAGACATTGGATGGTGAAATCATATTAAACATTTTTTTAAGTAATGTTACATCCTTTTTTTTAAATTGTTAATTTTAGAAAAAAATATTTTAAAGGTTTTAGAGGGGTTTCTATTTACTGGGTAAATATAATACAAAACTGGGCCCTTATAAAAAAATATTTTAAAGGTTTTAGAGGGATTTCTATTTACTGTGTAAATATAATACAAAACTGGACCCTTATGAAAAAATATTTTAAAGATTTTAGAGGGATTTCTATTTACTGTGTAAATATAATACAAAACTGGACCCTTATAAAAAATATTTTAAAGATTTTAGAGGGGTTTCTATTTACTGTGTAAATATAATACAAAACTGGACCCTTATGAAAATATTTTAAAGATTTTAGAGGGGTTTCTATTTACTGTGTAAATACAATACAAAACTGGACCCTTATGAACAAATATTTTAAAGGTTTTAGAGGGATTTCTATTTACTGTGTAAATACAATACAAAACTGGACCCTTATGAACAAATATTTTAAAGGTTTTAGAGGGATTTCTATTTACTGTGTAAATATAATACAAAACTAGACCCTTATAAATGATAACTTTTATTTTTCATGCTACTAATGTATTCTACTATTTTTTAATGAATATATTCTGACAAAGTTTTGTGCTTTCAAAAATGATTTCTTCATTATGCAAAACAAAATTCAAGTTTTATTGACACTAAACTGTATCCAGTGGTGAGGCTCCAGTTTTGGAACTTTGTGAGCCAGCCCTTTGTTGTCATTACTCTCAGGTCCACTTTGACCCAGAGTGGTAGTACTTATTAGGGTTTCATCTATGAGTCAAACTGATCTGTTTAAAAATTATTTGTATTGTATAAGAATGCTTGAAACCATACAACTGTGTGCAAACAAATAATCATTATAGACAAAAAAGTCTGATTTAATAACAATGATTGTATTAGATTAATAATAATCAATTATTAAGATTAAGTATTGATTAATAAGTATTAATTAATACTTGATATATAACCCTGTGAAAACCTGATTATAGACAAAAAAGTATGATTTAAAAAATGCAATTATTAGTTACTAGAAACCATATAAGAGTTTGCAAAAAAAAGAAAAAACTAATTTTGGTTTTATGGGGTATAAGTGGTTTTGGGTGTTTTAGAGGTTTAAGTAGCTGGGATATTCTTGGCTGTGTGTTCCTCAGGTTTTCTTTAAGAAAGAAGGCATTCAAAGAACGAGAAAGGAACAAAAAGGAAAAAGACAAAGGCAGAAGGTGGCTTTATGACTTTGGCTTTATTGACCAGATCATAGTCGCCTGTAGCAAGGGAATATCTCCCTGGCTAGTAGGACCAACTAGACCCAGTTACAGCCGCAGTTTGAATTGCCAAGATATCCTCTTGGGGGTAGGGAGTCAGTCCCTTTTGTCGGACATGTGCAGAGGGTTCTTCCGGTGACGGCCCCATGAGAGTTTATTTTTTTGTGTTTTTTTTATTCTAATTTTATTTTTGTTTTATTTTAATCCCCACAGTTTTATGGCATGTCAACCCTTGTTGGGTAATTTAATGCCAACTAACCTATTAATCAGAAATTCATAATGTTATAATTTGTAGATTTTCTGTTTGTTCTTTTGCAGCACAGCCAAGGAAAATTCAATAAAGGTGGTCATGAATGCTACGACAATCAGTAAAGTTCCAGAGATTTTAGTAAACAACACTGAAATTCTGTATGTGCCAATTTACTTGGAATCAAATCTTGAAATCACCGGGTAAGTTTAAATTAGAGATATTTTTGAAATTTTTCTTTAACAGTAAACATTTTTCCTGAGATGAGGCTTGATAATTTGTATTATTTGTATTATTGTCCTCATCTATATTGTTAAATGTACAACGTTTCCACCAATGTGCAACAGTAACATAGAACAATAATTAACACAGCTTAACACTTGTACCCAGTCATGGTTAGCGGAATGAGAACAGTATACCCCCATGGAGTGAATAAAGGGTTGGGTTCAAAGTTAAGTGAAGGCTCCTGATTATGACAAGAAGGTTCCTGAGTTCGAAAAGAAGGTTTCCAAGTTCAAAGAGAAGGTTCCCGAGTTCGAAGAGAAGATTCCCGAGTTCGCCAAGAAATAACTGAAGAATGTCAGAGGGCACATCAGCCAAAATGTTGTACAAATAACAATAAAGATGAGGACAATTGTCCGAATAATCCAAATAGTACAAATTAATTTACTTTTGGGAAATTATCCCATATTTTGCAAATTTTCTTTAAAAAAATTCACGCATTCTATAAGGATGAAAAAAAATGATCTGCTTGTGAAAGAGTTAAGATGAAAGAAATATTACTCAAAAATTTAAAATATCTAAAAAAAATTTTTTTAAATGATAAAATAGCCTCTTGCATTTCCTTTATCATTATTAATTTTTTTTTCTTACAGCAGTCACTTTTGCATATTTTATGTTATTGAATTTCAAGTATCAACTAAGAAGAATTTTGAAGGTCATGAAACGAAATCACTCAAGTTTGACATTTGTGCTGATTTAAACTACGAATGTGGAATTAACAAGAATTAGAAACAGGAAATATATGAACACAATTTGGAATTTCAAATAACACTGTCTTACTACATTTATACAGACAAGAAAATACACTTGTAATAATTGTTTTTGCAAATGATAGTATTGTCTGCAGGAAATATCAAGTATATAAATATAATGAAAACAATTCCACTTAATTGAGTCCTTGGAATTTTTATAGTAAGTTATTGTACTTATAGCGGCCCTTTTCTATCTCTGTTGAATTATTGGAAGCAAGGATTTTTATGTCCAACCCCGAGAGATGCTGGTACAAAAAGAGGTGGATTTCTTATCTTCAATTTCTGTCGCTAAAAAGTGTGAGCCTGTAATTGGTTGGTTTGAAAAGAGTATGTCGACCAAGGGAGACAACCCACCTACCTTAGATATATTTTTAATACATGTTTTTTTTTTAATCGTTTGCTCAGATTTTCCCAACCAGAAAATGACGTTTTCCGAGGTTCCATTTCAAAAGAAATAAATGTGATGCACCAATATGAACTGAGAAATAATGGGCCAAGTGATGCATCTGCAGTGCGATATTTTGTGCGCATTCCTCAAGCCATTTTCAACAAAATTCAATTACTTAAGGTTCAGAAAATTCGGGTAAGTAAAGAAAAACTTCTCATTTTTGTTTCTACAAAATTGAGTTCATACGATGTGTAAAAAAAAAACAGAAACAGATTTATTACTCTGAATTCAAACCTATTAAAACTCTGCTTAAGAAATGTACCTTATATCACATTATGCCCATGCAGAGAAGTTGGTATATATATATATATATATATATATATATATATATATATATATATATATATATGGTGATTGCCACTTCTTCACAAAGAAGGTCATTTCTACAAAGTTCGGTTGTGCGCATGCAAATGGCTCAGAAGTCCAGCTTTGCTTTTACACGTCCTGTCACATAAAATACATGTGAGACCCCCAACTTTCACTCTTAAACACACGTTTTTTTCCCGTAGTCGTCTGTCATCATGGGACTGCATATGACTCAAGAGACCAGCCCATGACAGGTAAGCCCTGCCACACATATTACATATATGGTCAGGCTTAAATTTAGAAAATGTATCCTGGACCTCCGTCTTGTGCTGCTTTTGTAGAGCCCACTTCAGGATGGAGTGCTCAAGTTGCATTGCCTCAAACCTTCTACATCCACTATAAATGAGTCCCCTCCATGCCAAACAATTTGTAGCTATCTTTTCCCAATCCTCAAAATTTATGCCAAGTGTCTTAAGATTGTTTTTTATGACATCCTTGAAATGTTTCTCGGGTTTGTGTCTCGGATCTTTACCATATTGGAGTTGCCCATAAAACAGTCACTTCAGGAGTCTGCCTTCATTCATCCTAACAAGATATCCAGCCCAGCGCATTTGGCCTCGATTGATGCGCGTTTCTATGCAAGACACATTGGCTTGTTGCAGGACAGTGGCGTCTGAGTGAGTGATCGCCTCCCAATGTTTAAGATTCTCCTGAGACATGTCTGATGGAATCTCTCCAAGGCTTTAATGTGTCGACGATATGTAGTTCATGTCTACAATGAATATAGGAGTATAGACAGAACACACGATTCGTCAACACTGAGCTTTGTTCTTACGGTGATAGCTCTGTCTGACCACACGTCTCTCGAGCCCACCAAAGACCTTACTGGCTCATTTCAATCCTTAGAGATATTTCTGAATCAAGTGTTCCATTTCTGGATACAGCACTGCCAAGATAAACGAATGAGTCATCTACCTTCAGTCTGGTCCCCTTCCCTTGACGTAGATGTTGGGTTCCACATACTGATGACTGGGTGGTGGAGTGATCATCACTTTAGTTTTCTCCAAATCGATGGTGAGTCCAAAGGCAGTGGAAGCTCCATAGAAGATCCATTATTTCTTGCATGTCCTCTTCAGTGTGAAGTTATAATTACTTGTATCATATTGTCCTGAAGAAGGTTTTTATATAAACCGAAACATTTGAACATCGACATTACCACCAATAATAAACTTTAAAGATTATAATCCATCAAATTGTAATGAAAACAATATGAAAACATTTTATCTATTTCACTCCTTTTGTTGCTTTCTTCTGCCAATTAACATTGAATTTTTTTTATTTTCAGGTGATAAGAGAAGACGGTAAAATATTCAACAACACTTGTCATCTGAAGGCGTACAAAGACGATTTTAAAGTCACCCTGCAACATCTGAAGCATAATGGCAATGTTTTTGTAAGTAGAATTAAGAAAACCTTATTATAAATTTCTAATACAATTGTCACGCCACATTTGATAGGGAGGGGGGGGGTCCTTGTGACATAGAGAATAACATGCTGGACTACGACATCATAGTAACCACATTCAAACTCCAGTTATGCTATTACATTCACTTTAGGTGGTGTGTGATGGTGTGATGGCTAACGTTGTAGAAAATGGACATGACGAGATGAGTTCAAATCCTGGACAAGGCTGTTTGCATTTCACACAGCACTAATGCCCTGGGAAAGGAATGAATCCCACTATTCTCCCTCTAGCTATGGGTAAATAGTAGGACTGACTGGGCTCTTAAACCTTGGTTAGGTAACCAGTCTAGAAGGAGAACTCTGAATTCAAACCTCTTAAACTCTGCTTAATTGACCTTATGTCACATCCTGCTCATCTAGAGGGGTTGATAAATATATTAATAATGGAGATTCGGTCTATTTGTCTGTAACTGAAACTATCTCACTGTTTACATTACATTACTAAAATTGTTATTACATAAATAAAGAACAATTAATATTAATAAAATAACTAAAAGCTGTTCCTTGATTCCTTTCCATTGTAATAATGGCAATTTAAATAAATAAACTACATAATATTTAAATAAATAAAGTTTATAAACTATGAAATTAATTAAAAAATTAAATTATTACTTTAAATGGAAAAAAATATTTGCGAAGATTTGTCCAATCTGTAATCAATTTAAAAAAATATTTTTACTCTCGTATTTTTTACAGTTACAAGAAGTCAACTAAAAAGATACCTATGATTTTATGTAAAATTCATGTGTAAAACATTCAAAATAATTATTTAATCAATAATTAATAGATGGGCGCAATATTTTATTTGAGGAAGACAGAACTAAGTTTCCATTTCAAATTGTTTTATTTTTTTTTTACTCATTTAATAAATTTGATGATTTTACTCACCAATGATACAAACCCTGTGACATTGAATGTTTAACTCCCACCTCCAAAGGCAATATCTTTTTACACCGCCTGGAGGGTGTGTTTTTTTTGTTTTTTGCTGGTATGAATAATTATTTTTATTTATTTTGACAACTTGTCTCAACATTATTGAATTCTTTTTGTTTGTTTGTTTTTGCTTAGCTCGTCACAAATATTAATTTCAACTTAATAGATTCCTCTTTTTACATGATAATTCTACATTTTCTCTTGGATTGTTGCTTATTTTAATTTTATTTGAAATGTGCTCAAATAAACATTCTTATATTTTCAGAATTGTACTGCATTCAAATGCTACAACATAAGTTGTGAATTGAAGCAAATCCAAAAGAACGAACTGATCATTCAAATTCAGATTCATTTTACTGTTAATATCCAGCTCCTCAAATTTTTTCAGGTTAGTGTTTTAAAAAAAATTAATTTTTTTAGAAATAGTCTAATAAAAAAATTAAAAAATTTTCTTAATGAAAACGTGATTTTTTTTGAGGCTTGGTTTTGAAGGCTATCACAATGCAAGTGTAAACAAAAATGAGTAACTATGGTGAACTTTGATTTATTTTCTTAATATTTCAGGATAAAGATCCCTTCATCAGAGATTTCTGAAAGCTAAGTTCTGGAGATGTTACTTTGTTCCTAGGATTTGTCCATTCTGTTGTATGCCTGGTGATATCTTCCTCCAAATTCTGTGTGTGTGTGTGTGTGTGTGTGTGTGTGTGTCTCTGTCCAACAATGTTTAGTATCATTCCAGATTTGGCCTATATTTTATTTTGTTCTTTTCTTCTTCTCCCAGAAAAATGACACAGGTATTTGAAACTCTTTGAAACAATTGTCACCCCAGAATATTTTGGGTCTCTGCACTATTCTATTATGCACCAGAAGTCATATCTTTTCTGATTTTTTCTTACCGTGCAAACTTTTTTTTATAAACCTTGTACCATACTAGACAATGTTTCTAGTTAATAAATATGTATATTCATGTTGCTGTGCTTTTGATACTGGATGTTGTGAGGAGGACTTGCCAAGAACAATGACCAATAGGAGTGGAAGGCAAGAGAGAACAATAGTAATCCATGCTGCTGTGATTTGTTGCATCATATTTTTAAACGATTTCTTCCTATTTACTTATTTTCTTTTTTAAATTTTTACCAGAAAATAATCCCTTATAAAATATACATATGTATAAATATGTATATATAGTGTTATGCTAGATATTATATTATTTATTATTTGTTGTTATATTACTCATTATATTATTCATTGTAATATTATTTATATCATATTATGTTTATTTTATAAATATTATAGAGTTGGCATTAAATAACCCACGGGGTTGATATGTCATTAAACCAAACCAAACCTATTTACTTGGTAAAAGGTTTTCTTACATTTCATAAATATATAAATATTATTTAATTTTTTCATCAATATTTTCTCCAGAAAAATAAGGCCATCAATAAGTTATTTTCTCCAGAAAAAAAGGGTACAACTCCAGTTCAGTGGACACATATTTGATTTGAATACAAAGGTTGTCTGAAAAATTCATAGATTGACCAAGATATTCTTGTAGAATGTGACTAAATGAGGTTTATTTTTCAACATAGTCTCCCTTACAGTTCACACACTTGATCCATCAGTGTTGCAGTGCTTGGATCCCATTGGTTAAAAGAGTCATCAACAGCAGATATGAACTTTTCACCCCCACGCTCATATGTCAGCTAGGACAATGGCTCTATTTATTTTGGATTTAAACCGTCCAAAAATAAGTACCCCCTACACAAAATTCCATATATAAATCTTCAAACCAAAATTGTTTTTTTTTCTTCTTCTTGCTTACAGTTTTAATTCTCTTGTTAGGTAATAAATAATACCTAATAATATCCATTTTGATTTCTACTAGAAATAATATAATCCTCTTATCTTTGGCTTAAAAGAAAATTTCCTTTTTATAATTAATAGTTTGAGAGTAACAACTTATTTCTGATTGCTATGCTCGTGTTTATCCTGCTTGTAGTTAAATGCATAACATTTTTCCACAGAGAAAATATCACTTTTTTGTCTTTTTTTTTTTTTGTCTCATAAGTTTTAATTATTTAAAATGTTTACAGGGTAAAATCCGAAGCTTAGACATTGTTACATCCAGCACGCTGACACAGCTTCCCAATTACAGAGTAACAGCCATACATTCAGATCATGCTACGGTAAGAAGATATTTTCTGATCTCCCACCATGTCAGATAAACATTAAGTCCGATTATTGTAGGGAGCCAAATACAAACCAAAGCTCATGCAGTGGCTAGTGTAAAAATTGCATGTAACTCGTTGGCATTCCTCTTTTTGAGGCGCCTCAGGCACCAGGCAATAAACCCAGCCCTGCCACTTTTAGATGAGAGGGCAGATATTGCCTAGGGAGTTGGCTCACTGGCATTCATGCTGATATTATATATCTTACTGGTTCAATGGCCGAAGCCACTGAACACAGAGTTTCAGATCATGCTAAGGTAAGGTGTCTGAAGATAAATTTGAAATAGAAATACAAGGATTTGATTGGTTGACAAATTAATGGTATTTTCTGTTAAATTAAAGGTTTTTATTATAGTTATTTCTGGTTAATGCCAGCTCAGACAAAGTGTTGCATTATTCTCTCGAATCGGAATGGAGTGATGTGTTGATAGTAGAAATTATAGTTGTATACTAATCTCATCTTCTGTGCTATGTGGAGAGGTTTGAATTTTGGTTGCTGGGGCGATGCTCAGTTGGCTGACAATTCCTTGGTGTTTGGAGTCTGGAAACTAACTTGTGGTTCTGGGGGACATCTTGCCTTGTGCCATTTATAGTTTTTAGTAATAACACAAAGCCACTTCTTTTTCTCGTGGGATTTTTATGCCCCCCCCCCAATCACAACTGCCCAAGAGCAAGAGCCCAATATTCACGCTCAACGCATCATACCAGACTCACTCACATTCTCACCTCTCACTACGTCTCAGGTCTCATCCAATAAAAAAAAATTCATGTGGCTTTTTGATGATTCATCCTTAAACTTTTCCATTCTAACCTACATATAGTTAAATTCCTCCGAAAAACTTTTCTGTGCTAATTTACATGTCACTATTATAGTACCACTACTGTTCTTCTACAAGGATAGCTTTGGCATTAAATAACCCATGAAGGTTAATATGCGATTAAACAAAGAAATCAAATCAATCTAGAATATTTGTGAGGTTTTTTTAAGGAGGGGTGGTGGAGCAATAATCTTTAATCCCATTCCAAAGGAGGAATAGAGGTCCCCCCTCTGTGGGGGGGGGGGTAGTTTATCTTCAATACTTCCCAAAGATTAAATTAAACAAGAAAATGCAAAGCAAACAAAGTTTTTGATATTTTACAAGTACATTATCTTGGAATTACAGCCACAGGCCAAATGTGACACAAGGTCAGTGCTAAAAATTGCCCCCCCCCCCATTTTGGGAGGTGCATCAGGCAATGAACCTGACACTTTCCCTTTTAGACAAAGAGGAAGATGCTGTCTAGGGAAGGGGATGACCCCCTGAAACTAACGCCTTCAATGTATGGTTGTGTGTGTGTGGGGGGGGGGGCACAAAACGGTTGCCAAATTATTTGCCATTATTAAATTAGTAATAAATGAAATGAGTTGTGTATTTATTTCTTAATACAATGGGTGTTTAAAAAATATCAAAAACAAATTTGTATTTACCCTGAATGAAATACTTCCCACAGCATTCAACACACTTATTCCAGCAAGTTTTCCATTGGTCGAAGCACCTCTAAAACTCCTATTTTTATATGACATAACATTGAATTTCTTTTAATATCCTCAAATCTTACCTTTTTTTTCTTCTTTCTTAAACTGAACTGAACAAAGAACAGTGAGTGCAGCGAGTCTGGAGTGTGTTGCACTTCCATAATCCTGTGTTTAATCTAAAAAATTCTGTTCAAAATATATCAGACCATATGACCTTTAGGCTCCCCTTTTGCAATCTCGATTCATAAGGACAGGTTTTTCATTTACACTGTCAAAATCAGGTTGTTTGTTAGGGGGTTAGGGTTTAGTTTTAGAATTAAAAAATAAAAATAATAATTGTCTGTTAACAAACAACCAGATTTTGACGGTGTAAATGAAAAACCTGTCCTTATGAATCGAGATCGCAAAAGGGGTGCCTAAAGGTCATATGGTCCTTTTTTTTTTTTTCCAATCAACTTGCCCAGCTGTGTATATATTGCTTCATTTAAATTTTAAAATGTATCAACTTACAATTTGTAAGTTTTAGAAATGTGAGACCTTAAGAAAAAAAATCTCCTCATAGAATCTAATCATATTGTTATGTTTTTGCATACAAATAAAATAGAGAGCACTGAATGAAAACGTTGGAAATTAACAAGGTTTTATTTAACACAGGGTAGAGAATGCTTCTGTCCTAAAAGTGGCTTAATTAGCTCAACTGTGTACATGTGCATCCTGACCACACAAACCCCAATCCAAAAGTGTCATGACAGAAACCCCACTTCTGGGTTCCCATCAAACCCTTACTGATCAAGGGGAGTAACTCTAGACTTCGTTGGGTCCCAGACGTAACACATGTAATTGCTTCAAAGTCTAGAAATACTTTGATACAAAATAGAAGTATCCCTCTCACCCCTCACCGGTTTCGTTTCACTGCTGGAAACATTTTGTTTGTTTGTTTGTTTACAGGCAAAGACAACCATCCTAATTAACCGTCTGCCAGCCAAACTGAAATGGTGGGTCGTCATTTGTAGCATTGCAGTTGGACTATTAATTCTCCTCATCTTCAGTGTTTTACTTTGGCACGTAAGTTGAAAATTTTCTTTTTAATGAAATTCACTTTTATTATTATTACTAGCAAGAATATGCAGCCCCTCTTGGCGTAAGTATTAAAGTTTTAATGTAATTAGATATATTAAATTAGAAAGACTAACAAAATTAAATAAGAACACATAAAATGTTTCTCTGAATTTTTGATATGAGGCTTGATAATTAGTATTATTTGGATTAATTGAACTATTGTCTTCATCTTTATGGTTATCTGTACAATGTTTTGGCTGATGTACCCTCCAGGAAGGTTCCTGAGTTTGAAAAGAAAGTTTCTGAGTCCTACAAGAAATACCTGAAGAAGGCTGGAGGGCACATCAGCCAAAACGTTGTACAGATTATAATAAAGATGAGGACAGTAGTCCAAATAATCCAAATACTACTACATATAAAAAGATTACATTTATTTCAATTATAACTTAATTGCTTTCTATGTTTAATCATTTATAGGATTGATTTTAATATGTTGGAGAATAAAACAATAATATTAGAGATCAATAACACCAAATAATTATTCTTTAAACCCAATTTTGTTAAAACTAGTATGCAAATTAACCACACCATATATTATGTAAACCTTTATTTCTTAGTGATATATGACATACATTACAGGATTTTAAATGCACTAATAACACGGGTCTTTTGGGGCCTGTGTTTGTTAATGTAAATTAACAGTGTTGATCCCAGGGGGCTATCCCCCCAGGCAACACCTGCCCCCTTGATTTAAAGTGGCAGGGCTGGGTTTATTATCCAGTGCCTGAGGCGCCCCTCCTTGAGAGGGGTGCCAACGGGATCAATGCATTTTTTGCACCCGCTACTTATGAGCTTCAGTTCGTGTGTTGTCCCACATTAATAGGGCCTTGTGTCTAACCAGTACACGTGGGGTAACTTAAACTTTTTTACAAGCATTGCTAATTCAAATGAATGAACAATCTGGATCTTTTTGGTCTCTTTAACAATACATAATCACATGCCTACAAAGTCAGAAAACAGCACTGCTCATGTGACTTTCGGAAACATTTTTTCACGCTCAGAATTGCGGAGACATGGAATAAACTGCCGTGTCCTTATTTTTAAAAAGTATAAAAAATTTGACCTTATATCTATAAGTCGGAAATATTTATGCAAATCTCGCGCCAAGAAAGGCAAATCTGGGTAGATGTGCCGACTTTATTAATCCCAAATTGGTGAAGCAGTTATTGAGTGGAATTTTTGCAACAAAAAGTTACTTTGACACAAAAGCTGAAGAGACCAACATTAACATCTCAAGAACATTTGTTAATTCATAAGGTCTTCTCCAATGCCACTTGTTATAGGGAAGGTTTTCATAGAGAGGTATTAAGGGTTAGGGTTGTGCCAGCTAAAATAATCTCCCAAGCAGAAAAAAGCATTTAAAAAAATATACTATAGATTTAGTTTTATTACATTCTTTTCTTCAAGAATTGCAATATTTAAAAAATTGGAAAATTAATCTGGTCTGTGTTTACTTTTAGTGTGGCTATTTCAAACGCGTCCGATTGAATAAAAAACAAATACAAGAAGAAAGAGCTAAAGAAGAACGTAGCCTTTTGGAACACGATGCCGAGAGGAAATCAAGTCGAAAAATTTACACAAGGGAAAAAGTAAGTGAATCAGAAGATCTGCCAGAAATTGAATGAGGAATAAAAAAAATAAAAATTTAAAAAATTATAAAAAATTAAAAATTATAAAAAACTCAACTAATTAAAAAACCAAGTATATATTCATTTGAAAGCTGATTTCAAGTGAGTTTTTGTGATCTCTGTAATGTGAAATAAATAAAATAAAATCTAAGATCCATAATAATTGTTATATTTAGTGTGAAGCTTCTTTTTTTTATATGCAAACTAGTTGAAGTACATGTCTATAAGAGGTAAGAGGTCAAAACTTTGATGACAAACATCGCAAGAAAAATAGATAAAATGTCAAACATCACTTCAACTTATTTCAGTTTTATAATTTTTTGTTGTCAAGTAAATATAACAAACAAAAATATTTACCAATTCTATTTTCATATTTATGTTTTTAAGTGAGTGACATTGAAGAGATTAGGGAGATCTTTAGCTATGAATGCCTACCACACTTTACCAAATATATAGTGGTTTGGGCTTAAATGGAACACATTAGAACAAAGATTCTTTGTTCCCTATAACCATCTGTTCCTATACATATATATATATATATATAAAAACACATATATACAAATATAATATATACATTAAAAATTACACTCATCAGATACACCAACAAAGAAGCATATGTGGACTCCACACACACACACACATACATATATATATATATATTATATATATATATATCCATCCCAACTAAGACATTAGGAGTAATGAGCCTAACCCTACCATATTAGCCCATGATGGTTTTTTCTTTTCCTATACCAGTTGTTCTTCTAAGATTAGATCTCCCAGTTTGACTTATTTTTACCCAAAACTGAATGGAAGAGGATGCTCAAAAAAATTTTTTTTTAAATAAAAATTAATTTTATAATTATGTAACTTTGTTTTTAATAAAGTAAATAATATTCTGTAATTTAATTCTTTCTAACCTAAAATATACATGGTGTGGCAGAAATACCTCCCATATTTCATATCTGAAGAAAAAATAGTATGACATTAGCTAGACAATGCTACCATTACCACTTACCTAAGTTCACTTGCATCATACAGGAGGTGGGAGATATTTCTACCACCACATGTACATATATGATAATAATAATAATAATAATAATGTATAATAAACTTATGTACCAAAATATTTATTGTTATTGTTTTAAAAGTAGATCCTCAGCAAGAAAAATTTGCAAATTGATTTCAACAGAAAATCAAGCAGCAGTTTTTACAAGTGTAAAAATATAAAATTAATTTGATGAACACAAATAATATTAGAAGATTTCCACCGTAACACTGGAGGTACTTGTCAATAGGCTGTTTAATGGCAGTCTAATGGTGGACAATCGTCGTATATGTAGTCAGTTGCCAACTAACTTTCTAACTCGTTTGCTAAAGAGTTCCTTCAACTGAAACAGTCCAAGGGAGATAACTCATAATCAACAGTACTGATTCCAAATAAGACAAACTGATGCTGTCCCAGATGTATTTACCCAACCCCTCCATATGAGCAGGATGAGACAAGTTTAATTTTTAGAGCCCAGTCTGCCTATAGTGGGAGTAAGAATAGTTGGATTCACACCTTTTCCTAGGGTATTAGTGCTATGTGAAATGCAAACAGCTTTGTCCAGGATTTGAACTTGGGTTGCCATGTCCATTTGCTACGATGATAACCATTACACCATGAAGATGCCCTGTATTTGACAGCCAGTGGTTGCTAGAATGATCTTTAGGGGTTTTGTGATCTAAGCGATTTCCGATTAAATGCTGAAATTTACTCATATCGATTTTTATCACATGCTATATTCCTGGCTTAGCACTACCAACAATAGGCCTCTCTGCCAACTTTATTTACTCCAGCTAGTTTGAATTCAGTTTTTCCCTCTAGACTTTTAAAGACTAAAGAACTTTGTTCGTTTTGTTTTTTACGGCATATCAACCATGGTGGGTCATTAAATGTCATCAAAGTTTTGAAAGATTAGTAGCGATAGTTTTTTTTGGGAAACAAATCTTCTATTTAACCCATAGATGGGAGCCTAACAGGTACTACCACTCCAGGTCAGAGTCGATCTGGGAGCAATGGTGATGAACGGGTGCTCCACATTCCTTAGACCTCCAGTATTGGAACCTCATCATCAGTTAGAGTTTAGCGTCATACCCAGGACATGAAGACCCTCAGCCACTGCCTTCTAGCACTCATATGATAAAAAGGGTTCGGGCTTGCCATAAACGCAATAGGGTTGGGGCAATCATATAGGTGCTAGGGCTTGATGTGACCAACCGATTGATCTAAAGAACTTAGTTTACCTTACTGATTTACCCATAGCTCGATGGAAGAGGTAAGGGTATTAGCAATTTGAGCTCTGGTCACTGATTCCATTTATGAGAATACAGTTTGTGACTTTGAGGGGTGCTATTATTATTATTCTCAGAAGCTAGAGCCTGCAAAACTGTCATTTTTGGATTCAGTACCACCAAAATTCCCTAAACACAAGCCGTGGCTTATGTTCTGCATCAAACTTTCACTTTAAATTGTGCATGTAAGAAATGGATAATTCATGCCAGATATATGCGTATTTGAAAGCAAAGGGATCTATTGTGATTTAGTCATATCTTGCTGGAAAAGTAGGACACAAAATTATCAACACACTGAAAAATCAATGGATCCATCATTAGTTGAATGATATAAGGGGACAAGGAAATATTGAAAATAGACCAAAATCAAGTTCTCCATGCAGGGTTTCTAGACCATGACTCAAGAAAATTATCCAATCTTGATTTTGTTTGTTTGTTTGTTTGTTTTACGGCATATCAACCTCAGTGGGTCATTTAATGCCGATAAAGTTTTGAAATAAATCAATTCTTAATGGATACACAATTTTTTTTTATAAATAAATTTTTCTATTTAACCCATAGATGGGACCCTAACAGGTACTACCACTCCGGGTCAGAGTGGACCAGGGAGCAACGGTGATGAAGGGGTGCTCCACATTTCCCAAACCTCCAGAACTAGACCTCACCATCTGATAGAGTTTAACGTCATTCCCAGGACATGTAGACCCTCAGCCACCGCCTTCTAGCACCCATATGATAAAAAGGGTTGTGGCTTTCCCTAAGAGCAATAGGGTTTGGGGCAATCATATAGGTGCTAGGGCTTGACGTGACAACCTGATTGATCGGAGTGGGGGCCTCTCCGACCACCAGTCTAGCCTAAGTAAGTCTAATCTTGAGTGAACTGAGATCCTTGGATAACGATGAGAAAAATGGCTGCCAAGCTGAAGGTTTCAGAGAGAACTTTTTGAAGGGTGGTGAAGGATGAGCTCAAACAAGCAGAAGGAATATACATTAACAGACAATGCAAGACTAAGCAGGCTTAGGTCTGATTTTGGGGGAAACATGGTATGTCGCACCATGTACATTAAAAAATCCTTGGTAAGTAAAAACTATTTTTTTTTTTATTGTTGTTGATCTATATTACTTCTACTTTGTATCGGTTTTTCTGAAAATAAAATGTAGCAATGAAGAATTGATAACAACAAAACAACCAAATAAAAGAAATATATGTAAATAACTTACTTGAAAGAACTATACAAGAAAATAAAAACTCTGGAGCTCTTAAGGAAAAATTATTTTAAAATCGACAGCCATTTTGAGAAAAAGAAACACACAAACAAGAAAAAAACGATTTTCAAAGGAATTTTTACTTTCAGATTTCAAGTTGGCTTTTGAGATCTTTTCCTTTTTTTATTTTTTTTTCCTTTTCTTAAAATTCATTTGTTGTTAGGTTTTTTTTCCTTTCTTTTTTTTTTCCATTCTTTCTCTCTCTCTTTTTTATCCCTCCCCCTTCCCCCCCTTGGTACAGTTAAAACATTGCAATTGGAGCAGAACTAGAATTTCTTTTTTTTTACAAGATGCCTCCTCAACATCAACTCATTAGACAGCATTTAAGAAAGACATCTTTTTCCACAGCGCAGCCCAACAACAACAACAGAGCGCAGAAAGCACATGTACTGGGACGCATCTCTCTCTCTATATATATATTTATATATCAGTGAATATCTTAAGGTTATTGGTTCATATCATTGTATTGGTCAAAGAGGTTTTTAAAAGACAAAGGGGGGAGGGGGGGCTAAAATAGAATGATAGGGTGGGGCTGTTTCCTTTAGTCTTTTGAGACTGAAACAGCATCTATAGCAGATTTTAAGCAGAGGTGGTTAGTTGCTGGTGTTAGAGGCTTATAAAGCAAAAAATATACCTATTTCCATTCGATATATTTTTTTTAAAATGGGGGAGGGGGTCATCACCATGGAAATTAGGGATTAGGTTTGCATGGGTGGGGTAAATTTTTGTACATTTTTGCCTGGTACTAAGAATTTTATAAGTATAGAAACAGACATTATATCCTTTCAAAAAAGGAATGAAGATGTAAGATCATTGATTCTGGGTACTGGAATAAATTGGGGGGTTTTTTTGGTTGTTGTTTTTTTTTTGTTTATTTATGCATGTAAATATATTGAGAGGGTAAAGCAGTAAAAGAAATGAAGAATTGCAAAGAAGAAAAAAATTACAGACAAAATGTAAGTTAAAGAATTCAACAGCAACAAATTAATTTGGACTAGTATTTTCTTTCATCTTCATTTGCCCTTTATATTTTTTTTTTTAAATCACAACTCACTCAGAATGTATGTCTACAGCAATGAGGAAACGGCTCAGATTAGAAATATTAAAGTATAATAAGCTCTTGGTGTAATTCAAAAGTCACCGTTTTTTTTTGGGGGGGGGGGATTTGAAAAGTCTGGTTAAATTAAGATCAAAGAAAATACTAGATGTTAATAATAATAATAATAATGGTTGAGAATATTTCATCTAAAAATATAAATAAATAAAAGCAAGTAACAGGAATCAAGAACTTAACTGAGTTCATGAAAAATAAAAAATATAATTAAAAAAAATAAAAAGATTTGCCATGAAAGCATTTCAAGATTGGAAAAGGAAAAGTTGATAAAAGTTTTTTTGTTTTTTTTAAAGTTATTAAAATTTATTAATATAATTTTTCTAGTTTAATGACCGAAAACAATCTTGCAAAAAAATAGATATATAATATAAAATAAAAACAGTTTATGAATTTGTGAATGGGAAGAATGGGTTGACAAGTAAAAGAAAACAAATGAGCTTAAAAAATGAGCTTAAAAAATGTTTTGTTTTGATTCTAGGTATTAATTTTTTTTTTTTTTTGTAAAGTGAAGATATGGAAACAAATATAAAAATAAAAACAAACCCTAATTGTTTCAGTGTATTTGCATGTGTATATACATATTAAATATGCAAATAACACACAAGTTTGATTCTTTATTAATTTCTTAAAGTTTTATAACAGTCAGATATATTAAAAATATATTTGAGAATTATCTGTTATTAGATGCCAGGACATATCAATTGTAATATGTCCCATAATAGTTGGTACATTTGCAGATCAATATCATACACTAAATGAAACAACTATTATGGGACAGAGATGCTAGGACAAGTTAATTTGGATTACTATTATTATTATCTCTGTCCAATAATCTTTGTTACACGTTGGCATCAAATGTAAAAAGAATAAAATACACTTTGTCAGTTAGTGATTTAAAAATAAAGTTAAATACCATTTTGGGTCTGAAGTGGGGGGGGTGGGTGTAAAGGAAATAAAGTATGAAGTGCATAGAACAAATAAAATCCAAATAGACATTAGTTTCTTCACTCAGTCAAAAAGTGACTAAGACAAAATGGTAGAAGTACAAAAATTAATAGACTATGTTATCAATAAAATTATTATTATATCTATCTATATCTTATTAAAATTCTAGTTATTTCCAGTCCAATTTGATGATTTTGAAGGTTTCAAATTACTTTTAAATCATCCAAAATCTCAATATAGCAGAGATACCTATGAAATGCTAGTCAAATTATTTTACTCCTTCCTAAGTTATGGACTGTTTTAACATGGAAACCCAATGGGTCCATAGATCATTTAATACATTAATATTATAAATGCTAAAATTAAAGATTAAGTTATTTCGAGTACATCCCTTCTATATTATAAGACTGTTTAATAAAATAAAATTGAATGTATACTTCAATAAAGTTTAATTAGGAGACTAACAAGGATTTTTTTTTTCCATTTTCAAATTTGCATATTTATGTGAAAGCGATATTTAAAATATTAGAAGGAATTCCTTCAATCCCCTTTTTCAATGAAATAATGAATGGATATCATTTTTTCAGAAAAGCTCATTTTTCCATTTACATTAGAAATAGATTTTTTTTTTTGTTATTTTGTTCAGCAAGATAATTCCATTTAAACAGAAGTTGATATTTATTTCTTGTAAAAGAAATAAGATCCAAAAGATCAGAAATCATTTACATAGAAATTGTTGTGGAAACATTTCTCCTTTCACTGCAATTGTTATGAAAAGAGAACTTATTGCTTTTTCTTTTTTTGGTTTTGGTTTTTCAAGAGATATTCACCATATAAGAATTGGATCTGAATTAAGATCATGTTGTTGTTCTTACAAAGTAAATGGTTGATTGAAAGGAACTGCCAATTTAGAAGAAATACATTTTCTCTCTCTCCCCTTATTATCATAGAGATCTATAAAATCAACAATTGAAATTATTTTTAACTACAACAATTAAAAATTCTCTTAGTGGGTGGGAGGTGGGGGAAGGGAATGAATAGTACAAATTTTTTTAAAAACTCATACAGTGTTAGCTGCAAAAATTTGTGTCTAAAAACAATTCCATTTTTGCCATATTGTTTTTATTTCATTTGGTTTTTTTAAAAATTATTCTTAAAAAATTGAATTTGCACAAACCAAAGTTATAATGTTTAATAATTGCCATTAAATCACTTTAAGCATTACATTAAATTGTATTAAAATATCAAAATTAATGAATAATTTTTTTATCAAATCATTATCAAAATTATTGTTTGCTTTGTAAAATTAAAGAAAAAAAATTAAATTAAATCATTTCGTTTAAAGTTAAGAAAATTGGTGGGGTGGGGATGGAACAAGAAAAGTTTTGATAAATTGGCAAAAACTAAGCCTGCTCACCAAAACTTTTCTTATTCCCCAATGATACCTGCATCGGAGAAATAAGGTCTAAAAAAAAAAAAAATTGACTTCAGGTTACACTTACAATACTTTAAATCTGTATGACAGAAATTCTTTAGGCACAACATTTTTTGCAGTTAACACCAGTGTAAGAACGGATTTTTTTAAAAAGTAGGTCTGAACCCCCAGCACTCGGATAGGACAAAAAAGGCAGTAGGAGAGGAATTGTTTAATTAGAGACAAGTTTATATAAATTAGGTTCAGAGAATTCTAAAATTCCCTGCCTCACTAAGTAGATAACACAACATGAACAAAAGGATTAAATTATGAAATAATTTATAATGAAAAAGAAAAATCTTTTAACTTTATGATCCTTAGTCTAAAAATCTTAACTTTAAACTGTTTTAGCAATAATGTTCTTTTAATATACAAATTTATTCTATATGTTGAAGATATTACAATAGATTAAAACATTTAATCTAAAAAGAGTGAGAGGATCATGGGAAGGATTTACATTATTTATAAAAAGAAGAGAGTTATTTCTGTATACTTAAAAAAGAAAAATTGTAAGTTTCAGATATTTGAGTATGGGAGTTGCCTGAGGTATTTAATTTTTTTTTTTAATAAGCAAGAGACCTATGCTATTTATAGAATTTCTCAATATGTTTCTCAACAATTCCTGCATTTCGGTAATAGTTTTAAGATTGTGTAAACAGTTTATCCTCGCCATTGTGCATTTAACAATTTGATGGAAAATTGTACTATTCATTTCTCTGTGTGTGTTTGTGTAGAGCTCATATTATAAATCTTTTTAGAAGCAATATGGGGGGGGAAGGAGTTAAGAGGGTACACATATAATCTCTCCTACAGCTGTGGAGGTCTTTATGGTTATATTTTTATTTTTTGTATTTTTCATTTTTCTTTAAAAAAAAAAAAAAAAAAAAAAAAAAAAAAATTCTTTGATTTCCTTATGAAGTTCACAATTTTTTTTCTTCGTAATGCCCCAGTCCATGTGCTTTTTTAAATTTTTATTTTAAAGATATTTATTTATTTCATTTTTTGTTGCATTTCTAGAACAGCCACACTACTAAGATCATCAGCCCTGTGTTTAGGGGTGATAGACATTACCCTGACCAAATGCTATTATTACCACTGCTGCTGCTGTTCATAGCACTGCTGGTACAATCATCAGCTACTGTCTCCAATGGTCAGGGATTAAGGGAGATGTGTGCTGATCAAGCCCATAACACTAGTCTCACTAAAGACTGTTTGCTGATGGTGCTGCCGCTGCCGCTGCTCTGTTTTTTAAAAAAATTCTTTTTAATTTAGTCAATCATCTTATCACAGAGTTCCTAGACAAAAGAGCCAGGGTTAGAGGTTGGTGTTGGTACTTTCATTTATTGTCAGCTGGGCAAACCCAATCAATGTTTTGTCATCAGGAGCTTCATTCGGTCCAAATCCAGAATTCTGTAGAGTCAAAGATTTTTTTAAATTAATTAAAAAAAATAAAATAAAATGTGGATAAAATCGTATACATTGAGATACAGACATGCATCACAAAAAAAAAAAATGTTTGCTTTCTTAAAAATAATTGGGCACCAGGAAGGTTTACAAAAATTGATAGATTTATATTTTAGATACCAACAATATCTCATAGATGAATAAATATTTTTATGTAAATCAATCATGATATAAGTAAAAATAAAAACACTAAATACTATTTTATGAATCCAATAACAATAGGTTATTGTTATTGCTTCCTTTTTTAAAATACCTAAAATATGTTGTTATTATTATAAATAAATATATAAGGGTCATACAATCGATAAGTGGAGTTAAAAAAAGAAAAAGAATTCTTTTCCATAAATTGCATTGGAATTGGTTTATAGAAAAATTTTTTCAGTTTTTGTTTGTTTTGTTTTACAGCATATCAACCTCAGTGGGTCATTTAATGCCGATAAAGTTTTGAGATAATCCATTCTTAATGGATAATACAATTTTTTTATAAATACATTTTTCTATTTAACCCATAGATGGGACCCTAACAGGTACTACCACTCCGGGTCAGAGTGGACCAGGGAGCAATGGTAATGAATGGAGTGCTCCACATTCCCCAAACCTCCAAAACTGGAACCTCACCATCAGATAGAGTTTAACGTCATTCCCAGGACATGTAGACCCGCAGCCACCGCCTTCTAGCACTCATATGATAAAAAGGGCTTGGGGCTTGCCATAAGGGAAAATTACTTCAATCTTGCAAAAATATGTTTTGACGCTATTAAAAATGGCAGCAAATCAAATAGAGTCCAACAGGCTTGAACAAAGGTCTGTCATCAAATTTTTGGTGCCCAAGAAGTGCAAAACCTGTGGCATTTACAGAAGAATCCGTGATGCATACAGAGAAGCATGTTTAAGAATATTAAAAAAAACCCAAAAAAAACATGTTTATAAATGGGCTAATCATGGGTTTGCCAGTTTGATCACAAATCTAAAAGACAGTACATGGAATGGAAACACTGACTCTCTAGTAAAGAAAAAGTTCCGGGCACAGAAGTCAGTAAAGAAGGTCATGCTGACAGTCTTCTGGGACATAAAAGGACTCGTCACTATTAATTTCCTTGAAAAAGGTTAACTGTAAACAGTGGCTCCTATTGGCAAAATTTACCTTATTTATAGAATGACCCTCATATTTACATTTTAGATATCACCAATGTCCCATAAACATGAAATAATATTTTACATATAATAATTTGTCCAATCTTAATTTGTAGATGTGTTAATGTTCTTGCTATTAAAGTTCAATTCATAGCAATCAATGTTAACTATATGCAAATTGATGAATTATCATTTTGAGTAAGAAAACTTATATAATGAAAAAAAAAAAAAATCATGAAGTAATGCAGAGAAGAGGAAGAAATTAAATAAGGTAGTCTAACCTGTGGAAAGAAATAAATGGATATATTTTAATTTCTATGATTTTTCTTGTTTTTGTTTTTTTTTACAAAATGATATTTTTTGTACATATACTGAGTAAGGCTTCCTGCTGTTATAATAATTTCTCATTACTCTCCAGTGAAATGAGGTAAATAAAGTCCTATTAGATTTTAGATGGAACTAGATTATTTCATTTTAGTACAGGTCCACAAATCTCTTGTTTGAAAATCTCAAAAAAAAACAAAAGTTTTTTTTGTGGAGGTTGCTTGCACACTAAAATTTAATTTGATGTAACAACCCATGGTGGACTCTTGTGTCTTAGCGCTCCATCCCCCCACCAGTAAAATAGGTCTTTGTTACCCATTTTTTTTTTTGGAGGGGGGGGGTGATTTGTAATTTTCAATAAAGACATTGGCCTCTATGGCAATTGGTTTATATTGGTACCACATTTCATTATGGAATTGAAAATTGGAAGGTAACAAAAATGATAACAATATACAAATAAAACATTTACAGTAAAAGTATTTACAGAAGATTAAAATACAGAGTATTCCTATTTAATACAAATAATTTACAGTTATATGTTTTTAAATGTTAACTTCTACCTTCGAATCACCTGGCAACTATCCATGTGGTTCCTCCATTAGATTTGCCAAGCTTACATAGCTAGCTTCTACCATTCTGTTACTCAATCTGGATCCTGATTGGTTAATACCCCTGCTATGCAAATCATGCACTAGCACCACCATTCCACTTCTGTAAACATGCAGTTATTTAAGGGGAGATAACTATTATCTTATCACATTACTATCCAATACTAATAATGGGACCCTAACAGGTACTACAACTCTAGAGTCAGGGTGGAACTGGGAGTAATAGCAATGAAACAGTGACTTCATGTTCCCCAGGGAGACAGAATATAATATCAAAATAAACTCACCAAAGCAAAAGTAATGTTCTTATTTTCAACTGGATTATCCAATACCTTCTGTAAATTAGCTGCAACTAAAAAAAGAAAATAACCAGATAGAATGTCATTTCAAAATTTGGAATTATTAAAAGAAATCAAAGGGAAGCCCTTAAATTGCAAATAAGTACTCAAGAAATAAATTGGAAAATGTTTAAATATTTTGAGAAATTAAAATTTGATATGTTCAACACATACAGGCTGTGGCATAAATACCTCACACATTTTAAACTTGCACTTGAGTGGTGCAATTAAATGTAGACAAGTGGCTAAGGTAGCTCCATCTAGTTAATATCTTACCATTTCTTTTTCAGATATGATCAGTTACGATCATGGCTTGGACTGGTGCACACTTTGTATTTGCTGTTGAAACATTTCTTTTTAAGATGGGTGAATCTTTAATTTCTACACAAGAGTTTTTCGTGCTCATTTCATGGTATATCAGAATGATACAGTACTGGATATAAAATCTTAAACATTTCAACAGTAAACATATGGTGTGAACTTGTCCAAGGTATGATCATAACAGATCATATTTGGGGGATAAAAAAAAAGAAAAAAAAAAGAAAAAAAAAAGGATAGATGGAGCTACCATTACCACTTGCCAAAGTTCATAATGTGGGAGGTATTTCTGCACACTACATTTCAAATGAATGATGGGATAGAATAAAACATTTGATACTTATCTGAAAACTATAAAATAAATTGAAAAAACAAAAAACAAAAAAAATAAAAATATTTACCAACTATCAAATCTCTTCCATCTACAAGACCAGCTTCCACAAGTTCTCTAGACACACTATCGGAGGTATCTGCAAAAGAAAATATTCTCTCATATATCTGTTAATCAATATAATCATGTTAATACTGTTTTAAATTAATTAAAATGGTAATTAGGAATGGTCACCGTTTTATAGAAAGTAACAAATTTTAAAAGAAGAATCTATTCTAGCAAATACGTTTTTAAGTTTATTTTTTGAAAAATTTCTTCAAACACAATAGTTATTATTTCCCATACAATAACTTGTTTTATCAAAAGTCCCTTATGCTAAATTATTATACTGTTTAATACGTATTGACTTTATAAATATATTATTGGGAGGGGGGTGTATTTATTACCAATCAAAATTGTTATATATAAAAAAGGTAGGCTATTAAATGAGCAGACAAATACAATAATTAACTTAAATTTTCAATGTAAATTTGAAAAAATCTCATCCCAAGAAGTTCAATATCCTTAATCATATAAAAAGTTTTTCAGTAAAAGTGAAAATGAAGTAATGTAAATTTACCTTGTCCAGGTGTAAAATCGAATTTTATATCATTTAATACCCTTTTTTCATTCCTGGAAAATAAAAAATTCATACAGAATGGTTACAGTAATGAATGAATGAATAAATAATAATAATAATAATAATAATAATAATAAAAGAAGTGAAAATTATTTTCACAACATTCATAAAGTGCACACTTTAAAATCTATTTGCCAAAATAGTCATTCCTAGTTGCAGTCATTCAATGTTGGTATTTACCAGCTTTCTAGAGATTCAATGTTGGTATTTACCAGCTTTCTAGAGATTCAATGTTGGTATTTATCAGCTTTCTAGAGATTCAATGTTGGTATTTACCAGCTTTCTAGAGATTCAATGTTGGTATTTATCAGCTTTCTAGAGATTCAATGTTGGTATTTATCAGCTTTCTAGAGATTCAATGTTGGTATTTATCAGCTTTTAGAGATTCAATGTTGGTATTTATCAGCTTTCTAGAGATTCAATTTTGGTATTTATCAGCTTTCTAGAGATTCAATTTTGGTATTTATCAGCTTATGTAAAAGCTGTTGTGATATATTCATAATATTAATATAAATTAGAACTATAATATTTATATAATATTTATATAACAGATTATTTATTATAAAGATTAAATTAGTTAAAATAAGGAGGAAATATGAAGATAGTATATGAACACAAGATAGATTCTGAATATCTCTAGATTAATTCATGGAAATCGCCCAATGAAAAAAAAAAAAATTCATCCTTTAAAAAGACAATATCCACACACATACACACACAGTACCACTAAAACAGCAAAAAACAAAGGCAAAATCATGAAAATAACATCATGTATATATTTAGATATAAACATTAAAAAATCGTTCCCAGTTTTAAAGAACAAAAACAAAACATTGAACTGAGAGCAATGTCAATTCTACATTACCTTAGACGTAATACCAATCCTATAGGAGACCCGCCAGTTTTCTGCAGCAATAAAGGGGACATCATGATGAGAAAGATTAAAATATGACAGAATTTTTTGACAAATATTAATTTGCCAAAAGAAGAAATGAAAAAAAAAAATTTTTTTTAAATAAAAGCAAGAAAAACATAACAGAATATTCAATAAATAAAACCTTTCATTATCTGCTATGTGATATGAGATACCATTATTACCCATCCAACTGAAAATGTATATTTACTAAGTAAACAATGATTAACTTTAGGATGACAATTTTAAATTTATGAATAGCCAGGATAACAAAGAACATAGATTGTGAAATATATATTACTATGGGTATTAACAACCTGGGTGGGGGGTACAATTAAAATTAACAATTTGATAAATTTATTTTTTAGTGAATGTAAATTTCAAATATTAAAAAAATCATGTTGGATAGAAAAAATAAGTAAATAATGGTATGTCAAATTATAAAGGCAAAAAATTGGAAATATTAGGAGGGAAAAAGTAGAAGAACGAGAAGATAGTAGAAGAACGAGAAAAGAGAAGAACGAGAAAAGAGAAGAAAGAACGAGAAAAAGAGAAGAAGAAAGGGAAAGAAGAACAAGGGAGAAGAAGAACAAGGGAGAAGAAGAACAAGGAGAAGAAGAACAAGGAAGAAGAAGAACAAGGAAGAAGAAGAACAAGGAAGAAGAAGAACGAGAAAATAGAAGAACAAGGAGAAGAAGAACGAGAAAAGAGAAGAACAAGGGAGAAGAAGAACGAGAAAAGAGAAGAACAAGAGAAGAACAAGGGAGAGAAGAACGAGAAAAAGAAGAACAAGAGGAGGGAAGAGAGAGGGAGGAGGGAAGAGAGGGAGGAGGGAAGAAAAAGAAATTGACAAGAAATCTTTTGATGGATATTCCAATCATACAAACAAGAAATAGAAGATGAAATTTCTTTTTAAATTTTAAGAAACATTTCTTGATGCTCACTCATATCTTTCAATTATCAATTTGAATGGAGACTATTTAAATATTTAATAAAGAGTGACCTGCTTCAGTCTGTTGTTACATGAAGTCTGTTTTTTGCTAAATAAAATTTTATATTTGATGAAGTTAGCATTATAACAAGACATATTGTAATAGTCATGGCCTCTCTCCCCCGACATAAGAGGCACAGGCATGCAAATTATCTAGTGCCTCAGAGCTAATCGAGAGCCTTATGAGGGCGTAATGAAAATTTGCATAATTGATTGAAAGCATAGATAAAAGCTGACAGAATTCTTTCTTTGGCATGAGTTAGCAGTTTGGTATGCTAGCTCACAAAAGTTAATGCCTGTGTGTGTTTATTTTTGAACACATGTCAATTAAATTTTCCATTTTGTCTTCCTTTTCTCACAGCAATGGATGTATATAAATAAATATTGTTAAGATTATTTCTTACTTAATCAAGAGTAAAGGATTGAATCTTTGATCCTATAACTGACAGTTTGGGACTTTAAAACAATCTCAAATCTACAATTTCCACTATCATTTTTAATACTCATAGCTCAGAAGGATAAAGCATCAAGAAATGATAATATTAAATATTTATCCATTGGATTTCAAGTCAGTTTCCAAAACAGATTAAAATTTTTAACCAAGATTTTTAAGATTAAAAAAAAAAAAAAAAAAAAAAAAAAAAAAGAAAGAAAAAAAAAGGGACCTGTGACTTGTGTCAATATGTCTATTTTCTTATCCAATCATTTTTATTTCTCAAATTATTAATTATTATAATACTTTCTAAGGCTTTTTGTCAAAGAAATACCAACTAGTCATCTAGTAATTAAATGCAGGTTAGATTTAGTAAGTAAAATGCAACCACATTAAACTTAGTTTAAAATATGAAGGTGATTAATTACCTCCCCTTGTTAGACAATAGATTAATACAATTTCTATATTACTAAAATTCTCATTAAGTTTTTTATGTAATTGTAACCCAACAATAACCATACTGAGATATTTTCTATTAGAGCAATGCAATTAAAATGTTATAAGTTAGAAAATAAAGCAATTTACAGTCCAGTTTGTAATGAAATGATAATTTTGTTGGAGCGTTCGGCTAGAAACCACAAGGTTCCTAGTTCGATACCGGCCCTCGCCAACTCAGCGTATGAGTAGCACAGGGATCTGTGTGGTAAAGTAAGGAGCTGATGCTAGGTGTGGCGCTCCACCCCAGATGCTAAAATAATCTCCTTGGTCTAGCGCTAGTGAAAAGGGGATAGACTCCATCGCTGTCTGGCCGATACCGACATTAGGCCGCCCCGACGACTTTACTTACCTTATATTCACAATGCATGTCATTTTTTAATGATCTAAATTCTCAATATAAGGGAGATAACCATCAAATACAAAATTCTTCACTCCTTCATAATTTTATTTTCCCTTTTAATATCTATTTGATATTCCATTAAAGTAAATTGTGATTTTATGACAATCAAAACTTGTTGGTCTTTATGAAATGGCAAACGTGACCAAAGCATAGGTTATTTTCTTGACCCGGGAAAAGAATTTGTGGTTATATTTGAAATTCTATAAGATTAATTAAACAATTAATATGTAAATATATATTTAGTATAATTTAATAAATAATATACATTTTAAAATTTATGATTATTTATGTATTGCTATGCATATAATTACCCTATTATTATTCATTTAGCTATCATATGGACTATACCAATTTTAATATTAAAAAAGGTCCGACTTACAATCATTCCTACCACTAACTTACCTGGTTTTATATATATATATATATATATATATATAATATATATATATATATATATATATATATATATTCCACACTGGGATCAAATTGACAAAAAGCCTTAAGATCATATAAAAGTATTCAAGTCTAAATTAAAGACCATAATTCTTTTTTTTCTAGGTCAAAATCATTTAAATCAATGCAAAATTTGAATTTATAACAAATATGATATGCTTTAGAAAAGAAGAATATTTTTAAGTATTTTAGAAAATATTTCTTCCGATAGATTGAATTTCAATAAATTTTTTTTTAAATATTAAATGAAAATAATTTCATTGTTGATCTTCATGTATAATCTAAATATTTTCACAAATCACAAAAATTTCTTAAACAATAAATGCTCTTATTTACAACAATTATCAAGTAGCAATTATACGAAATCCAATTTTTTTTAATTATACAAAACAAGAGAAATATTTAATTTTTAGTACTGGAGAAAAAAAAAAAAAAAGAAAAGAATACAAAAAATAAAAAGTATAATCATATATAAAGTTACATGATAATAAATACATTACACATACAGTTTTTATAAATGCAGCATTAAAAAATTGGGGGGTGGGGGGATTAATAATACAGATTCTTTTTTTTGTTGTTTAAAATTTTACAAAGAATAGCAGATCAGCAGCAGGTGTAAAAGGCAAAGCTAGCAGTGATATCTTTTGGATTTGTGAAGGTGAGTTTGTCAATGTGAGTAGGAATGATGATGATAGAAGCATGTTACAAATAATGATTGGTGAAAATGAGGATAGAACAAAAAATAAATGATACACACCCATACATATATATACCCATCTATAATTGCATAACATGCCAGCTCTTGAATATATATATATATATATATATATATATATTCCAAAATTTTTTTTTTTTTTAATACTGGTGAATCACTTGGAATAATTTGGCAACAAAGGTTTTAATTTGGATTATTAGATATTTTAAAAATATAAACTAAAAATATAAATAAAGAAAACAATTAAAAAGGAAAAAGAAAAGTAAAATATTTTAACGAATTAGGCTAAAAAACTAAGACTGAATAAATAGGAGGGCTTTTTAGTTTTCAAAATTGATTTTTTTTTAATAAATAAATAAATAAATAGCTAAGTTGGTATTTGTCAAATTCCTTTATGCTTTGTGCAGAAAAAAGAAACAAATAGCCAAAAATAATGAAACAAAAAGACTAATGTAGGAAGTTGGTTTATTTAGAAATATGCTTATTAGAAACACTACACAAAGAACTATAACATTTTATTAATGTTAAACTAAAAGTATTTTTTGAAGTTTAAAATCATGAATTAAATTTCCTTCATACCAAATTTTCCAAGTTTAAGTTAAAATATATAGTAATAAAAAAAGAAAAAGGAAAATAAAAGTTAATTTAGCTATTTAAACATTAAAAAATTAAAATGATGAAAATCCAGAAACCCAACGATTTTTAAATAATGAGTCAAATATACTGTAGAAGCCATTTTTTTTTCTTTTATCTAATATTAATTCTCAGATTTATGATAGATATTAATTCATCAAAACATAATCAGTGATTAATTGATAAGCCACTAATGTGATGTAATTTAAAGGCAAAACAATCCACATATTCAATCTCTAAAAACTAACATTTCTCAGGTCACAACCATTCTTAATTTGGTAGAACACAATTCTGTTATTCATTTAATATTTTGTTTTAAATAATATTCATTTTTGTATTAAACTTTGTTGTCCAGTTTTAGTATCAACAATCTCAAAATGTGAGAAAAATTCCAAGTGAAAAGTTTTCAATAACAGAATGAATGTGAACAATTAGTGTAAGAAATAAAACCAACAAAATGTTGAATAATTCACAAATCAGGGCCAAATATATATTGTGTATGTATTCTTCTGTTTCTGTGATGGCATTCACCCTGGGTCATTTTAACCGGTTCCATCCACCAAATTCACCCGTGGTGAATTCATGGAAGGAGTAACAAGGGAATTGTGTATGTATATCATTTTAGAAACAATTCTATGAACACATGAGATTCAATTCTTAATTAAATATCTTGAAACACACAAGAAACAAGGAAAAATTCTAAAAGTAGAGCATTTTCTAAGAATCAGGCTGAAATTTATGCATCGATGATGAATAAAATCTGTTTTTTTTAATTTTAATTCTTCCAGATTTTCTCACTTCCTGGCAATGTGTGAAATAGTGAATCAATTTTTGTTTTTTCATATGTTGATTTTTTTAAATGGAAATCTATTTTACAG
This sequence comes from Doryteuthis pealeii, assembly GCA_023376005.1. NCBI lineage: Eukaryota > Metazoa > Mollusca > Cephalopoda > Myopsida > Loliginidae > Doryteuthis > Doryteuthis pealeii. The sequence goes on from CM042152.1 coordinate 56,498,606, forward strand.
TTCTACCTCATAGGATTAACTCAATATTTGCTGGGGGAGGTAATGTTCACTTTTCTTTAATAATTAACATCAGGACCTTTCAAAAATAATGTATGGACAATTTAAATTGGTACTCATATTTATCATCTGCAAAGAATTCCATTTATAGGATTTTGTTCTTAGAATCTAAAATATGAATATTGACTTTTGTAAATGTCCCATGAATGGGGTGCTGGTACCTATTGTGTTAATAATGGGAAATCTTTGAAAGAAATGTAAAAAAAAAAATTAAAAAATTAAAAAAAAAAAGGGACAGTTTCAGATTTAGAAAAAAAAAAAAAAAAAAAAAAAGAAAAGATTTTTGAACACCAAAATTATTTACAGTGGTGATAAAGATCCTAAAAGCAGATGAACAAACAAATCAAGGCCGCATTGAAAGTTTCAAAACAGAAAAGTCCATTTAACAATAACAACAACAATGAGTAGATCTTATTTAATTTTTCCCAAGTGAAACAAACTTTTTTTTTTAAACTGAAGTCGATAGAAACATTCCACAAGAATTAATAGCAACAATTTGAAATCTCAGCAGACTTTAGTATAAAATGTATTTAATGAAATAGAAAAAAAAAACTTAAGATCTGTTAATAAAATTAAAACAAAAACATTGTTTGATACTAAGAAAGGCAGTAATAGATAAATAAACAATAATGTTACTAGTCTGGGATTCAAAGGAACTGTGTGTATATATATATACATATATATGTAGAATATATTCTAAGCTCAAATCTGATTTTACCTATGACCTCTATTTAAGCATACACAAAATCTTTATTACATCATTACCCACTACAAAATAATTATCAATGTCAACTCAACCTTAGAGTTTGAAAAGTCCCACCACCTCTTAAGAAAAAAAAAGAAAAAAATACAGGTTGATTCCAGTTTCTTTTTTGATTTCTGAATGATTCATTAAGAAGAGTTTTGATAAATATGTAATGAAATTTTTAGGGAATTTCTTTCATTCGAGTAAAACTTTATGAAAGTCTGCATTCATTTTTCTATGAATGAAATGGAAATGGAATGATTGTAAGGTAGAATGAATGAATTGTAAAGAAAAAAAAATGATGTCATTTTATAAAAGATTGAAAATCTAAATGTTATTTTTTTTTTAAACTAAAGGAGAAATTTGAGTTTGTTTTGGTAAAACACAAGATGATTTTGAAGTTTGTTAATGTGTTAGTTGTAGTAATAATAGAAAAAAAAAATAATAAAAAAAAAAAAGATTTTTCCTTTTATCATTTTGTTAATTATGAATGAAGGAGGCAAAATGCAAAGTTATTTTTGAGCAAAAAAAAAAAAAAAAAATTCTATGGTGCAAAATATATTCTTGAAAAACTTCTAATAAATAAAGTTGGTGATATCTTTGTGTTCTGTAATAATATTAACAAAATTGATTTAATGAATTAGTGAACACACACACAAAAAAATTTGTTAATCATATTTATATACATCCACAAACATACTTATATTAAAAAATTAAAAAACCAAACTATCTACACACACACAAACTGATAAATGCTTTTATCATCATCATAATCATCACTATCATCAAATATTTTATATTGTTAATATACGCATATATGTTTTGGTTATTTTAGTATTTCTCACCTGCAACAGGCTCTCACTCGCAGATATGTCTGCGGTGGCCCCAGAGGAGGTTTGCGTAGCACCTGCAGAAGGAGTTGTCTCCGTTGAAGTGGATGAAGGCAGATTTTGGTTGGTTGATGCAGTAGGCACTGCTGTGCTGTTACCGTCATTGGTACTGCTATTAGCATCAGCTGGTGTCGCCAAAACATGAGTATTGCCCGATTGTTGACTATCTGTTGGTGGTGGTGGCGTATCCTCTGTTACTTTCATCATAGGACCAATGGCAGCAGAAGGTATCTTTGGTTGTTGGCCGGACGAAGAAAATGGTATGGGAGTAGGTGTAGTAGTAGTAGTACTAGTTGTGGTAGTAGTTGTACTGGATTGTTGGGTAGCACTGGGTACTGGTGGGGAACCATTAGCCTTTTGTACTGAAGATGTGGGCAATGAAGATGAGGATCCTGCTGCTGCTGCCATTTGATTAGAAGGAACACTCGTAGCCGCCGCGGCCGGCAAGGGCTGCGATGAAGGAATTGCAGGTGAGGTCGGGCCAGTACCATTACCAGACGTAGATACAGCAGTGGTAGAGGAGGGAGAAGAAAGGACATTCTGTGAGGCAGCGAGATCCAATGTAGTGGCCGTAGTTGTGGTGGTGGTTGTTGTGGTGTTGGCGGTGGCTATAGCAGCAGTGACAGAAGAAGAGGTGACAACACTAGCAGGCTTGTTGCTGTTGGATGTTGATGTAGCAGGTGTGGCTGGTATATTGGATCCTCCAGTTACCAAGGCTTCTGACGGAGTAGACAACTGGGGAGGAGGGCTGCTGTTCTCCTTTGATGAGGAGGACAACTCCGATGTCCTTTGTTTCTGAATCATAACGTAAGATTACCAATGACAAGCAGATATTCCTTACTAAGTGAAGATAACTAAATCTTAGGATTTTATTTTTTTGATCTTACTAAAAGATTATGAAAAAAACTTTTTTTATTAATTTATACAAAAATAATAAAATTTATAAAAATGATTAAAACTATCCATACAATATATAAAAAAAAATCCTGTGGTTAAAATGAAATGTTTTGAAAAAAAAAAAAAAAAAGATCATTCTGAGATACCTGCATATGAAGTCATTGCCGACTAACATTTTTTTTTATTATATGAAAAGAAAATAAATAAAAATCAGAAGGCTGAACAAATCTGAAAATAAGTTAAATATAATTTTCCATGCTAATTTAAAAAATAATCATTTCTATATTGGTCTTCTGCAAACAATAAACTGCCAATAAAAGCTTCACATCCCAAGCATTGCCTAAATAAGAAACAAAAAAACAAAACAAAGTCAACAAAGAGAAAACTACATTCTAAAACAATTATTCACACTTTAAAAAATCCTGGAATTTGTAAGGTATCTTTGAAAAGAAAAGCTATTTGGTTTTTGCTTAAGATAAATTCTTATTTATAAAAAAAAAAAAAAAAAAAAAAAGCAGACCTTTCACAAAACCTACTAAGAACTTATTAGGAATGCACAAAAACTTTTAAAACTTATAAATCTATTGTATCATTAAAATGTTAATTTTATACCTCATAAGAGAAGAGCAGATTTGTTTCAGTTTTGCATTTCTTTCCTTCTAAAAATTACTTCATTAACAATCTTAATATTTTCTAGAAATGGAAAACCTATGTAAACATTTAACTCTTTGAATCTATAAGGTGACAAGTATTTTTTGAATGTGTTTGTGTTATTTTATAGTTCAGGTAGATCACAGATTCTTGTTTAATCATGCACACACACACACTGTTTGTACTCTAGGGTAAAGTTTGAATAGGTTTTATGATTGATATTATTTTGTGATCTCAGCTACAGGGTATTTAAGGGCTAAAATTTAAAGGATTATTTTGAATATATTCTAAAAGTAAATCTTTTATAAAAACCCTTCTGATTTTGCCCATGACCTCCTCCATTAACCTCACATAAAAAAAACATTGAAATCTATTTCACCATGGTTATGCACAAAATAATTAAACTTAATTTTTTACCTCATAAAAAGAAGCAGGTTGATTTTACTTTCCCATATCCTTTCTTTTCATTTAAAAAAAAAAATTCATGTCTCTAAAAATTTTAATAATTGTTTAATAATTTCTAAAATTGAAAACCTGTGTGAATATTCAAGAATCAAATTTATCTAGAAATGTATAAACATTTCAGTTAAGAATTATAGATCTACTAGAATAGTTGCTGTCAAAATATCAGAGTTGTTTATATATAGATTGGAACTTTTGCTTAGGATCAGACTATAGTATCTGTGCATCATGGCTGAGATCCAAGTACAGTATCTATTTTTTCTCCTCCCTTTCACACACACACTATATATATGATTATAAAAAATTAGATAAAAGATTAATAATAATAATACAGCAAAAACCAAATAAAAATTAAAATAAGATTTGTCTGTGTTTTGTAATTTGTTCCTTGGTCCAATTTCTGTCAATTTTGAAGCTGAAAATGAATCTTTTTGCAATGTATTAATAACCTAGTCTCACTACTGAGTAATGAAAAAGTCTGTTGTTATGGAAACATGAATCGTGTTTGCTGTCAAATAATACCTCATGCTATAAACTGAATTTACTATTACTCTGTAGTGACACACACACATGCACATACACACAAAATTTATATATAAGACACAATGCATGTTTATTTTAACCCAACCTGGATGCATATGAATCATCGAATATTGTTTGAAAAATCAAAATAAATTTAACTATGAATTTTATTACACTTATTTCTGAAAATAAACACTGGTGCTTTGTTATTTATACTTAGTCACCAATAGAACAAGGTGAATTTGATAGGAGAAAACCTGAAATAACTCCTGAAAATATCTTTAAAAAAGAGAATTGGAGTGGATCAGCAAAATACAAACTCTTCTGATTATAAATCAATTAATGTACAAAATTATAACTTACAAGAGAACCAGTTTGTAAATTTGTAAAAGATATAAAAGATACAGTATAAAGGGGCCACCACTGCACAAAGTTGTTTGGTAAGCTGTGGGCGGTCCTCCAAAATGCAGGACTAGGAGCCCTAAGATCTGGTAAGTGACTGAGGGAGCTAAGGACTTTCACAAAGGAAAGGACAGAGTGGCTTCAAATAAAGGACTGAATCCTACTGTAGGATGTTCCAAATTACTACAGTTGTAGAATACAGTAAATCATCATCATGAAAAGATAGTTAAAGCACTCTTTTCTCCTAAATGAGCCCATGATGATTTTTTCTTCTACTTTTTGTTTTAGAATAGAAATACTGAACATTAGAACTGCTCTCTCAAAATTCTTAGGTTAAATAAGAAATACAAGTAATTATCGCATTGCCTACTTTAAAACCACTCATAGCAGCTCTCCCACAACTACCAGCAAAGTACAAAAACTGATTATAACTGAGCAGAAGAACTCAGATTACAATAATAATAATAGGGCTTTATTTGAATAGAATGAGTTATGAGGTGAATAGATAATAAACTTTGAAAGATCCTATCAGGTGAAAAATACCAGGGAAATTTGGTTGGTAAAGAGTTAAAGAACAAATGTGATTCACAGATGAATTGTGAGATGAATCTTAAAAACCTTTCTGGAATAAACTATGAAATGTATTCCTCTTGTGTGATGGAAAAGAAAGAAAAAAAGACAAGCATAAGAAAATCTGAAAGAAACTGAAAAAGGTATGAATTTAGAATAAGAGATACTTCTACAAGAAAGTAAGATAATATTCAAACTATCTTGAACAGGTCTTTTCAGACAAGGAAGTCTGCAGACATTTAGGATTATGCTGTTGTTTCAAAAAACTTTTTCTATCAAAGTGAAACAGATGGTTTGGTTTGGTTTCTTTGTTTAATGGCATATAAAACTGTGGGTTATTTAATGTCAAAGTCATCCTTGGAGAAGAAGACTAGTGGTATTATTTAACCCATAACTGGAAGGAAGTGTGGGCTTCATACCTTCTTCAAGAGTATTAGTCCAAAAGTAGATGTAATAGGACAACGAGTTCAAACTTGCTTATTACAATGTTGCAATCCAGCATGTGAGCCATTATGCCCCTGGGTAAGAAATGAAACATATCTGATTTTTTCAAATTTGTTAGAACACTTTCTTGTCAACAACAGAACATTGTTTGTTTTTTAAAAACTTTCTCTTGGGTGAATAAGTTTGCAGACTGAATTTGGTAACTCTACATCAAATTGATTGGTTGTCAAGAAACGACAGAAAAATAAACTCTTCCTATGTGTGTGTGTGTGTGTGTGTGTGTGTGTGTGTGTGTGTGTATATGGATATAGATATATTATCTATCTATCTATCTATTATACTAAAGCTGTGTGAATCAATGATTGTTTGCTAAAGGCTTTTTTCTATTTAGTTTAATGACACAAAATCCATATCAAAATATTCCTTAATTCTAGGATTGAGTTATGTTTGAAAAAAAATCCATTTTAATTGGTTCTAATTAGTCGTAATTTGCAATTAAGTCAAAAAACTGACCAGTCTCTTGGACACATTCTGCCTGTCACTTTCTCCTCTATATATATATCTTGATTACCTCCTCATTATATATGTTAGTTTCTGTGAGCAAAGAGTGATTTAAAGAGTTAGAAATATATTTGTATGTTAAGTTTCACAAGCAACTAGCCATAGCTTAAATTAGGTCAAATGTTCCCTTTCTTAGAAATCTTAAAAATGATTTTAATTTTTTTTTTTTTAAGATTCTACAGCTGTATTTATTTATTTTTTTAAAATCAAATTCACTTTGCAAATCACTTTTCCCTAATCCCAATTATCTACCCAGAACTCAATGGGTGACCCAACGTGCCAGGTTTTGTCTAGTATATATATATATATATATATATATATATATATATATACATACATACACACACAATGGACTCTCTTAATCTCAATGTATGATAGTCAAACAGTTTAGTTAAAGATGTGAAGAACTGTTGGACTACCTGTACAGGTGATTTTGCTTATAAGTGGTAAAGGCTTGTGTAGGACCAATGACACTTTTTGTATAAGTTGACAAGTGTGTTGAATACCAAGGGGACTATTTGGAAGAAAATTAATGTTTTATTCATTGATCATTTCTTGGTAAATACAGCTTCAGTTTTGATACTTTTTGATCACACCCAAAAATTAGAATAGGTTAAGATATTGTCAAAATGTCAAATTTTTTTAAAATGCCCCCACCCTCACCCCTTCTAAAAGATTTGTAATATTTAGGGTTTCTAAATATCAATTAGATGCATGCAGAGTATACAAGTGGTGACAGGTCAGTAGTGATTTGGACATTTGTGTCCCAGTCAAAAGATTACATGAATATGTAAAACTGGTTAAGATTTAGTTAAGTGAACTATAGTTATTTTGTGGGGAAAAAAAGTATATTTCTTATGTTGTTTGATATGTACAATTTGAAAATGAACTTAATTTTTTTGAGAAAATTTTAATTTTAAATTGAAGGTTTAATTTCTAATGGATACATAATGAATAATCAAGTTGCAACCAACTATTTCACTTATTCAAAATATTTTATACAATCAAATCTTACACAAAGCCCCCTAGTCTGGGGCAAAGAGGGGTGCTTCAGTAAGAAGGTAATGATTTTACCAACAGAAAACCCAGAAGATGATCACCAAAGTAATGAAGTGATCTAATAAAAAATGACACAAAACAACCAATGCTAACAGCAGAAAGACTGGATAAAATCAAGACCTTTTGTGGACAAATAGGTGTGAAGAACATTTATGTGGATTTATGAAGATAAATAATAATGAATAACTAAACTGGATCCTGACTTTGTGTCCATCTTTATGTAAGAATGGAATACTTAAAAAACAAATTTTCTTATGGACTGTGTGAAAAAAAAAGCGGGGGAGTTACTTATGTAAATATGGATTCAAAGTCAATGTTTAGTTTTGCATTAAATTTATGTTGTAAATTGAACATTTGATATAATAAATGCAGACACAAAATCAGGGTCCATTTATGCATTATACATATATGTAGAGCGTCAGACCAAGAACCATTAGGTTCCTGGTTCTATACCGGCCCTCGCCAACTCAGCGCATGAGTAGCACAGGGATCTGTGCGGTAAAGTAAGGAACTGATGGTAGGTGTGGCGCCCCACCTCAGATGACAAAAATAATCTCCTTGGTCTAGCACTAGTGAAAAGGGGATAGACTCCCTCGCTGTATGGCTCATACCGACATTAGGCCGCCCCGATTACTTTACTTTACTTTACATATATTGTAAATATTTAAAAAGAAAAAAAAAAGCTTATGAATAGAAAGATAATGGTGATAATACTAATATTTACCATTAAATCAAGATCCATATCTAAATATAATTAAACCTGGGAATTCTACCATCCCATTAGTAGGTTTATGATAAAACTATAATCTGGCAAAAAAAAAAGTTAAAGCTTCAACTCTCAACAATTGTAAAAGTTTCAAATTTGATTATCAAGAGATACATTTTAGAGAAACTTTTTAAATGAAAAAAAAAAAAACATTTAAAAAGTTTCTCTAAAATTGTCATTGTTCCTCTTTAGTAAATGAAAGGATACCAGCAACAATTTTAGAGAAACTTTTTAGATGGAGAAAAAAACTGAAAGAGGCTTCCATAAGTTAAAGAGAAAAAAAAAGATTTATTTAAATTACTTTCCTTGAAATAGGGAAATGGCTTGGCCTAATGCATAAAAAATATTCCATCTATCCAATAAGAGTTGTTAAAATTCCATAAATGTTGTACACTAAATGTAACAACTATTATGGAACAGATGTTGCCATAGTGTCATACCAATTTCACTAGATATTAAAAAAAAAAAAAATTTCTTAATCTCATTCAAAGATTTAGAATTAACTTTGATACTCAAGGATATTTTTATGTTAAAATCATATCATCATCCCAAATTGTAAATGGAAAAAAAAAAAAAAAAAAAAAAAGAGAAAAGAAGACTAATTTAAAATTTGTTTGGGGGGGGGGGTAGCTCAAAGTTTTCAACCTAATCAAAAAGTTGTCAAGCAAATAACTCTTCACCAAGAAAAAAAAAAAAATAAATAAATAGACAAAATGAATAAATAAAAAAATTAAATGAATTGCTGTTTTGAGTATTTCTTGTCGTTCATAGTCATTAAAATATAGAATACCATTGGAGTAAATAGTAAAAACTAGTTTACAAGATGCAGAAAAATTATAATAATGTTGTAGAGAAGATTTGATACCCCTCTAGAATAGAATGGACTGTTCTATTCTCAATAAAGACGATTGATGATTTATCCTCAGGGGCCTGTCTTTCCTAGCAAGACTAGCTATTCGACTGTTCACTCATTGTTGTATGCTACCGAATAAACCATTTTCATTGTAAGTTACAATTCGAGTTATTATTTAACATAACCACTCCCCGTAGCATTACAATAAATAATGAGCTTTTTTCAATAGGAGACAATTTTATAAATAACACTATTTCATAGACATATATTTGAAGGCCACAAAATTTCAGAAATAATTTTCATTGTCAAATATTGTTAGAATAATTGTCTAATATTGAAACAATTTTGTGCTTGACAAATAAAAATGTATTCTTGTCTGAACATTGAAAACATTACGTTGGGAGGCGGGTGAGTCTTTTTAGCACTTTTTATTGACAAAAAGACAAGACAAACAAGATTTAAAAATATTTTATAAAACGTTAGAAAATAATCTTTTTGATTAATTTCCAATGTTTTATGAAATAATTTTTCAGAGTCTTTCCCTTCTCTTTTCTTAAAATATAACTTCAATCCTATCAAGTTTTCATCCTTGATATCAATTTTATTTGACATTTTCTAAGTAAGTTCTTTGTAAAAATAAAGTGTATTTCTTTTTATAATTTTTCATTGACAAAGAAAGTAAAAGTATTCAGAAACAGAATAGTTTATAAAAAAAAAAATTTTTTTTTTTTTTTTGGGGGGGGGGATTTGTACATCCAAACATATCAACAGAAATACCAACAGAGCATTCTGATAAGTCACAAGATATATATATATCCACTACTTAAAAAAAAAGAAAGAAAAAAAAACTAAACTCTTGTACTCTTTAGAATTTTGCTATCCAAGATTAACAGTCACATTAAATGATTTTTGCATTTTTCCTCTCAGTAACAAAAAAAAAAAAAAAAAAAAAAAAAAATCAATTTTTTAATTATTTTTCTAAAGGAGAAAAGAAAATAGAAACATTGATTGGACAAATGTAGCTAGGATAAAAAAGTTAATATTAGCAAAAAAAGTTATTAAAGAAAAGAAAGAAAAAAGTTATAATGACCACAAAAATTATATTAAAAAATGTCGGCTGAATGACGATACTCCACCTGAGAAAATATCAACAGTAAGTGGGGAAAAAAGGAGAAAGAAAGAAAAGTAAAAACAAGAATCAAGAATTTTTTTTGTTTAGGCATAAAACCAATCCAGTTGAAAAAAACAATTTTAGAATAAAGAAATTAAATATATTCCTATATTTCCAAAATATTGACATTTTCTTTTCAATTTACAATATAAGGAATACTTATAAAATCAGAGATTATCTATCCTAGTTATAGAAGTTTATGATAGTATTCATACTTGTTCAATTTGTAGGTCCCAAGACGCTTTTTGTTAGAACAAAAAATCTACTTCCTTTGTTTCTACATTTCACTAGCCTGTCTTTTTAATTTTTTTTATTTAACTTAGGTTATTTCAGTTGACAAATCAAAAATCAAAAGTTGTTATTGTAGTTAATATCATTAAAAATGAAACTGAATTAAAGAGAATGTTTTTGTTTTGTTATTAAATGTAAACTGTTTCTTTTTTATGTTTGAATGATTGATAAAAAATATTTTTCAAATTGAACATTATCAAATTATTTTTTTTTAAATTAGCTCTTATTTGATGGATTTTCTAACATTGTTGTCAAACTTCTCAATAATGTGCCCACTCAAAAAACATCTCTTCAAATGCTACCATTGCAGATTGGACTGTTTACAACTACAATTCAAATAGTTTAAATACAATTTTTTTAAAATATGGTTGCATTGTTCTTGAAACACCCTGTATGTTTGTGAAACATTTTCTGTTAAGCATGAAGATTGTAGTTATTACACTCTGAAATAATTGTTGGGATATCTATAGATACCTTTGATGATCTTGTCTGTTGTTAATATTCATATTAACTGACTTAAAAGATAATCAATTTTAAAAAATTACAAAATGCACAAACCCATTTTCAAATTCTATGTGAATCTTAACTAAAAAAAAAAATTTAAAAAATTTAAAAAAAAAAATTTTAAAATTTAAAAAAAGTTTAAAGAATTATGAGTTAAGTTGTATATATTTCAATAGAAAATTTTCACTGTTCCTATTTTTAAACAGTAACTTGAAGGTACATAAAATAACTTAAATAACTATGAACCTTTATACACTATTGTACCTTGATATCTACTTATATCTATCAAATTTAATAAACTTTCTTGTTAATACATATGTAATAAATGAATAATAAAAAATAAAATGAGAATATCCAGGCAAATGATTCTATTTCTTTCAGATACAAAAGATTATTTGATCATCATATATTTACGGATTTTAATGATTTTATATAGATGAATATCTTAATTTTTAAAGTCAATTGCTTAATTTTCATAAGATTTGACAAAGACCAAAAATTTAGGAAGAATCCCCACCTCTCATATATATATGATCGAAAAGATACCTTTGATCAATATAAATTTATTTTGGCATTTTTTCCCCTCTTTCAGTCTGATTTTCACTAATCCGAAGATTTCATAGCTGATCTTATTGCTATGATATTCCTAGTCTCACTGATTTTTGTTTTTGAAAAAACAAAAATAAGTGAAACAGTAAAATTAGTGGAAATCAAACTGAAAGAGGCAAAAAATGCCCAAATAAATTTATATCTGATTAAAGGTATCCATTTATTTAGATACTCCGTATATGTAAAAATATATACGCAAATATTTATATGTATATTTGAGTTCTCAATTTTGGTTGAACCCTATCAAGGAAACACTTGATATCATCTATATATATATATATATATATATATTAGATAGATATATATATTAGATAGATATATATATTAGATAGATAGATAATCATTTATATATTAAAGAATTATAGGTGTTGTAAATTTTAATAGAAAACTTTTATAAAGAAAATGTTAAACATTATTTTGAAGGTACATAAAATACAATTGAAATAGAACTGACTATGACAGATACTGAAAAAATGTCAGAAGGTACAATTACCAAAATATTGTGACTAATAATTAAAGTTAAGACACGAGACTGAGTATATCAGCATAGAATAAAACAAATGTATATTAAAGGATGACTTAAATTCTAAAATGAGTGCTTTAAATATTAGAAAAAAAATTTACAAACTTATCTTTATGTGAGAAGATATTACTTTGAAATTTTGAATGAGACAATAGTAAAAAAGGGGAGGAGATGTCCAAGGAGGCATAACAAACAAATAATATCTTCTATGATCTAACAATCATGCAATACTCTACATCATTATTGACGTGTATTAAAATATTATATTCATGTTATCATGAGAGAGAAGTAGAACCAACAATGGCTTATACGATACAGGAGGGAAAAAAAGGGTCATTTTTGTTGTTGATTTACTACAGTATTGTAAATTAATCGGTATCATGCAAAAGTGACAGTGATTGTATTATGCTGGTGAATATATAGATATATGATGAGGTGATCTATGAAATAAAGATCTAAAACAAAAACAAAACAAATTCCTTGTGAATATAAAAAAATAAAAATCTATAAACATAAATAATGATTGGTAAGCATGTGACAAGAAACTAAAAAGGAACAAAAAAAAAAAAAAAAAAAAAAAGGCTGAAGTGTTTTCCTGTTTAATAGCAAAAGGATAATGTAGTGGCAGCAGCAGCAGCAATGACAGCAGCAGTTGAATAACTGAACACATAAAATAAATTTAAAAAAAAAAAAAAAAAAAAAAAAAAAGGTAAGAAAATAATGGTATTCAAGTATGTATGTATATTGTATGTATATATATATATATGTATGCGTGATAAAAATTATATCAGAGATTGAATATACATATATATAAGTTTTTGTTTTCCTTTTTGAAACCAAATAATGTCACACTAAACTCAACAACAATGACAACAACAATAGATGAAGAGAAGATAGCACCCTCAAAAGAATTTTGAGTTTTCATTTGAGGATCCAATCAAGTTTGATTTGAGAATGAGGGGCATTTTTTTTCTTCGCTTTCTTTCTTTCTTTTTGTTTTCTGGTTCAAGTCACTGTTCACTTACCTCAACACTAGGCTTCACTCGAGGGGACTGAAAAATGAGCCATAATGGAAAAATAGATCAGTAAAACAAGCAGTAAGTAGGTAGGAGGGAAAGTAAGGAAGAGCACAAGAGACAAATAAATACTTATGCTCACTAATGTGTGTCTGCATGTTGGTGAGAGAGAGGTGTAAAGAATGATTGTGTGCGTGTATGTTTGTGAGTGTGAGTGAGTGAGTGAGAGAGAGAGAGAGGGTATGTTGTGAGAGAGATGTAAACAAGGATATGTTGTGTGTTTGTGTTTATGAGAGAGAGATAAATAGATGCAAAAGGACATCAACCTTTCTAGATTGATATATCTTGCAACTACCCATCAATTAAAAAAAGGATAAGTAGTTAAAGTGGAGGAAGGTGGTGTAGAATGGAAATGAAAGCTTGTTTACTCTAGAAATTAATCAGAAAGACAAAGGGACATAACTATGATCGTCTTATTTTTCACACATGCAAGAGAAAAACCTTGATAAAAATTAGGCTTTAAACCTCTGTATAGATTAGGAGATATAAATTTTTACAAGTTATATAATTTTTTCATTATTTTTTATTTTTTAAAACCTTGCCAGTAGAATCAGGTTCGAATTTATTTTTGTGATTTTTATATTTTTTCAGATAAAAATAAAAATAAGTACATGAATATTTAGTTAAAATTTAAAGTAATTATTTTTAAAACAAGTGCAGAAGATAGAAGATACACAATCAAAATAAAACATCTAAAACAGTTGAATACATTATCGATAAAAAAGAAAAAGGTAAACAAAAGTGCAATCATGCTATCTCTAAAGCAGCCCATACATACAAAACTGAATCTGTTTTGTAATTTAAAAAAATTTTTTAACATTTTATAAGTTTATAAATTTACAACTATACATTTGCACAAATCAATATCGTGTAAAACCACAACCCAATTTTGACCATTTTAAATATACAGAACCAATCTTCTAATACAAGTTTTAAGTAGGAGCTGCTTAAAAGTAACCCAAATACATTACAAAATATACCATGTGCAAAGTGCTTTTAGCCAGAGAGTGGTTTAAAATTGCTAACTTAGAATCAACAATTTTAATCAACAGTAATATTACAAAAATAAACCTGTTATGGTAAGCAAGAAACAATATTTATTCTAATTGGGAAAAAAAAGCACAAAGAGAGATAGAAGCCAAGCTGAAATGACACACATTAGAGAGTGTAAATCCCACCCCCTACCAACAAAAAAAAAAAGATAATTTTTTTTTTAAATGAAAAAAAAAAAATATATATATATATCCATATATATGTGTGTGTGTGTGTGTGTGTGTGTGTGTGTGTGTAAGTGAAAATGAAATAAAAAATCTAGAAAAAAAATTTTCTAAGCAAGAAGTTTTAGAGTAAATTTCCTCATCAAATTTTGATTAAATCAAATGTTCAATATTTCATGCCATTTTATAACAGTCCAATTTGTGCAGAGTGGATACATGATGCAATTTCGAATATTTCTAGGAAAAAACTTTACTTGATAGAGATCTCTAGTGGAAATAAACATTTGAATATTTCTTTATTATACATGATTATTTAGACTTTATAGAATTGAACGAATAGAAAAATATCTAAAGTTCTTAGGGACAAAAAAAAAAAAAAAAAAAAAAAGCAACAAAAAACAAACTTGCTTTCAACCAAATTCTTGAACTATAGAAATTCTTAAAGCATTGTAATGAAATACAACTGTTACGCTTCCTAAAATAAAAAAGAAAAGAAAACTAAACCAATCCTGTAAGGATCACCATAAAGATCAACAACATTAGAAAATGCCTCAAATAAGAGCTGATTTTTAAAAAATGTAATAATGAAAGCATCTGTCATTCAACAAGACAATAAAGTTCTCTGAAATCTTTCAAAGTTTCAAACATGAGTTGTAGACTGAAAATGGTTTGCTAACACTTCTCAGATATCCCAACAATTATTTTAGAGAGTAATAACTACAATCTTCATGCTTAACAGAAAATGATTCACAAACATACAGAGTGTTTCAAAAACAATGCAACCATATTTTTAAAAATTTGTATTTAAACTGATTGAATTGTAGTTGTAGACAGTCCAATCTGCAAGGATAGCATTCAAAGAGATTTTCTGACCGGACACATCATTGAGAACATTGGTAGTTAATAAAGATGGCTGGGTGTGACCCTTTTCATTCTGTGCACCCCCAGTCTTACAAAATCTATCAAATGCCACATTGGTGACTTTTTTTGGGAGGGGGGGGTAAACAGGAGAAATTGCACACCAAAGTTATCTCGCATATGTTCATAAGATATATATACATGTGTGAAATATAAACAATATAGCTGACACAATATAATGGATGCTCAAATGAGGTTAGCACATGATGTACTCATTTCAACTGCTAAGTACCGTTGTCTCTGAATACAGTTTTGCAATGTGACTAATATTATAGCATAAATCTTACATCATTGAATTAATGTTTCATTGTTGGAAATGCAAAGAGGCTGCATCTTAATTTGGAATTCCAACAAAGTCTGGTGGTATTGTAAGATACTGCTGAACACTCTGGTATAATGGTAAGGGGGCATTGGCCTCAAAATCAGGCTTGACCCCTACAGTCATCATATGATGAAAGCTTGTTGACTGCACGGCTGTTTTCTTTTTTGTCTCTTTATTATTATTGGTTGCTCTAGATATACAAGCAGATTTTTTAGTTTTTGGCTGAATATATGCTGATGTACAGAGTGTATTAAATGTTTGTTTTTTAAATAACAATCTTTTTTAAAAATTTGTATGTACTATTTGAATTGTATTTATAGAATATGCAATGATAGCATTCGAAGAGATCATCGAGAACTTTGACATTTGTCTGAATTTTTAAGATGAGGCTTGATTATTTGGATTATTCAGACTATTGTCCTCATCTTTATTGTTATCTGTACAACGTTTCGACCGATGTGCCACCTGACCTTCTTCAGGTATGTTTTGTTCCAGAGTTCGATAAGGTTCCCCGAGTCCGACAATAAATACATGAAGAAGGCCGTAGGGCATATCAGCCAAAACGTACAGATAATAAAGATGAGGACAATAATCAAAATAATACAGAACTTTGACAGTTAACAAAGATGATTGGTTGTGGCCCTTTTTGATCCGGTACACTCCCAGTCTTACAAAATCTACCAACCAAATGCCACATTGTTGACTTTTGTGGAAAGTGTAGATGAGGGGGAGGAGGCATTCCATATGAATTCATCTCTCATATGTTTATAAGATATATATGCGAAATATGTTCATCCTCGGAAAAGGATATAGGTTGGTTGTTTTGTTTTACAGCATATCAACCCTTATTGGGTCATTTAATGCCTAATCAAATCATTGATATTCAGTTTACTTACAGTACCTGCTATTGCTTAAATGGTCACGAATCTAAGTATTGAATAGGCTCATCGCTGCTTAACTTTGGTGATATAGTGGGAACCAGTGCTTTCAACATGACTATAAGCGGAAAAGGATCTGGGTGAACAGCACAAAAGAATGGATGCTTGAATGAAGCCAGCACATTATGCAATCATTTCAACTTCTAAATAGTATTGTTTCCAAAAGTACTGTTGTCATCTGACTAATACCATAGCATAAAATTTATGAGGGCATAAATTCTAGCCTATTACTCACACGGGTTGCATTCTTGATGAAATACTCTAAATATATTAAAAACAAAAAATATCATGATGTAAATGTTTACTAATACAGTTCTTCTATTGAACTACTATGATTGCATAAAACATTTTATGAAGCATAAAACATTTTATTAAATTGCAAAGACATGTATCATATAATGAGCAACAACATTCCCCATTAAAATAAAAATTTTAAAAAAATCAAATTATTTAAATATATTTTCATAAAGCTATGAAACAAATTCAACAAGACACACTGATTTAAATTTCTTATTTTCTTCTACTTCATCTAAAAATCATCAATTACTTCAAAAAAATAATGTTTGCAAGTTTTTCAACTTTATTCACAGCATGTCATGCCAAATGAGCATAGCACCCCCTGCCATAGGCAAATGCATAATGAAGATTAAAATATACATTTCGTTTTTCAAGTCTCAAATGAAGCTGGGTAGGCTAAAATGATAATTTAAAAAAAAAAAAAAAAAAAAAAAAAAAAAAAAAAATTTCAAAAAATTACATTTTGCACAAAATATAATTGACATAATAGATTTCAAAATTTAAAAGCAAGCATTTTTGGTGAGAAAATTTGATCTTGCAGGCCTGGAACATTGAATAAATAAATTAGCATGATTATCTGTGAAATAATGATATTAAGTCGACAACAAGAGACAATTGGAGAATAACATGCAGATACAAACATCTATTGAATAGAAAGCGCAAAGAACAAACTTAATTATATGACAGATTCATTTGTTAAATATATGCTTGCTTTATTTTAAAATTTTTTTTTTAAATTAATAAACCACAAAGAAACAATAAAGAATGAAGTTAATTATATGGCATATGCGTTTGCTTATTTTAAAGTAATTTTTTAATACTTGGACCTTGTCAGAGAACTGAGAAAACTGTGGAACATGAAGGTAAAGGTCATACCAATAATAATTGGTGCCCTGGGTCAGGAAAAGATTCTGGGTGAACTAGAAATCAGAGGAAGAATCAAGACCATCCAAACTACAGCATTGTTAAGATCGACTAGAATAATCAGAAGAGTACTGGAGACCTGAGGACACTTGCTGTCACTCAGGCTCTAGTAAACCACCAGCTAAGGCAGGTGTGAAGAACTCTAATGGAGTGAAATAATAATAAAGCCAATGTACATCTAATAAGTGAATATACCATATAATTTAGTTCCTTCTTTGTTGTTTCTTTGTGAGATATTATTTTTTTTTAAATTGTAAATATTATCTTATCTTGGTGATGATCACAGGGTTGTTTTAGAGTATAAAAATAAATAATCATAGATATATGTTCCAGTTTGTCTTATAAGCCCAAACAATAAAACTAGTAATATGTAGCAAGAATGACAGCTACTGTCTCCTAACAACACATGTCAGTTTCAAGAGTTCCATAAGAAGCAAGTCAGTCAGTCTTAGGTACCTTACTTTGATGTGTTTGATGATGTGGTCATGGACAAAAAGAAGAAAGATTTGAGCAACTTTGATGGATGCAAAATTGTTAAGTTCAAAGCATTTTGAAAATAGCACAACTTAGGTGATGGTGGGAGTGGAGGGGTTGCTCATATTCTTCCATTGTGTTGAATAACCTTTGGAAGTTGAGGATGGGATTTCTCATATTCTTCAGTTATGTTGAATAACTTTTGGAAGTTGGGGGTGGGGTTGCTCATATTCTTCAGTTATGTTAAATATCTATATGCAGTTGGTCTGAGGAATTAAAATTCATAAACTACTGATATAAAGTATTGGGTAGTCAAGATTTACTGATATGAGAAGTAAAAGAATATTTTCTGCTAAATATAATCCAACGAGAGAGAGAGAGAGAGAGAGAGAGAGAGAGAGAGAGAGAGATGCCCTGGCACAAATTGCTGGTTGTTTTAATCAAGATGAAGAAAATAATATATCATATGTGTCCTACATTGTTTATTCTGGTCAAGTTATGACACCAAAAGCAAACAGTGAGAACATCAACCAGAATGAAGGTAGTGTGTTGGTTGGGAAACATTGTTTGTTATCATCCATTTGGAAGTTATTTTGTCACATACCACCCACCTGAACACTTACCTGATCCCCAGGTCTTGTGTCCAGTGGCTTCAGCCATTGGACTGGTAAGATATTTAATAATTAGCGTGATCCCAAGAGCCCATCCCCACAGGCAGCACCTGAACCTTCATCTAAAAGGTGCATGGCTGGGTTTATTTCCCAGTGCCTGAGGCACCTCAAAAGAGGAATGCTGACAGGTTTCAGACAATTTTTAAACACTAGTCACACATGAGCTTCAGTTTGTGTGTGGTTCCTGACTATAATGATCCTTATGTTCGACTGACATGGTGAGATGCCAGCAAATATTTACCACTTCCCTCAGCATCACTGAAGACCAGGATAGAGCATCAATCTTCTACAAAAGGTAGAGACATCATATTCAGCAGAACAAGACAGGCTGCCAATCTGCATCATAGCAATGGTTTCAGGGAATTCATAAAGATTACACTGTGTTATTCTGTTTACAGTGCACTTATAGGATTTGTTGGACCGACAAATTTGCTCTGCAGGCCACTCCATCTGATTTTCAGCAATTAAAAGATCTGCTGTAAATATTGGCATTAAAGAGGAAACTTTCAGATGTCTTCTAGTGAATTATGCTTAGCAAGATCTCAATGTTTAGGCTCATCAGTATACATGTGTTTATATATAAGTGGATAATATCATTGAAGTGGTATACATATGTTTATATATAAGTGGATGATATCATTGAAGTGGTACGCAGACACACACACACACACACATATATATATATATATATATATATATATAGTGTGTGTGTGTGTGTATATATATATATATATATATGTGTGTGTGTGTGTGTGTATATATATATATATATATATATATATATATATAGTGTGTGTGTGTGTTCAAAGAGGAGGGATTTCACTGGTCTTATAAAAGAGAAAGAAAAAAAATCTCTATTCTAGTTTT
Organism: Doryteuthis pealeii; assembly: GCA_023376005.1. Classification (NCBI taxonomy): domain Eukaryota; kingdom Metazoa; phylum Mollusca; class Cephalopoda; order Myopsida; family Loliginidae; genus Doryteuthis; species Doryteuthis pealeii. The sequence goes on from CM042152.1 coordinate 56,518,287, forward strand.
TTTTCTTAGTCATTATGTAGCAGGCTATCTGATGAGACTAAGCTCATTTATTAAGTTATAAATTTATAATAGCCAAATGACAGTTTAAGTTTTTCTTTCTTATTGAAAGTATATATATATATATATATATATATATATATATATATAAATGATATATATTTAAGAAGTGGTTGATTTACACAAAGTCTTCTGCAAAATGACTAAAGTTATTTATTCTATGGAGGCCATAAATGATCTAGAAATGAAATGATGCACTCATAAATAGAATGGCTTTCATTTTTAAGATTAGGTTCTTTAGCATAAGATAATTGTAAGCAGAAGAAACAAAACTCCTACCTACATATTATGGATTAATAAAAATTTGCTTCATCTAAGTAAAATACAAAACTATTTTAAAGGTAATCCTTTTAAATGCTAAAGTATCTAAATATCAAATCATCATATGATACAAATTAATGATGATTAAAAATCTGGTAATATTCTTTAGATAAACTTCATCAATCTAACAGTAAACAAAAAATAATCTTAAACTGCTAAGTATATTGTTTTAATTAAAATATTCTTATAATGACCAAGTTTTTATTTTCAGTCTTTTATAGATTTAAAAAAAAAAAAATTTTTAAGTTTGTAAATCTGATACATAATTTTCCAAATAATCTGAATTTAAACATGAAAACTGGTCAATATTCTATTTGCCCCAAAATCCACCCATTTGAAAATAATTTATAGTAACCCAATTCCGAATGTTAAACAAAACATTCAAAGTTGATTTTATTTTAAGAAATTGAAACAAGATTCTTTTTAGGTCAAAGGAGGTTGTAAATTTCAAAAAACTAAACAAATTTCTATAAAACTCAACACTAAAAAAAAAATTTTTAAAAAATAAAATTGCCAAAACTAATTCCTGCCACTGCATGTTGAAAAAGACCATGTTAAAAAAGCAAGATGTAATATTTGAAAATACACTTTTACAATTTTTTTTCTCAACTTGACAGATGGATAAATTCATATATGGCCACCTGCCTGTTATTAATATGAACAATGACTGAAACTTGTTCAAGAGTTCCTGTGAGGCCAAAGTGTCAAGACACAAAGGATATCAGGAAAGTAGGGATGAGTTTCTCAGGCTGGAGAATGTAACAGTTAAAATTTTAGAGAACAACAAAACAAAAAACAAGAGTTCAATAGTCCATCCTTTTCAAAATTATGAACAAAATACTTGATCATCAATTATCTATCTATCTATCGAGATAGATATAGATAGATAGATAGATAAGCATTTGTTGAGGGTTTTTTTAATTAGTAGGTTTTCAAAAATCTAAAATTTAATTTCTAAAATGTTTATTTTTAAGCGTTGTCTATAAAAATAAATCGAAAATCATATCCTGGTTAATGTTTTAAAATGATGCTAAATTTTATATCAAATAATCACAAACAAACTTTAATAATTTTAAAGAGTAAGAAAATGCAAAATTGGAGATTCAACAAAAACTTCATCTGTATCAGGTCACAACCTCTGTTTTTTTGGGGGTTTTTTGTCCCCCCCCCAATCTTTTTTCTTTCTTCTTCAGCCAATATAAGTGGGTGTAAATACCTTTTTATTTCACTCTTACAACATGTGACCTGATACAGTGGATTTTTGCTGAATCTCCAATTCTGCATTTTCTTACTCTTTATCAGTCATAATGTTTAAGAGGACATAATCCAATCCAATACACTAAAACTGAAACTTGAGGTTTTCATTTTTTACTAGGAATAGTTACTTTGAGCTATATTTTATATAAATGATTAGTATTCAGTAGCAATACTTGATAACATATACCTGTGTGAAAATTATTATTATTAGATAGGAATACTTGATACCATATAACTGAAAACAAATTATTATAATAGACAAATAAATAGAAAAGTGATTAAAAAAATAATGATTGCAAAGGAATATTAGAAGTACATTATAATCAAATTTTGACATTAAACAACCCATAATGGTGTGATATGTCATTAAATAAACTAAACCAAACTTAATTTCTTATTTGGGGGAAATTCTGTACTGGTGTATCCATTTGGAACTACTGAAAAAAACTAATCTAGAGCCAGTATGTATATTGAAGTAGATATGTCAACATCCAGAAATGCATACAGTCACATATGTATATTGAAAATGTACATGCATCTATATACGAGGGTATGAAACATTGTAATTGGTAATTTAATGTTTAAATCCGGCAATATTTCACTTGTTTAATAATTGATGACAGCCGATATGAAAATACTAAGAACTTTAAAAAATAAAGGAAATATTTAAGAGTCATGATAAATTCACAAATGGTTCTTCTGATTGACCATTTCCTTGAGTTTTGAAATGAGAACATACAAAAATTTCAATACCAAAATAAACACCTTTTGTTAGCTCTCATTAAAAGACTAAATATGGATAAGTTGTTGCCTACACAAATATAACTGGATTTTATTAATAACAATAAACATTAGCATATAGACATACTATGTAATAATCATGTATACATAAATGTATGTGTCATCTGATTGAAAAACAGTGGTAGAGTTACTAGCAGTAACCATGGAAATTACACCTTTTTATTATTTAATAAGTTTTCCTTTTCTTATTTTGATACATAAATTTACAAATGTTTCATTATATTAAAGACTTTTTATCATAATGAGCTCAACAACGGACAGAAGTTACTAATAAATGAGGATTTAGATAACTTCTAATATTTGTACAAATAGAATAAATATTAAAACATACCTTAAGTTTTTTTTAATACACTACAAAAAACAATGTTTTTGTGGGGCTTTTGTAAACAAAACTCAATATACACACAAAAAAAAACCCAAACAACCTTTGTTCCCTTCGTCTCTGACATATACCATATTTTTCTTCTTCCCTTTCTTTCCTCATAATCAAAATGGAAGGGTCTATTATTCATCTGAGATGATGGCAGATTTTAATATTTGAACACATATGCCTTATTCTATTAATATTATAGATTATTTTTATTATTATTGAATAATAACATGCAGTTTTTTATGCTAACTGGTAACGAGTTGAAAAGCATGAACTTTAAATTTTAATCTTGCAGGCTTAGATCCTTATTTAAATCAGACAAGGTGTTAAGACCTTTGAGGCCAAATGACAAAATTTAATCAGTTTTCAAAGGAAATGTGTGATGACAAGTGTAAGACAAATCAACTTTCGCCATGAGCTTAACTTATATAGAACTTTACTTTTATGAAACTGATGTTGACAGAGGACATTTAATAACTTATCAATCAACATTTTTATAACCATTCATTTTGATCAATTTGTCATCAAACTTAGTCTACTTGGTTTTGTTATACTGTCTGAAAAAAAAAAAAAAAAAAAAAAAGAAAAAAAAAAAAAAAAAAGAAGAAGAAAAAAAAAAAAAAAAAAAAAAAGAAAAAAAAAGAAAAGATCCAACAAACTAAGGATGAAACTTATTTCAAAAAAAGGTTAGAAATAAGCCCATATCAATGTCACCTAAAATAATATAAAAATTTCACAATATTAACTGTTGCTGATATAATTAAAACAAATTATAAATTGTAATGCTGTATATAAAGATAATTAAAAAAAAAAAAAAAAGCATTATCATCATCATCATAAAGCAGCAAAACAGATTTTGTAACCAATATAGAAGCCATGCCTTTTTTTTGTCTCCCTTTTTCTGAGATAAAATATAAATTGAGAAATTTTATCAAGTTTGACCAGATTTCAAGATTTTAATCTCTTTAAAGAAATTATTTGTTGTAGAGAGAAAAATTGACAAAAATAAAAATGCTGGTCAGTCTATAAGAAATACACAATTTTTGTTTTACCATTTATCTATTTTTTTTTAAACAAAATTGTAAATAATTTTTTCCTTTTCTTTGGGAGGTAAATAAATATTAAAAATAAAATAAAATGAATTTATAATAGTTAACACACCATTTGTTTTGTGAAGGCAATAGTGTGTAAAATTGTGTTTATTGCATTCTCAAAATTATCACAGCCAAAAAAGCAATCTGGGTGAATAATTTATAAGCAATTATTTAGAAATGCCTCTCCATGGCAGTTGGGATTTTTTTTTCTTTGAAAAATTCTCTCAGAAAAAAGAAAAAAAAAATACAAATCTTTCAAGTATTGTTTAAATACCAAGAAACACTTTACTAACAAGTCAATTTTTGTTTTGAAATTTAATTTTCTTGAAATATAAATTGGGCATTTATAAATAAAACTTTAAAGTATTTTTGTTAAATTATTAATTAAACATTAGAAATAAAACCTAGTTTGTCTTATAGAGTGTTTTTTTTTCTTAAATATCTTAATTAAAAAACAATTAATTACATATATCAATACAAATGTTAAATACTGAAAAAAAAAAAAAAATTTAAAAGAAATGAAATTGCAATGTTTTTTTTTTTTTTTTTTTTTAAGTTTAAAAAACTCCCCAAAAATGCAAACAGATAAAAAAATCCTTAAATCAATGAAAACTTGGCAAAGCTTTGATTAGTCATAATTATTTGAAAGCTGTTAGTACATAAAAAAATTAAAAAAACAAATCTTAACATTTCTTGAAAATAATTGAATAGGTTAAATAAAATATTAAAAAAAGTAAAATCATCAAAAAATCTTTAAAGTGAAGAATTTTTTGGTGATTAATAGTTTAAAAGTAGTAAATAAAATTGCCAGTTATGAATCAAACAAAAAAAAATACACACAAACACATACAACAATATGTATGCTCACATACTTTCTTGAATCACAGATGATAGTTGTCTTTTTAGGAAATTATATTATCTTTACATAAGGTGTAGAGGCAAAAAACAAGTTGCAGGTATCTCAAAATGAAAAATCTTGTTATTTTCAAGTACAAAAAAAAATTAATCAACATACAAGACAAACAAATATTTATATCATATATATAATGCAAAATAAAATAAAATCTATCTATTTAGTGGGTTTCAATTTGTTTTTAAACATTTAAAATACATGCAAAATATGTAATAATATATATATATATACTTTTTTTCATAAAATGTAAAAAATATTAATATCATAAATGATATATTATATGATAAAACACTGAGAAGCTTAAAATATATAAAAGATCTAAACTGATTTAAAATCTAAAGAGTGATGCTAATAAAAACAAATAAAATTGTAAATTTATTCCAAGTTTTAAATAAACAAGACTAAAATAAAATTGTTTTATATTTAAATAAAGATTGAAAATATTAATAAAAACAGAAATAATTGTACTTTACTTAATGTAAGTAAAAATCATTAATGAATTGTGTAAGATATTAGGTTTATTTAAAAAAAAAAAAAAAGGCTGAGTGGCAAGAGAATTCATCTTGAACATAGAATAAAACTGATTTGAATATAAAATATAATAAAAATCATTGATAATCTGTATTAAAAACTGATCTACCAATTAATATCTTAGAGAAATGAATTTACATACAAATATCAATTGTTGTAATTTAAATAAAGAATAAATTAAAAAAAAAAAAAAAAGTTCTAACTTGATATGAAACACTAAAAATGATTTAGCTAAAATAAAAACTGTAAGAACAAGTAGATGAAAAAATTAAGTTTATAAAACAGGAACATTTTTTGAACTTGTAAGTAAAATATTCCAGCTGATGTTAAACACTTGAATATATTCATATTGGAAAGAAAATCAAAAATGTCACAAGATGAAATACAATCTACTTAGTAGTATGGTGATTTTCAGCAGCAGTTTTCCATAGTGTTTATACAAATAGGATTAAATCTCCTCACTTGACAATATTATTTTATCTGGATTATTTAGACTATTTATTGTTATCTGTATAATGTTTCAGCCGATATGCCCACTGGACTTCTTCAGGTATTTCTTGTTGGACTTGGGAACCTACTTGTCATAATCAGGAGCCTTCATGGAACTTTGAACCCAACCCTTCTTTCAATCCACAGGAGTATACTGTTCTCACTAACCTTGACTGGGTACAAGTATTAAGCTGTGTTAATTATTATTCTATGTTATTGTCACCCTTGACAAGGATTGAACCTGCAGCCTAGAGATAATTGTCAGAACTGTATTAACCCAATGCCTATATCCCCTTTTCATTTCTCTTTCATTTTCTTTATTATTATTTCCAATATCCAGACTTTAGAGCTTTGTTACTCGGATACAGAAATCAACAATTTGATGCCTTTTTTCTACCAGAAATTATTTTCTACTTTGGAATTTGCAGTAAAGATTTTAAAAAATAAAAAAAAAACCTGTGACAATTCCACTGTTACTTTAAGTAAAAAAAGAGAGAAAGGCTGACAAATAATAGTAAAGATGATCAATTGGCAGAAGAGCATACAATATTTTTTTAGTAAGTAGCATAGTTGACTATATGCCAATAGTTAATCTTTAATAAAGGTAGGTTTTTTTTTTCTCCAGCAATCATCTTAGGCACAAGTGAAAGATTAATGTAGATAAAATATGTGCAGAATCATATATATATATATATATATATATATATATATATATATATATATATATATATGTATATATATATATATGTATGGTGTATGTGTGTGTGTGTGTGTGTGTGTGTGTGTGTGTGTGTGGCTAATGGTACTTGAAAATTACCAGCATAACTATTATATATCTAAAATAGATAATGAAATAAATTCTAAAAATTAGATATGGTAGTAGATGCACTTGTATTATCATGGATGATTGCATTGATGTAGAAAGTTTGGAATTCAGCGAGGATAATAAAGTTCTTTACTTTAAAATTAAGTTAGAGGAGATTAGTTAGAAATAGTATAGACTAAGCAAAATATAATAAATTGTAGCTTGTATTGTTCCCCCATTCAAGCATTGGAAGTTGGTCGAATGCCTCTTCATTCCATGTTCACAAAACTGGGAGGGGGTGGTGGTATTAGAACGACTCCAATTAGATGTTATGATATTAAACTAATTCTATGAAAAAATATTAACTTCTTGATCCTTCATTGTGAAAGACAATAAATGGACTGATTCACTTCCAATAAGATTTTTTCTTATTTTGAGCATTTTCAGAATTCTGAGAAATAAAATTTTTTCATCAGTTGTTCACATTCAGGTCTTAATGAAGAAAAGCTTACCAACAATTGACTTTAAAGAAGTTTAAAATAACTGATAGACACTAAGAGTCAAAAGAGTATATTCAAGTGTAATAAAACATGATACTGGAATAAAATGACAAAACAATAGGTAATAAACTAATGACTTAGGTGAGATTTTTATGGACATGATTAAAAGAAAATCATATGTGTAAGAAACTGGTTTTATTTTATTTTAATTTGACAATTCCCTTGCTAAATAAATTTTGATAGTTTATTTTAAATTGGACTCATTTGTTCACTATATATATATATATATATATATATATATAGGAATAAAGCAGAAGTATTTAAAATAGTGTTCTGTCACAATTGTGTTTCATGTTTTGAATATGATTTTGTAAATAAAAATAGAAAATAATTTATAATAGTTCAATGATAAACTTGTTTAAATGCAAAACAATCTCCTTGGTCTAGCACAAGTGAAAAGGGGATAGACTCCTTTGGCGGATACTGACTTTAGTCCACCCGACGACTTTACGACTATATAAATATATAACTTTATATTTTAAGATCATATAAATATATCTACTAATATTCTTAACTGACAAAATTATACTTATCAGGTCAATATTGCAAATCTATATTTCCATACATTAACTCAACAAACTGATAGAAAATTTGACAGATCATTAATATATACCTAATTTTAAATAATATTATTGTCTAAACTATTGTGTCCCAATACTTATAACTATTTTTTAAAACTTTTATATAAGAGGAATAAAAGTGAACAAATGTCATAAAAGGATTTAAATACATCCTAATATATTTCAAACTTCAGTAGGAAAACATTAAAATTTTGCTTTTCATAAATATTGCTAAACGTTGGACAATGGTTAATTATATTGTGCTAGGATTTAAAAAAAAAAAAAAAAAAAAATGATGTTATACCAAATAGTAATAATAATCTCTTTTTCAACTATTAATAAGATGAATGCCTATCCTCTTTTGACATTATGATTTTTAATTAGTGAGATCAAATTTAAACTTATAAGCAGGACTCCAAATATTGAAGACATATTTCATACTATTTTTCACACCATAGTGTCAGCCTTATTAAAAGTTTTGACTATAATTTTATAATTCTCTAATATGAAATGAAAAAAGTAAATTAAAAATGATAAACTTATAATCCCTTCATACTACTTTTCTTTTTTTAAATATCTAGTTCTAAAGAACCTGATAAAATGATATGATTCTTATTTTTTCATTCTTTTAAATGGAAATTTTAACAAAATTAAATCATTACAACTGAATTTCTACCATAAAATATATAATGGAAGAAGAAAAATAAATATAATAAAAAAAGATATATATATTTAAAAACGTAATAATTCTTTTAGATAAAAAATAAAAAAAAAAAAAAAAAACAGATCCTTAAAATATTTTTTTTTTAAAGCAGTAAGTGTAAATAATGAAAAACTTGGAAAAATGTTTTAAAAATTGAATAGTAAATAAATAAGCTTAAACATTCGAACTTCCTAAATCGAGCTCTATTTACCCTCTCGGATGCAAATGCTGCCTGACCCTCCTCAGAGTTCATGTCCATTTCATCATCAGACCATTCCCAAGCGCCATCCTCAGTCTTGTGTAAACGACCGCTAGAGCCAGGAACACGCTTCACCTGAGAATTAGCGTGGACAACACATCAGTGAAAAATTCAATCTAACATTTATCATATACAAAAAATTAGCTTTAAAAATTTATTAAAAAAAAAAAAAAAAAAAAGGAATACTCAGCAAGGCAACATCTGAAAACCTAAGAAATTAAAAATTAAATTCTGTAAAGAAAAAAAAAAAATGAAATAGGGTCAGTAAAATGTTAGAATCTTAAAAAAAAAAAAAAAAAAAAAAAAAGTTTTTCTAAATGAGTGGGAAAAATATTAATAAAATTATTGGGAAAAAGGGAAAAAGGTAATACTAAATATATTATTTAAAAAAATATTTTCTATACGTAAAAGTCATAGTTGAAATTTAATTTATTATTAAGAATACTAAAACACTAATAACTATTTAAACTTTTAGAAAATACCATGGCTCATCTAATTGAAATCTATCCAGAAGAAAACACTTAGTAAATAATTCTTTCTTCAAACCTATCAAATTGGATTTCTAAGAATTGATAAATTTATATTTTTAAGCACTGTGCTCATTTTAAATTAGCAAATTATGTTTGTTTAAAAATATTTGTTTTATCAAAATATAAATAACATGGAAAATTTCACTTACCAAAATTTGAAAAGCATATTTTTTTAAGTAATTGATTAAAAATAGTACAATGGTAACTATCAGTTTCTTGCCAATGCAATTTTCAAACCAAACACTTGGTTTAAAAATTGCATAGGTGAGAAACTAAGTTACAAAGCGCCATTGACTTTGTCTTCACTACTCTAACTTATATATATGCTCTATCAATGATATTGAGCACTCTTTACTTATAAATATAGCAAACTATATAATCAATATTAATTAATCTTTATACATACTAGCAAATATATGCACCCTCCGGGTGCAAGTATTTAAGTTTTAATATAATAAAATATCATATTAAATTAGAAAGGCTAATGAAACTGAATGAATGCAAATAAAAAGATTTGGAACAGAGGGGGTATGATTGAAAAATAGAACAACTTTGAAACTAACGCTTCCATCATTTTCCGTTACTCCCGTCTTTCATTGGTAAATTTTCCTAATTTAACTATTTAGTTTAAATAGGAAGTAAAGAATAATATTACAGTTATTTCATCTTGTTAATGGATTTCTTTTAAGATTTATTGAAGAGATTTTTGGTCATATTCATCAAGATAAAACCAAACAATTAGAAATTAATAATACTAAGCATATATTTATTAAAATCAAATTTTTAAGATCAATATGCAAATTAGCCTTCCCATTCACACTGTAAACCGCTATTTTGTTGTATATATAAATACAATTGCATGTTATTAGTGTGTAGATATGGTCACCAGCCTTAATGATGTAAAACAATTTTGTTAATAAGTGAGGTCTAAATAAAAATAAAATCATGGAGAATGTGATGTAAATAACAAAGGGAATTGTGACTTGTATAGTAATATAGTTTCGGTTACAGACGAACAAACACACAATCTCCATTATAATAAGATGACATGTAAGAAAAAACATTTTTCTGTTTTCATTAACAGCCATCTTTAATTTAGAAAATGTTTATTATAATTTAATATTTTACATATTTATTAAAAGAATTTGAAAAAAATTGATTTAATATCAAATCAAATAATTTATCCAAAATTTACACTACCCTTAGAACTTGAACCTGATAAAACCCATAGAACACCACTTTTGTTTTTTGTTTTTTGGAGGGGTGGGATGGGTACTTTTAAGATTAAAAGCCTGATGAAGGAGTCTTTCTTTTTTGTTTAAGACATAAATTTCTTTACATTAATATAAAATGTTACTTCACTGTTATCAAGAGAAATGGCTAACCAAAATTTAAAATGCCCAATATCCTCTGACAGTCAGATTATGGGATAATTTAAAAAAAGAAATGCATTTTCTTGATTCTTTCTTTTTCTGTTGTTTTGGTATTTTATGCCGTGTCCTCAATATTAAAAATAATATTTTTCATTCAATAGCCCATTAATATATTGAAAAAGAAAAAACATTATTATTATTATTATTATTATTATTACTACTACACAGAGAGAAATAAGAAAAATGAGTGTATGCACAATGTGTTGATATTATTGTAAAAGCTTTAAAAAAAGCACTGGACAATAATATTTTAACACAAAATAGATTTTTCTTTTTAAATCTATTTTTTATGACATGCACACATGTTAAGTAAAATTTCTTTAATATTATAACTGCATTAATGTTTTTTTTTTTTTGTCAAAACTTGTTCAGTGTAAGTTTTGCAATAATATTAAAATATTGTATAGGCAAACATTTTTTTCTTTCATCTAACACTCCTGCCTTTAATTTTAAATTATTTTGTAGATTATTAAATGATCTAATTAAAAATTTCAATTAAAGATAATTTGACAAGTTCCCACTAAATTCTGCAGTTCTCACTGGTGGTAGTGAGTGGGTAGGTAGGGAGCACTTGTATTGCAAAAATGGAAAAAAAAAACAAAAAAAAAACAGGTAGAAGAATCTAAAAATTGGCTAAAATTTTATCTTTTTTTTAAAGCAATTTTGGTGTCTTGGTGAAATACAAAAAGTTATTCTGAATAAAATTCTCTACAAGATAAAAGAATTTTTTAAATTGCTTGAGTGTTATTACAAAATTAAAATTACTGCTTTATGTAAAAAAAAACTGACTCTTTATATATATATATATATATATATATATATATATATATATATATATATATATATATATATATATGAAAATTATAACAGAGGTAAGTGCTTGTGATAATTCATCACAATTGATGAATTCAATGATATTTTACAGCCACTAAAAACAAATTTCATTTTCACATCAACTCTCAACGCACTTTAAAATAAATCACTTTTTAATATTAATAAATGCAAAATTTTACTGAAATTGATCTGGAAAAAAAGAAAGAAAATCTGCAAAGATATATTTTTATTGACAGCAATTTCTTTTTCTTGATGTATCAAAATAAAATTCATCTCAGAAAGAAATTTTTTTTATAACTTAAAGCTAAACATTGATATCTTAATAGATATAAATTAAAAAAATGATCTGAGTATTTCTTATTCCCTAAATCCTTGTTTATCAACATTTTGTATCTCAAAAAGAAGAAATTAATTAAAAGGGATATTTAAAAAAGACGCAAGCATCTTTTTGAAACTTGCATTTAAACTATTCTAATTTATTTGCAACACCGAGAACAGTAGTTATAGACAGCCCAATCTGGAAAGATAACATTCTAAAAGATGTTATGAGTGAATAAGTTAATACTCTAGAATATCATTGAAAATATTGGCTGTCCATAAAAATAGCCAGCCTGAGTTCTTTTAATCCAAACTCATTAAACTTATCAATCAAACCCAATTTGCAAAGATAGATTTCTAAGAGTGAGGAAGTTAAATGCTACAGCACATTACTGGGAACTTAAGAAACATGTTAACAAACATAGCTGGCTGTTTGGAACATCTAAAATAGAATTAAAACAAAAAATAGAGTTGCTTCCCTTTGTTTTGTCAAACCGTTTTGTTTACATTTGAATGTTTTGAAAACGCCAGCGTCCAGAGATCCTGGTTAAGCTCGCTTGAGAGTAGAAGCATTTTCTACTGTGTTTTAATAAATCCTTGTTAATTTTAACACAAACTTGGTCTTGCATTATCATTCCTATTCTCCATATAATTTATCTGCATGTTAAAAACATAGCTACAGACAAAATGAGCCTAAAATGCGTTTTTGACAAAATGACTTTAGCCCCCATCCCTACAGAAAATAATTTACCAAAAATCAGGGAATTATCGGAATTTAATGAAATTTTCAGTGTTTATTTATCAATGAATGATCTTTATAATGCATTATCTATTTTATTTCAAAACTTTCTCATTTTTTCAGGTCACTTATTTTTGACCCCCCTTTTGTTGGGGGCGTAACATTTTTTTCAAGTTGGTCTTATATTGTACTAATTACAGTATAAATAAAGAGATAAAAGACCGAAGTTATGAATAGAAACAAACAAAAATTTTACGGTGGCTATTCTATGAGAAAATAAGTACCGAAAATCGAAAAATAAAATGTAAAAAAGTAATAGATAATTAATTTTTTGGAGATTTCTTTTTACTCATTTTGATAATTATTTAATTGGCTATTATCTTATAAAAGAAAAAATTATACATTGATATTTTTTCTGCTTAAAAAAAAGGGGGGGGGTACATTTTCAATAGAGTTTTTCTTCAAAACTTATTACTTTAAGTGTCTAAAATAAGGTTTGCATTAAATAGATATTTATTTCTAGAATCTAAAAATATAACATTTTAAAATTAACATCAGAATATTTTTATTTTAAATGAATTTTATATATTAATTTTTCATAGCAAAAATACTAAATTAAAGTTTTGAAATAAAATAATTGATGCATTATAAAATTCATTAATTGATAAATCAATTCTGAAAATTTCATTAAAATTGGATAATTACCTGATTTTTGGTAAAAAATTGTAAACAAGCACCTAAAACCATTGAAAAAGAGGCTGAATGGCGGATCGCATCGAAATTGACCAAAACAAATGGTTTTAAATCTTTTAAAAATAAACTGCATATGTATTGATATTTTTCTTTTTTTAATGATGGTTATTATGTTACTACTTATCGATTTAGACAAAGTTTGACCTTAAATAATAGATTTAATTATTTCTAATTCGCCTTTTAAAATTCCTAGCAGACGACAAAAACGCCAATCCCTATAAAAACATAACACTGGCCCGTGATCTTTTCATCCTGTATGTTCCGAGTCTCAGTAAATGTATCAACCAAACACAATATTGTCAACACATTGGGTAGTGTAGATTGAAGTAATTTCACATCAAATTTGTCCCTCACACGTCTCTAAGATTTATAGGCAAAATAAGTTTGTTTTGTTTTACAACATATCAACCACAGTGGGTCATTTAATGCTGGCAAAGTTTTGAAAGATTCTTCCATAGTGATAGTTTGGAAGAAAAATTTTAAACTCAATTTTTTTTTTGTAAACAAAATTTTCTATTTAATCCATAGATGGGACCCTAACAGGTACTACAAAAGAGAAAATAAGTTTGTCCTTGGAAAATTATATACCTGACACAAAGGAATGGCTGATTGAATAAGGCAATAGCAGATAGTATAATAATTTCAATGACTAAATATTGTTGTCTCCAAGTAGAGGCACTCATCATCATCATCATCATCATGTCGCGCATGCAGCACGGGTATCCATGACAATCTTTCGCCAACCTTCCCTATCATTCATTACACCTGGGAGCTCCTCTGTGGAGCAGCTAGCATCTTCACATAACTGGTCAATGTAGGTCCTTGCTGGGTGCCCCACACTTGCATGTCCATGTGTTGGCTTCCACAGGAGAACGTCGCTTATGAGTTCATCCTTGCTTCTCCAGCAGTGTCCTGCATGCCTTGTCCGTCTCACTCGGATAGTTTGTGAGATGGCGGGCAGGTGACCGTACAGCTGTTTCCTTGTGGGGTGCTGTTTCCACAACTTATTCAAGACTGCATGCAGCATTCTTGTGCAGCTACCACCTAGCTTATTCTCAAGACATTTTGTTAGGGTCCAGGTGGTGCAGCCATATAGCAGCACTGACACAACCACAGCCTGGAAGAACTGTCACTTCAGCTTGTCAGGGAGATTGGACCTCCATATGACTGATAATCTATTTGTGGCCGACCATGCCTTTGCTATCCGTGTATTAACATCGCTCTCTGTGGAGGAGATATTACCACCTAGGTATGTGAATTGTTCTACTGGCTTAAGAGGCTTGCCGTTGAGTGTGGAGATGTTTCCTTTATTTTTGAAACTCATGAACTCTGTTTTACCGGAGTTCACAGGCACTATCATGGGACAAATATTGTGTCATGAAATTTATGTATATAAATTCTATGCTTGTTATCTTCAGGGTTGCTGCCTTAATAGACACAAAACAATGGCACCAATAATCTTAATAAAAATGTACCCACTTGTTTAGATAATTACTGCGTTAGCAAAACAACTATCACCAATTATAAATTACTAAGATTAATAAAAATTGATTATTTGGAAATACTGAGTTTGATCTTCATTTTATTATAGCAAAAAATCACAATAGAAATAAATCTACAAACCGTGCACGAAAATATTTAATAGTAAGACTTTAATACAATTGGTATCCATTGCGATCAAGTCATGCTGGAAGCACTGGTTCCTGCTAGATCACCAAAGTTAAGTATAAATGTGCCTGTTCAATACTTAATTGGGTGACCACAGTAAGTACTAAGCAAACTTAGTCCTTTGTTTATCAAAAAAGGACTGATTTAGTATTAAAAGACCTGAAAAAGAGTTGATATTCTGTAAAACAAACAAACAACCAACCAACTTGTATCCCCACTACCAATTCTGACTAAACCTTCAAAATTTTCTTGTATTCATAAAATCCAGAATATTCAAGATGAATTTAATCATGAAAATCAAGATTACAAAAAAGAAAAGTTACTTGATGAATTTCTCAGTGATGACAAATCATTAAAAAAACAGAAAAGTAATTATTTTCAGAAAAGAAAAATAGTTACAATAAAAAATTACAACATTCAAAAGAATTGCCAATGAAAAACAGCGATACAGTTTTTTTTTTTTTTTTTTTTCAAAAAGTTGACTAGAATGCAAAAAAAAGATATGTTTTTGCTTTTTTTTTAACAATGAGCAAAAAACAAATAAAAAAACAACAAAGGATAACAAATGAAAATGATAATACAGGTTTGTTTGTTGTTAACTAAATAAAATGTTACAAAAACCGTGTGAGCAAACAAAAAACTTGTTATCTTGTTGTGCTTGGGTTCTTTTAAATAGATAAGGATGAATAGAATTTTAATATCCACACCCCCAGGGAACTCTTTCCTTTTTTTTTTCTTCTGGAAATTATTTTTTTAAATTATTTTAAGAGTTATCTTTCCTTGTTTAAATATTTTTATGAATAGATATGAATTTATATGTAAAGTTTAAGAAAGGTTTGTTTTTTAAATCTGCAAAAGATACATTCATTTTCTTAATTGAAGTAGATTAACCAAAATAAGTACTGTTTTAACTAATCTTTTACAGATGAAAAAAAAAAAAAAAAAAAAAAAAAAAAGAAAAGAAAAATTGGACCTTTAGGCACTGCTTTTTGATCTCGATTCAGAAGGACATGTTTTTCATTTACACCGTCAATATCGGGTTGTTTGTTAGGGGTTAGGGTTAAGTTTTATAATTAAAAAAAACCTAAAAATCGTCTGTTAACAAACAACCGGATATTGACGGTGTAAATGAAAAACATGTCCTTCTGAATCGAGATCAAAAAGGGGTGCCTAAATGTCATATGGTCTGAAAAGATTTTTTTTTAAATGAAAGAAAGTAAAAATAAAATTCTAAATAAATAGTAGAGAAATTGAAAGAAGATTTTTTGGTTATTATTAGCAAATTAAGAAGATCCAATTATTGTATGACAGGAAAAATGGTACATTTGATTAGTAAGATTTTTGTTAGTACAATAACAATTAAAATGCTTAAACTTAGAGAAAAAATAATTTCCAGCTGAACTTGCAACATAGTATTAATAATGTAGGATATTTGTTCATGCTCATCTCTATCAGAATTTCTCAAGGGAGGTAACTATTGAATACTGATAAATTAATTATTTATTTCAAATGAATTATAAAATGAATTTTATAAGATGTGACATAATGGCTGCCAAAGGTGGTCTTTAAGTGAGTATAAATAGAAAAAGAAACAAATATCAATTTTCAAACTGTTAAATTCTGATTATGCTTTTCAAATTTTCTTAAAATTCTTAAATATTAATTATAGAGCAATGAGAAATTTAACATTATTTTAGAAATATGAAAAAGTAAATAATTTTAAGAAAAATCCTTAGTTTTATAAACAGCTGGCCATTACATCACACACACAGTAAAAAAAAAATCACTCCCCCCTAAAAAAAACAAAAAACAAAAAAACATAATACATAAGTAAAATTATTAGGATTTATAAAATTTGGAAGAAAATAACAATCATAATTCTACTATCTGAATGATTTGGTGAAACAAAATGTTTAGGATAATAAATAAGGAAATGGTTATGGGGTAATATAGAAACTAGGATATTTAATTGAAATATATTTGTGTAAAAAGTTACAAGAGTTGGTGCAAAGTGTAATCTGGTGAAACGACAATATATTTTAAAAAAAAAAAAACACTTGTAGGAAGGTGACATTTGTTTTTGTGTATAGAAATAGACAGTAGTATGTAGAGCACTGGAGAAATATAAATACACCCAAAAATTACAAATACATAATAAGAATGAATATACATGTCTGTATTTAGAGCAGAGTCAGTTTATTCACTGAAGCAACATTAGACAAAAATCAATCAACAGCTGTGTTTCCCAACTTATCTACTTTCTTTTTTTCTTTTTTCCCCCAATAAACATAGTAGATAGAATTTCTAATTTATAACTGATGATTTCATGAAAGTTTTTGAAAAAGCCATCAGTTATTTGAAACATTTCACTGATAATTAAAAAAAAAAATAGATATCTTAAATTTAGTCATAAGAATGAATACGTCATGGCATACTGACAATACAGTTTGATATATGAATAATTGTTTAAGTAATTTCAGTATAAAGCAGTAGATTATAAGAATTTAAAAAATAAAAAAAACAAATTTAAATGCCTAATTTACTAATAAATTGTATAAAAGTTGGATTATTGTTGTTTTTTTGCAAGCTCATATGTTAGAAAAAATGTTAAGCTTTTATAGGATTCTTTTCATAGTCATTCGGTAAGCAAAAATATATCTTGATTGAAATTTAGATTTTCTTGCAGAAAAAAAAATTATTAACTCAACCCATTCACCACAGGTAGAATTTAAAACAAGACCACAAGTATGGAGCATCCAGCAAGGATTGAACTTGCTATTCAGTAGTAATAGATCTACCAGACTACCTTGCTAACCATTACACCATGATGGAAGGTCTTATTTACCAAACCTGTTTGCAACAGGTAGGGTTTGACACAAAGTCACAAGTATGAGGCATCCAGTGAGAATTGAACTCGCTATTCAGTAGTAATGGATCTGTGAGACTAGTTTGCTAACCATTACACTAAGACTATGACCTTTTCTTGCAGAAGAACAATATTAACTAAATACCAATACAAAAGCATTTTCAAATGTTATATTTTTTGTCAGTATGGTAACAACTCTTTTACTGATAATTTTTTAAAAATAGGCATATATCCAAACAGTAATAAAATAAAAAAAAAAGAGGTATTTAGAAATTGAACCAATCATTGAATGTTTCTTTCTTATTTCTAGCATTCTCCCCATAAAAGTCTTTTCCAATAGAACATGATCTTTTTCTTTAAATTCTTTATGTTGGGAAACACAGCCAATGAGTGACAGACATGTACAATAATTGATAAAGGAAATCACTCAAAAAGTTACCAACTTCTAAAAATTGAAGTTGATATTACTGCTTGATAAATATCTTTTAAGCTGAATTGCTGACAGATATTTATCTTCAGTTTGTACAGTATGTATAAAAAAAAAAAACAGTTTTATGTCTCATATTGTAAATAGACCTTATTAAATATTTTGGCAGCATTAATACACTAAGGTGAAAACAAAACAAAAATTTTAACAGAAAACAGAGGCATAGATGCTAACATCAGTCAAGCAAACTTAGCAGAACTGATTTTGGTCACATGACTATTTGAGGTCAATTTCAGTCAAGCAGAACCGATTTTGGTCACATGACTATTTGAGGTAAATTTCAGTCAAGCAGCAAACCGATTTTGGTCACATGACTATTTGAAGAATTTCAGTCAAGAAGTACTGATTTTGGTCACATGACTATTTTTCATAGAGAAATTGTGAAAAGAGACGCACAGGTAATTTTTGCTTTTATTAGAATTCATTATTACAGTATTTTTAATCATATATCTTTTTGCAACCTTCAGAGACTTAATGCTGACAATTATTTTTCAATAAGCTGTGAATGCAATATGAGACCAGGTTGAATGATAAATGTTACTGTGTTATAAATACTGAAATATCCTCCCTGCCCCTTTTTATTGTCAGATACATTAGTTTTATACCCTGAGCGCCAACTAGGACATCCATTCTATGTAATTTGTTGGACAAAATAATTGTTAATGAATATTTTCGTCTGAGTGTATAAAAGAATAACAGAATTGCTGAGTGTTGAGAGAAGTCAAAAACATTTCATTAATCAATAACAATGTTAGTTGTTTTACAAATTTTTGAAGCACTTTTGTCCACTAAGCAATTTGAGGAGGAGGAGGAGAGCATTGCTCATAACCTCCCCCCTTTTCGGGTAGCATACACATCGGAGAATGGTACAAATGTTGAAAATGGATCTGAATTCCTGGAAGTTGTCTGTACTGATGAAATTGGATGTTCACAGCTGGTTCCATATCAAGTAGTCTCTCACAAATCTTTAGAATAATATGATGAGAAAATTTACATTTTGAAAAGCAAAAAATACTTTCTGCTTTCCCTCTTTTGTATTTGGAAACAAAACAAAAAGATTTCCATTATATTTCTCCACTTTTCTGTATTTTTTAACCAAATACTCCAAAAAGGAATTTGTCTGATAAAGACATTTTTTTTAGTTATTTGACAAAGGGCAAATCAGATAGACATATAACAAGCACTGGAAAAGAAGCTAGTATTATGTTTTCTAGTTACAATTGTAGCAATGAATGAACATTTTGTTTTTGCAACAATCAGCAAAGATTTTACTTGTTAATTTAAGTCATTCATTTTTTAAATTTTTTTAAAAACTTTTTATAAACTGCACCAATGACATTTTAATCTTTTAAATCCAGTGCTTAAAAAAAAAAAAAAAAAAAAAAAAAAAAAAAAATGATAAAAATAAATAAAACACATCTGAATACAAATTTCAACCCTTTGAACCCTTCGTCCTCAGATATCCTCTACCTGAGCAACACATAATTTAAACGAAACATTCAAACTCCACTATCTTTGCTTAAAGCTATCCCAGCATTTTATTAAAAAAAAAAAAAAAAGGTTGTGAATGGTTGCTATACTAAGCCTTTTATTTATT
Organism: Doryteuthis pealeii; assembly: GCA_023376005.1. NCBI lineage: Eukaryota > Metazoa > Mollusca > Cephalopoda > Myopsida > Loliginidae > Doryteuthis > Doryteuthis pealeii. The sequence goes on from CM042152.1 coordinate 56,538,232, forward strand.
GGTATCTGACATGATCAACTCAAGCACAAAATATCAGGCTTATAGTATATAGTAAAATAACACTCAGCCTGAAATATTGGGCTTATGGGTTCAAAGGGTTACAAAAAACAAATAAAAATTTTTAAAAATAAAAAAAATAAAAATGGAGAGATATATCCATATTGGCATTTTTTTTTTAATCTGTATTTTTTGTTATTTTTTAATTTTTCATTTTTTTAACACGAAAAATTGATTTTTTTAAAAAGTTGTTTATTCATTTTTCTGACAATTCTAAAAAGACCTTAAGACATGTGAGAGAAAAAAACATCACAACATAGCAAAGGTTTTTTATTTACATCATAGGACCAAGCCTATGCTTTTCTTCTTTTTTTTTTTTTATATGTCTGTTCCAGAAAGAGAGAGAGAGAGTTTCTAATAATTCTACCCCATTTATTTTACATAAAGCATATAATATATCAAGCTCAGAATTAATAGCACCTTCCATTTTAATATGAAGAAAATTATCGTCCACCAGAGATGGCAAAAAGAAAAAAAAAGGAAAAGGAAAAAAAAAAAAAAAAAAAGGAGGGATAGAAAGAGTTAAAAAAAAAAAAAAAGAAAAAAAGAAATAAGGGTACAAAGCTGAAGGTAAACAAATCAGATTTTGTGCAGGATAAAAAAGGGAAAGGATATTATGTAAATGATTTTTTAAAAAAAGATTTTTTTTTAAATAAAGAATCAGTATTCATATAGTGAAAAAAAAATGAATCAAAATTAAAATAGATTATTATTACTATAAGATTTTGATTAAATGATGTTTAAAAAGTTTGGATATATAAATAATTTCACAAGAACTTGTTTCAATGATGTCCATCTTTGTGTGTATATAAGCAAAACTACTAGAAAGTAATGAAACAATAAGACATCAATCAGAATTGGCTTGTTTGGCATTCTGTTGTTTTCTTTATACACTAAAGTTGACAGAGATGAACAATAATAAAACAAGTTTTTCTATAATCATCTTATTTCCATAGGAAAACAAAAACATTATGATAAGAATGTCTATGAAATATTTGTATAAGCAACAAAATGTACATTGAAAGCATCGACAATCACAAAAGAAAAGAAAATTATAATAAACAAAAAGCATAAACATTTATTAAGATGATTGCAAAGACTAAATGTGAAATTGAGCATCCAAATATTTTGAAGATACATAATCAGTTTTGGTAAATTTATTGATAAAGGATAAAACATTGGTTGGTATTATAGGTTTTACTTATTTAAAAAAAATTTTTTTTTTTAAAAGATAGGATTCTTAAAATATCGGGTATTTAAAAAAGGATGCCATGGTCCTTTTTACAACTTGTATCTAAATTATTCAACTTCTTTGTAGCCCTGAAAACTAGTTTTAAACAGACCAATCTGCAAAGATAGCTTTCTAAGAGATATTATGGGTGAATGAGTTTAATGCTTAGAGGCATGTCATTTTTATTGTTTATCCTTTATAAAACATCCAGTAAAGATTGAGCCTTATGCCAACTTTGATGAATACAACAAGATACAAACTAAATAAAAAATAGTACCAATCAAAAAATTATGAAATTCAACTTTTAGGCGGAGGAGTCTATAGTCCTAATAAACATCTTAAATGTTTTACTTAATAAATACCAGAAAGTTATATTATTTTCTGCAAAATAAGACATAAAAAGCCCCTAAAAAATTAAAAAAAACAAACAAAAAAAAAAAAACACTTTTTTCTTGAATACTTAAAGAACCCCAAAAGCACTCCCCACCACCCTAAAAAAAATGAGCTAAAAGAGATGGGCACATCAAAGTTTATGAATGAAGCTGAATAATGAATAATTTCTTCTTACCTTTTGTGATTTCACATTACAAGATTCAGCTAATTTGGCCAAATAAGCCTTGTCCTGAAAATGAATAGAATTAAATATTAACCAAAGAAAAAATTGGTTCTAATCAGAAAGAGAAAGAAAAAAAAAGTCTTAAGAAAAGATTACTACTGTAAACTGTTCATGTTCCTGACACTAATACATTATTCTGTGTACTTGACATGAGACTTTGATGAGTTGTCGTGCACCTGAGCACTGTACACAATAAATTTCATTATCAAAATGAGAATTAAAAATCTAAATGACCATTAAGTGATAATAAAATATATCATATAAAAAATAATCAATATTCATATAAATTATTTGATAATTTATATATACAAAAATATTAGTAAACAGATGATCAATGTTAATTATTATTGTGTTACTCTGACCCTTAACCAGGATTGAACCTGCAGCCTGGAAATGACTGTAACAGATTATTAACTATTGGACAGTGGAACAATCAAACACCTCCTCAGCTTAATGGACTGTTCCTAGCAGTAGTGGCAGTAATTATTTAATCTGTCATAGTTGGTTCATTGGGAGAGCTAGTAACTGCATGGTTAGGCTGCAACATTTGAACTTATCAATCAATTTACTAATATTTTTGTATATATAAATTATCAAATCATTTATCAAATATTGATTGTTATTTTTTATATGATATATTCTTAAAATTAAGCCAATATAATTGTAAACTATTCAAACGTTCCTCAACTTCTCAAATATGAAGGAGTAATATTTAATTTAAATTTTCTAAAACTCTATAGACAAAAATGTAACCTCTCATTTGATTAATAATCTAGGTTAAATGTGGTAAGGGTAACCCAAAGCAACATTTTTAGACATTATTTTTCTGGTACAGGTATCATTGGAGAATGAACAAGTTTTGGTAAATATAAAAACCTTGCCCATTCACCAAAACTTTGTCTTCCTCCCAATGATACTTGCATTGGAAAAATAATATCTCAAAAAAGTTTGGCTTCATGTTAGTCCTTACTGCAGCACTTTTAACTTTGACTATAACTCCTTGTTAGAGGAATGCTCTTTTTAAGATGAAATTTTAACAATTGTTCATTGAAAATCTTGATTCTGAAAAAAATGAACTTATACATTTTATTTTCAAAGAATGGATGAATATTTTTTGGTTTAATCTTTCTTTGCACTTATTAACCTTCACTCTATAATTAAAAAATACAACAAAAAAAATTTTTTTTTTACCTTAGCCTTTTTGAAGAACTCATGTTTCAAAAGCTGCTTTGCAGTAGGCCTAGAAAAAAAAGCAAAAAAAAAAAAAGCATAAATTAATAAAATTAAGATAAAAATAAACAAGCAATCAAAACATTCTTTAGAAACTAATGCCTAAAATCATTATCGGCAATTTTTAGGAATGCGCACGTTGAGAGAGAGAAGAATTGCTTGATAACACTATAAGAATTAGTGGTGTGTCAACTCATACCTAATACCCATATTCATATAATACATTAGGTTATCCAAAAGAGGGTAACCTAACACAGAATATTCGTAAGGAAAAGAGACATGTCAATTAATAAAATATAACATTTAATTATACAACATACAAAGAGGAAACATAGTTCCCGTTCCAAACCATAAATGAGTCACATGGGAAGCCCTCCTTCAATGTAAAAGGGGAGACAATTCTATTTTGTTTCCAAACAACACCATCATAGACTACCTATTTATTTAGGTCTTTTATGCAGGATAGTGCAGTGTTACTCAAAGTGTGGTACATGTACCACAGGCTGGCAGTAGGTTTTTCATTTTCACACATTTGGTTAGGTTTAGTTGTTTAATGGCATATTAGCCTTCATGGGTTATTTAATGCCAAGCCATTTTTGTAGAAGAACAGTAATGTTACTATTTAATCCATTGCTAGGGGGATAAGGGGGTTCATATCATTCCCAAGGATATTAGTCTCTGAAAGTGAATGTGATAATGCGACTGGAGTTCAAACTCACTAACTATGATGTTGCAGTCCAGCATATTACTGACTATGTCATGGGAACTCCTTTCACATCTTTAATAATGTTTAAATCATATATTACTAGATGATCTTCTTGGTCATTCCTGGACATCATTTAACAATAAAGAAAACTATGTAAAGCTCCTATAAGGTCTATATTTGGTTTTGTTATGTTTTAAAAACTTTCCCCTTTAAACACCTAATACTAATTTGTACTAGCAAGAACATGCACCCTCTGGGAGTAAGTATTTAAGTTTTAATGTAATGAAATATATTAAATAAGAAATCATATAAAGATTACACTTATTTTAATTATATTTTAATTGGTTTCTATATAAAATCATTCATAGGATTGACTGTAATACGCTGGAGAATAAAATAATATTAGAGATCAATAACACCAAGTAATTATTTATTAAATCTGGTTTTGTTAAAACTAGTATACAAATTAACCACATCATATATTATGTAAACCTTTGTTTCTTAGTGATATATAAAACAAATTGTAGGATTTTAAATGCACTAATAACATGGGCTGTTTTGAGGCAAATCTAACTCAAATTTTCATAGACATATCACTAATATATAAGATTTATTCTATGTTTTAATTAATGATTTTGACTATTCATTGATAAACTTATGCAATGACGTAGTTTCGGTTACAGACACCAAATCTCCATTATAATAAGATACCATTATGAAATATTTATTTGAAAAATAAAAATGTGCACCTTTCAATAATCATTTTGTGATCCTTTTTATCTTAATCAACTGCTGACTACTTACCTCTTTTCCGGCTCTTTTCTTAAACACTCCGTTATCATTTTACGGAACACTTTACTATAACCTTTATATTGGTCTTTTTCTTGTGCTCCAGTGTCTAGGGTAGGGGAGTCATTTTGTAGAGTCAGCATCAATACCTTTACAGGAGGGAAAAAGAAAAGAAGTTTTAGGTATCTTGCATGAAGAATTCACCACTAACAAGATTTTCGTTATAGCTACAATTTAAAAAAAAAAATCTTTTTTGAATTTTTTTAATTCGTTCTGCTTTGGGCTAATGTTAACATTCTAATTTTGAGAAATATTTTTTGTTTCAATGTAATATCTTTAGATAAGTTTGTATCAACTAAAATAACAAATACAGTATTAGCCCATTTTAATCTGTAAGCTTGAAATTTGGACTAAGAGTCGCTTTGGTTTGTTTGTTTAACGGCCATTATGGGTTATTTAATGCCAAAGCTATCCTTGTAGAAGAACAGTAGTGGTAGTATTAAACCCATAGAGGGAGTTAATGTCTTTTCCAAGGCTATTAGTCTGAAAGTAAACATAATAGTGCAACTGGAGTTCAAACTCACTAATTACAATGTTGCAGTCCAGTACATTAGCTACTATGCCACAGAGACTCTCTCCTGAGTGTTATTTTACTATACATAAAAAAAAAAATTGTATTTCGTGTTTACAGCTGTTCAAAGCAAAATACCGTTTTAACTCACCATGAAAAAAATAATTCAATGGATAATAACACATAAAAATTCCATATTTAGAAAGATTATTTTCTTTTCTTTCCAACCATATAAATATTTTTAAGATTGGATCAGAAATCCTTGAGAAATTGCCATTTAAAACAATTTAGTTCCGAAATGTAATGCTTAATGGGGGTTTGTTTACGTATTAAAAACACTAAATTTTAAATATTTTTTTTCAAAATTGAACCTTTAAGATAAAAGCCTAACGTTAAGCAACATCCTTATGTTACATGTTATATATGAAAATAATTCTGAGACTTCTTCTAGTAGTGATATAGTGCTTTCTTTTTTGCTGAGCTTATACTTTTTAAGAAATCTCCGTCAACTTTTGTCTATCATATTTTCGCTTCCAAAGGTCAGAAAAGAAGAAAAACAAGCTCCTGCTTGTATTTTAAGGTGTGTGCTAATTAAGTGTAAAATTTAAAAAAATTGATTTAAAAATTAGCCACTTTGATTTTACGAAAGAAATCACCCTGTCAATTTTTGTCTGGGGAAAAAAAACTCATATTATGAATTTCCGGCTGTTCTAAGCAAAATACTGTTTTAACTTGCCATAAATAAAAATACAATGGATAATAACACATAAAAATTACATATTTAGAAAGATTATTTTATTTTCTTTCCAACCATATAAATATATTTTAGTTTGGACCAGTAACGCGCAAAAAATTGTGATTTAAACTGATTAATGTAGGAATTTGTCAATGTCTACCACAATCAACGAAACTGCTGGGATGGCTACGATCTGCAATGAAACTTAATATACAAATATATTTATCACTCTCTTTACACTTACAGGGAAACTAACATATATAACGAGGAGGTAATCAAGATTTACATAGAGAGGAGGAAAGTGACAGGCAGAATGTGAAGTCTATTACTTCAAATTCTGCCGTCACTTTCCTCCTCTCTATATAAATCTTGATTACAGGTCAGTTTTTGACTTAATTGCAAATTACGCGTATTAGAAACAATTAAAATTGAATTTTTTTTTCAGACATAACTCAATCCTAAAACTAAGAAATGATTTAGTATAACTTTTGTGTCATTAAACTAAACAGTAAACACTAAAAATGCCTTCAGGAGACAAACATTAATTTGCTCAGCTTTAGTATAATAATAGATAAAAGATAAAAACAAGTTTATTTATGGATTGTTTCCTCTAATTTTTTTGCTAATTTATTTATCTCAGATTAAAATCAAATCTTTTTAATGGCATCAAACATTATTTGTCTGAATTTTTTTTTTTAAATGATCGTGACTCTTCTCAGATTGATGGGCGTACGAAAACAATGATGTCATTATTTGAATTAGATCTTTGTAAGTTCTTCAATACCTTGTTTGCTCAAGACACAAATTATTCAAAATGATTCCTAGGTTGAATTATTGCTATGCTGGACGGTTGAGGTACACCTGAAGAAGGCTGGAGGGTACAATGGTCGAAATGTTGTCTTTTTATACATCATGATAAAGATGAGGACAACATTAAAAAAAAAAAGCAAAATAATTCATAAGTCATTAAATATGTTTAGCTAAACTGCTTCTGATGACATCCTTTTTGTGCATCTGTAAAGATGAAATAATAATTTTTATTTAAGAACAACAAAGTTTTTGACTGACCTTCATTGGGGGAAATTTATGATAAGGAGCTGTACCAGTTGCTAATTCAATTGCTGTGATTCCAAAGCTCCAAATATCTGCTTTGAAGTCGTACCCTGTCACCTGAAAGAAAAGAAACTCAATTTAAAGGAAAGGTATCAATGTACAGAAATAAGACACATTTTTTTTCATTTCTCTCGACACTTATTTATAACCTGTTAACATTTGTGTAAGAGAAATTTCTCACACAACAATTTCTTCCTGCATATCACGCATTGATATAGAAAACACATTGAGCATATGTTATGCTGACAAATGCTCTCTCATTAAAAATAATTTATTTTATTGGAAATAGAATGGAAAGTAATGTCTTTTGGGGACTTGGATGATAATGACTCTTCACAGCCTCCTTCAGCAAATAGTGATTTATCATAACTGTTCTTGTGAGATATTGGAGTGGTTTCCTGTTGTCTACTCCATGGTTTGAATTCAGAGTCACTTTACTAGATTGGTTGCCCATAGTTAGAGAGTTCAATCTGACCTGATATTTTACTTATGTTATATACCAGCTTTTTAAGTTCTTACTTCTTAGTTCTCTCTGCTCATATTTCATTGTGCATCGGGATTTGTTCTTTTGGAGTTCTCTTTCAGCTGGGCGTGTGTGTTTCTTCATATCAGGATGGTGTTTCTTCTTCCATCAGAGTTGTGTCAGTTTCTCTGTGTGGCCAATCTTTCTTAATTTCTTTTAGTCATTAAACAACACAGAAACATATTTTTGTGTATATACTTTTATTACCTCAAATCACTTATTTCTGACATTCTTTGCTGACTCGTGCGATCAAAGAGCACAAAACTCATAACTACATCTGTCTGAATCGAGCACTCAGTCTCCAACTGACTAAATTCTAATCTATTTTCCCAGAGTTACCTCTGGATAACCTCGGGGTAATACTCTCTATCAAACTCTGTGATCATTGTATTTTTCCATTTGTTTAAACATTATTTTAAAATCTACACTACCTTTTAAAAAAATGATCAGTTTCTGTGCATCCATTATGCAACACAGCTGAGGGAAAAGTAGATTCAGGAATTTTTCAAAAGGTATGCATGTGTAAGCTGAATGCAAACCATCTATTTGAACATAAGCCCACAAATTAAATTTACCTAACAGGCAACCAATACTTGACAACAAAAACTTTCATTCAAAATTAACAGATGACAAAATTTGGTCTAATTTGACTTGAAACAGTGAAAAAAAAAAAAAAAAAAAAAAGTCTTCAACAAATATTTAATAAATCTGCCTAATTCCTCATTTCCTTTTTGGATTAAAAGAAATTTATTATTTGAAATGCATTAAAAGTAGCAAAAGTATTGATTGAATAATAATAAGAAGAAAGTGAATACAAGTTATATTTTTCTTTCTAAGTCTTTAAAGTGGAAGATCATCTAACCTGTTCCATCACTTCAGGTGCCATCCAACATGGCGTCCCAACAAACGTGTGTCTCACAGAATCTCTGGAGAGATCTTTCCCGGTAGCCAACCAAGCACTGACACCAAAATCTGAAAATAAGTTAAGAAAATTTGTCTTGTATAAATACATAGTCAATAATTATTAATATAGTTTTGCTCAAAAATAGAAGAAAACAATAACCATTTAATGATTTAACTCCACCATTCACAAAAAAAAAAAAGAAAAATTATTTATGATTTTCAACAGGTCTTACTTAAATCCATAAATTAAGCTGAATTATTTGCATAAGACAGAAAATCTTTATGTAAATGCTATCTGATGAGACCAGGCTCATATTGAGTTCTGGTCGAAATAAATTTATTATAGCCAAGTGACGATTTGTTAAGGTTTTCTTTCTTTGAAAGTATAAATATTGCTCTGTATATAATCTATTAGTTATTATACATTGAGCTCTCTTAGGTATTTACAAAAATACTTGTATAAACCTATAAGTTTGCATCTACAAGTATACGTTGTGGATGTACAGTGAGATTTTCATGATCTCGAATAGAATCATCTCCTATATACCAGTCAGTTGGATTATTTTACACACACATATATATATATATATATATATATATATATATATTGAATGTATAGCTGCTCTTTTGTGAGGTGCTAGCTGTATGGCCATTTGCCTCCTATCACACAAACCATTTGGGTCGACCAGCAAAAAGCTACATTGATCAGCTCTGCACAGATACTGGATACAATGCAGAGGACCTTCTTAGCGCAATGGTCAATAGGGATGGGTGGCAAGGAAGAGTCATGGAGATTCATGCTGTTTGGCATGATTTGATGATATATATGGGTTGAAATATATACAGAAGGTTGAAAAAAAATAAAAAAATAAAAATGTGTGTGTGTATATATATATATAGGATTAATAATTATTAATAATAATTTTCATTATTCCAAATTATTCATCTAGTTACAGAAAATGGCTTCATCAAGCAAGATTTGGAATAAGGAAAATAATTTAATAATATATATATATATATATATATATATATATATATATATATATATATTAAAATACTTAAATATGCAAGTTTTAGTGTTATCCCTATAAATGATAATGAAAGTACGAGTAAATCATTCTTTTAAAAATACCTTGGATGCAATACAGGACATGTATTTTTTGGCATATAAACAAATATAAAGCAGCAAAAAATATTAGTGAACAAGTCACTGTAAAGAAAAAAATGCTTTTCTGTTCATTTCCTTCAACATGTGTAAAAAAAAATAAAATTAAAATCCATTTGGTCACTTACCTGCAATATATACAGATCCATCAGTTCCTAGCAATACATTGCCAGCTTTTATATCCCTACAAATAGTAAATTGACACACTTATCAAAATGGTACACATGAAATAATTATTAGTTTAAGAGTAAAATAGGAATAGAATGTCCATTATATAACCTTGCATATACCCAGGTAATATCTGGCAAGATTCTTTTTTTTGTGTGTGTGTTAACAAAACTGTTCTTTTGTATGAAATCTCCAAATGCTATAAACAAGTTTTAGTCCAGATAGTATTAGGAAACTGGAATTAAAATAAAGTAACATTTATTTCTCTTAAAAATTAGAAGTTTATTTTTCAACATAATCACCATTTAGTGTTACACATTTTTCTAAATGTTTTATCCACTTTTTCATTCCATCATGAAAAAAAAAAGAAAAAAAAAAAAGATTTTGGGTTACTTTTGATTTAATTGCACTCTGACCATAGGCCACTCTGTAGACTTTACTACTAACAACAATGAAATATACTTAATAAATATTAGTCCATTATAGAAGATTGTTTTGCTTTTTGTTAACATTGTAATCAAGATATATGATTGCATTCTTGCTTGCATCATCAGAAAAAAAAACACAAAATAAAATAGATAAAAACAAGAAACTAAAAGAGAATATAGATTAGCTGACAGAAGACAGAAGCATAGAATAACAAAAATTATAAACTGACATTAATCAATAAACCTATTGGTTTGGTGGTTGGTTTTGAAGACTATCACAATGTAAGTGTAAAGAAAAATGAGGTAACTATGATGTTGTTCATTTACCTTTGATTTTCTTAATATTTCGGGATGGAAAAATCCCTTTATCAGAAGATTTCTGAAAGCATAAAGCCCTTAAAGATGTTGACTGTTCCTAGAATCTGCCCATTCTGGTGTAGTTTGTGATTGTGTGTATGCTTGTTTAATAATGTCTATATTAATAAATCTATATTTATAATGATACAAATTTCTGTATGGTGTGTGTGTGTGTGTGTGTGTGTGTGTGTGTGTGTGTGTGTGTGTACTGTGAGATTGCAAAACTAACATTGTGAGATCTTTGTTGGTGCAATAGTATTAAAATCTTTTTTTAATTATACTTAATAAATATAGACTGAAGCAATTTCTAGTTCAATTTAAAACTTAATGATATATCAATTGATAATGGAGATTCGATCTGTAATCAAAACTACGTCACTGCTTATGTCACATTACCCAAATTCGTCAATACATATTATCAATATATTTAAAATCCTGAAATATGTGTTATATATCTGTAAGAAATAAAGATTTTCATAGTATATGGTCAGAATAATTTGCATAATGATTTTAACAAAACTAGGTTTAATAAATAATTATTTGCTGTTACTGATTTCAAATATTATCATGTTATTTTCAAACGTATTAAAACCAATCCTATATATAATTTCATATAGAAATCAAAATAACATTAAAATAAGTGTAATTTTTTTTATATTCGTTTTATTTAGTTTTGTTAGTCTTTCTAATTTAATATATTTTATTACATTAAAACTTAAATACTTGTGCCTAGGGAGCTCATATTTTTACTAGTATTCAATAAATAAGATATGACAATATCAAAGTCATTCTGTATAAGTGAATCAAAGAAATATTATGAAACAAATAAAAAAAAGTCTACAAGCACTTTAGCTTTATTTTAAAATAGATTTTTAAGTCTTCAGGATATGATGATAGTTTTCTAAAAATTCTGTATGTTTTGTTTCCATTTACAAAAAAATGTTACAAATAAAAACAATTCTATATTTAAAAAAATATCCTGGTACTCTTATTAAAACTTGTAAACTATCTAATTTCAAGCAAGTAAAAAAAGAAAAAATAACTTTTTTTTCTAATTAAGATTTATTTATATAATCTTTATAACCACTTCCCCCCTCCCTATATTGGATTATTTTTTAAGTATAAGGTGTGCTGAAGATTATGACATATTCATAAACTGTTCCAAAACAGCAGTGGCTGAATCAGCCAATCAAAAACACCCAAACATGTATTTGATTTACTATATAAAGGCGTTGATAAATTGTCCTACAATTACTCGCTGCAGAAGGATGGGCCAACAGACAAGGATTGTACAACTCTCTAAGGACAGATCAGTGGACAAGGATTAAAATTGATACTACATCCTTCTACTTCAAGAAAGGGTCAAACTTTATGCCATAAAGGGATCTCCACTGTAAAACTACTCTCAACTCCAGCCATAAAATAGCTACACGAATCATAACACCTCGTTGCATCAATACAACAGCTGGATGTAAATATAACCTAGAAAATAAAAATATCAATAGAATCACTGACAAGTTACAATATTTTGTTGAGTGTTCATAAATGTGGAAATGTTAAGTATAATACCTGACATTTTGTCAAATTCTTTTTTTTGGGGGGGTGACCCCCACCCCCCAGAAGCTTCACATTGATAGATAACAAGTTCAAAAACACTGACAATCAAAACCACAGTAAATTATCAAGGGAAATTTACTTATAATTGCATTAAAGATTTAATGTAGGATTAAAAATAAAATTGGTTCTTAGAAAATAAATATTGCTTATACTGCTGGAGAAGCAAGGACGAACTTATAAGCGACGTCCTCCTGTGGAAGCCAGCACATGGACAAGCCAGTGTGGGCCAACCAGCAAAAACGTACGTTGATCAGCTCTGTGCGGATGCAGGATACTGCATAGAGGACCTCCCGAGAATGATGAGCAATAGGGACGGATGGAGAGAGATTGTCATGGATATCTGCGCTGAAAGCGCAATATGATGATGATGAACCAATAATTAAATCATCATCATCAAGTTGTGCTGACAGCATGGATCTCCATGACTCTTCCTAGTCACCCTTCCCAATTGGCCATGGCTCCTGGAAGGTCCTCTGCACAGCATCCAGTATCTGCACGA
>CM042152.1:56555940-56763440 GCA_023376005.1 Doryteuthis pealeii
CCACAAGGTAACTTAGACAATTAGTGCTAAAAATTACATTTTCATAATGACTATTCTTTTTGTTTACATGATCAGTCTTTTGATGAAAAACTTGGTTGGTATTTCATCATTTGTTTTGTTTTAATTATAAAATAAATACATTCTTAATTTGGGTATTTCAACTTAAACATTCAATTTTGCCTTCACCTTGTTTTATCTTTTAGTTTTTTATATTAGCAAACAAACTAGAAAAATGCAGAGAAACAATATTGTTAATATATCATAAATATGAGATGTAATCACAATTATTTTAATACTGCTATTATTTGTTATGGCACAACTTCACTGGTAATATAAAAATGATAAGAATGTATATAATTGGTTGTGTTGGGTTGGGTTCTTTGTTTAATAGCATATTAACCCTTGTGGGTTATTCAATGCCATTCTTGTAGAAGAACAATAGTAACACTATTTAACCCATAGCTAGATGGATGAAGGGGTTTCATAATTTTCCCAAGGGTATTAGTCTGAAAGTCTAAAGTAATAGCACAAGTGAAGTTCAAACTCTCTTACTATCATGTTGCAGTCCAGTATGTTAGCCATTATATGATGGGGACTACACCCCTCCCCAAATAGATAATTGAAACAATCCAAATATCATTCTCTAAAATGATATATTTAGATTAATTTGTGTTATTGAACATGTGAAAGGCACAATGGATTAAAAAGAAGAGAAAAAATTATTCTTTCAAAATTTTAATTAAAAAGAATTTGAAATAATCTGTTATAAGAAAATAAAAAAATAAAAATGTCTGCTCATTAGAAATTATTGATTTGGGTCAAATAAAAGAAATCTGATCAAATAAAAAATAAAATGATTTAATTGATAAAGTATCTATGAAGATCTAAAAATAGGGAACTATACTTTGAGTACCACAGGTATTAAAGCAGGATAGAATTTTAAGTTTCCAATTCTGGTATAAGGTATTTAGCACGCATCCCACTTATGCGGGTCAGACACCAAGTCCTATTAATGTGGGACCATTCACGAACTGAAGCTCATGATATGCCAGGCACAAAAAATGCGTGGATCCCCTTAGCATTCCCCCTTGGGGAAGGAGGCTCAGGCACTGGGCAATAAACCCAGCCCTACCCCTTTAAATCAAGGGAGCAGGTGTTGCCTGGGGGGATGGCCCCCTGGGATCATGCCTTTAATTATATTACCAGTGCAGAGGCCGAAGCCAGCGAACACAGGATATAGGACCCAAAAGCCCTATGTCAGGTAAGTATATAATACCAATTCTGGTATAATGTCGTTGAGGCTGACAAAGATAAAATCTTTGACTCAAGCCATTTTGTATTCATAAAATCTCATCTGAATACAGAATTCCATAAGTCTGGAAGTCACATTTTATCAGCAGATAAACAATCATCATTATTGACATAAGAGATGAATAAAGCTGTGAGTAAATGATAGGAAATGTGTAGTGACAGCCAGACAAATAAAATTGATAGAATTAGAAGTTAAAATAATAAAAGCAAAAGAAAAACAAAAAACACAATAAGATTAAGAGAAAGAAGGAAACAAATGAAAACAAATAGTAATTGAGTAGGATGGACTTTAGTAAATTGTAAAAGTGTTGACTTTAGCAAATGTTATTATAGAAAAAATAAACTGAATAATTTTGATGTTTTGGACTGTTGTCCTCATCTTTGTGGTATGTATAAACACAACATTCATGCTGCTATATCCTCAGGCCTTGTTCAGGTGTTCCTTGTTTACCTTAGACTAAAGTCATCATCAGACAATAACCCTGAATTCAAGCATGTTTTAATATTGTTACCACTAATTCAGGGTACTCCTGGCAGCATAAAATGCCACCAGACTTATTGACAGAAATGTGAATCTGGGATAGTGAACTTTGAAATATCCCATCATACAGGTAAAAAATACCAAGAAAATTTGGTACAGCCATGCGGGAAATTCAGTAGGCAAATAGTTAAATGTCAAGCCACTCTCAGACAATAACCTTCTGTGTGTTTTCCTCATTTATTCCCCACATAATTCTATCTCGTATCATTATCTCTAGCGTCACACTGAAGTTGCAGTCCCTCTGATAAATGTTTCAGGTCTGCCACTCATCAGTTTTCCCCAACACGTGTGTAAAATTTATCCTGCTGAACAACCTCGGACAGTTTTGGTTGAAAGTGACTATCTTGGAATAACTTTTATCTGTCAGTCTATTTGGACCAAATAAATTTCGAATAAGTCCATAGGTTTTACTACCTACAACACTTAGTAATATACTAGCAGTGGCTACCTGGCGTCGCCTAGGTAGAAGGGGATTTTAAAATTAGTCCCGCAGATCCATTATTACTGAATTGCGAGTTGAATCCTCATGGGATGCCCCATTTAAATCCCTATGTAAAAAAAATAGACCTTGCATTGATCCAGCTACTCTGAAAAGAAATGTTAACATCTACTATCTAAAATATTAAAGAAAAAAAATATCCATGCTGTTATCATTTAAATTCTATTTTTTAATTATCTTCACGAATATGAATCAAATCTCTATTATTTTTGCTCAAAAACCAAGCCCTGGTGATATTCAATGTGTATATATATTTACTTTGTCATTAATTGTTTTATTTTCGAAGTTTCCCCGGGACACACATATACACACAACTGCCCTTTATATATGTAAAGATGGCTTTTCTTCTGTGTTCTCCAGTGTATCCTTTATGCCAGGAATGTCAAACTGAATAGCCCCTAGGGCCGCATGGATTAAATATGTATGTCATGAGGGCCACATGGATTACATATATCTGTTATGAGGGCCACACATGACAACTCTTTAAAACTTTCTTCTACATTAACAGAACAAAGTGATAATTGCCATCATTAATTTCTTTATTATCAACTAAAAACCATTGAAAACATATCTAAAAAAACATTTTTGTTAAAAAGAAAGGAACAGGAATATTACTGAATTTCAAATAATAAAACATTCAAGTGTCATTGTCACTTTCAATTATAGCTAGGTGTTGATTGAAAGCAGGAGAAAACCAGAGGAAAGACTCACTCCCTTTCATTGATTGAGTTACCTTTCTCCTTCCACAACTCAAAGGAAGGTGTGATAGACAATGTGTTGATAACAGACAGTTTCTTAACAGCACATTACCCAAAAAAAAAAAAAAAATGACCATTTTTGCCCAGAATTTTTGGAAAAAAAAACTTGAAAAAACCTGGGGTACTGTAGAAATGCTGTACGAGAGTGCAGTCTGCATTTGAGCCACACCTGTGTTTGCTGAGGGCCGCATGCAACCCATGGGCCATATGTTTCTATGCAGTTAGCGGTGAAGAAGAAATCTAATCTCTCTTTATATTGGGACCATTCTTCAGACCCTGTATATTCCTCCTTAGAAATTTAGAATAGAAAAAAAAAGAAAAAAAAAAAAAAGATCTTTTAAATCATTCTGTTTTGAATTAAGAGCTGTCAAAGTTTCTTAACACAGTAATCTTAGAGTAGGATAATCCAAAGATTATCTCAAAGTTTTTAAAAGTAAACCATGTGTGACATATTGGGATGTCTATCTGAAACTGCATCATTGCAGTCATACTGAATTTAACAGAAGGAAGAATTCTTTTCATTATAAAATTCCCTTTCTTACCAAATATTAGATTACAAATACCTAAATAAATGAATAAAACTAACATTTTTCTCTGAAAGTGCAGAGAAAAATGTCTTGGAAAATTGCAGTACATTTTTGTGTTGAGATTGCAAAAAGATTGCATAATTATAGGCCATAATATAGTTTAGACTGACTTTATCTTATCTTATAGTCATATAAAAATTTGGAAATTCTTCTTTTTTTTCATTTAACTGCATTATAATATTAATATATGCTAATACTATAAACAAAGTGTAATTTGCAACATGATACATAAAAAAGTGGTTTATAAAAATGTAAAAAAAAAAAAAAAAAAATCAAAAGTAGAAAATGAAAACTAAAGCCCACTCCTAGGCCAACTATCCAAGTCTATTATACAAAAGTAGACATTTTAGCAATGAGCCAATAATTTAGTTATTTTGTATACAAGTTTGACATTAAAAAAACAATTGGTGTATAAAACAGAAGTAAACAAATATATAAAATACTCTTTGAAAATCCTTATTCCTATTGAAGGTGAAAATGAAAGTTAAAAATACTACAAGTACTAGACATATACATTATTCAATTATTAATGGCATGAAAGTTTAAAGAAAATTATTTGAGCAAGAATTAAAAAATACAAATGACATTGAATGTTTTCTCCTTTCAAACCAAAAAAATCAAATTGTATATATAGAATAGCTTTTGGTTTTATTATACACTGACCAGTGCACTAGGTCAAAATGGTTCACCCAATAGGATTATGGTCTAATGGAATATTAGAATTGGCTAAACTATCTAGTTACTTGGTGGACATGAGTTCAATCCCTGGGTTGGCTAGTGCAATATATTCTTATTTAGAGAAAGAGAGAGGACAACATAGACCAATAGATGAATTAACTGATATATCATTTAAGGATGTACAGCAGAATGAGAACAATCTACTCTTTTTTTTAATAATGAGTTCAGTTCAAATTCCTAGAAGTACTGACTACAAAAAACTCCTAACAAAAACAGCTGAATCATTATGACCATAATATCCAGAAAAATGAGTGGAAACGAGTGCAAATACACCAGTGTATGATATTTTTTCTTCTTCATCTCAGAAATTCAAGTCATTAAAGATTCTATTGAAAGCCAATAAAAATACACTTTATATATCATTCAAAAAATTACTTTCATTTTATTCTTAAGATACCTAAAACTTATACAATCTTCAACTCATGTTGAATACAAGCTCATATGACAAGATCAAGAGTTTTTACTGTTTTATTTCATAGTTGAAATATTGTGATATTGCTGTACATTTTTGAGCTTAGAACACTATACTTTACTCATTTAAAATACTTTCAGCGGTAAATGTTAATATTAATAAATCTTAATCTTTTTATCTCTTTAGTGATTTATGATTCACTGTATTTATACATACTGGATCATCAATATTAGTACAGTGGATCTAGAAATCACATTTAGAATCATCCCTTACTACCAAGTTTTGGATAAATCTCTTATATATATATATATATATATATATATATATATATATGAATAATGGAGAATGAATGTGAAAAATTTTAGCATATAAAGGTGCTCAACGCTAAAATGGCAGTAACTACAGTTATGGAAAATGAACACCAGCTCAGTCGGTAGAGCGTTAGGCTAGAAATCAGAAGGTTCCTAGTTCGATACCGGCCCTCGCCAACCAGCATATGAGTAGCACAGGGATCTGTGCGGTAAAGTAAGGAGCTGATGGTAGGTGTGGCACTCCACCTCAGACGCAAAAACAATCCCCTTCGTCTAGCGCTAGTGAAAAGGGGATATCCTCCCTCGCTGATACTGACTTTAGGCCACGCCAACAACTTTACTTACTGTGTATATATATATATATATATATATATACACACACACACACACACACACATATATATCTCAAACAGCATTCAAAATAACATTTTATATATATTGACACTTTCATTTGACATTGATGAATAAATATGTTTAATAGTTTTAAATTTTCTAGGGAAGACAGAATACATTTCAAAGACGGTTTTGAATAGACCTTTTTAATTTTACTCTATAATTCTATTGACTTTAAAAATATTACTTTTTGTAATTTTATAAAATGTATTAAATAGCCCCCCCCCCCCTTTGAAATTAAGAAAAATGTTTTGTCTACTCAACTGAACATTACATAAAATGCAAACTGGTGATAGTTGACCTTTTTTGTAATAATAGAATATCAATCTATTGTTCTGGGTAATCATGCAAAATACACTATTAGATCTAGTTATGTCCTTTTTATTATTTCTACAAATGTGTAAGAAAGAAAGACAAAAAAGTTTCAACTTTTTTCAATAATCATGATGACTAAATAAAATTAGATAAAATAAATTTTAAATAAAAGATATATTGTTTAAAGATAAAGAATCTAGAAATGATAGTGATTAAATTACCAATATGTAAATTTATAAGTCTTATATACTATGATATCCATATTATTATGATACATATATTTTTTACCATAACACAGCAAAAATAACACATCATAGGGAGAATTCTTTTTAGTACAATAATACCATGAAAAGGTTCTTAAAGAATAAAAAAATGTACAGCTTAATAATAGTTTGGAGTTTGCATTCATGCTCATCCAATTTATCAAGGAAGACCTATTAAATGCTAAATATAGAGTACTTCCCCTTATTTATTCTAATTGATTATAATATGAATTCTATAAATAAGAGGGATTTGACATTGGTTTGTTTGGTTTGTTTTGTTTTACGGCATATCAACCTCAGTGGGTCATTTAATGCCGATAAAGTTTTTAAATAAATCAATTTTTAATGGATAATACAATTTTTTTATAAATACATTTTTCTATTTAACCCATAGATGGGACCCTAACAGGTACTACCACTCCGGGTCAGAGTGGACCAGGGAGCAATGGTGATGAAGGGGTGCTCCACATTCCCCAAACCTCCAAAACTGGAACCTCACCATCAGATAGAGTTTAACGTCATTCCCAGGACATGTAGACCCACAGCCACCGCCTTCTAGCACCCATATGATAAAAAGGATTTGACATTGGGTTTAATTGCTGTTGAATGTGGCCTTTAATTGAGTTATTGATAAAAATAAGTAAAATATTAGGAAAAAATAAATCTAATTAAAAAGAAAAAAATCTTTTCATCAAAACACACATTGTGACAGAAATATATTTCTTTGAATAAGTTCAGATGTACTTTGCTGGCTAATATTTCCTTTCTGAGTAAAATATCTAACATTTGTTTAGTAGTGACTGCACATAGTAAACTTTTTTCTTTTTTTTTTTGTCATTAGTACTCTTGACTTTTCTGCATAATCTGATTTCACAAAAAAAACAGGTCAGAGTAAGTTGCAAATTTACTATATTTATAGTTTTTGGACTTGGTGGAGGCACATGGTGTAATGGTTTCATTGTAGGAAATGGGCACAGGGAGAGGAGTTCAAACACTTGACAAGGCTGTTTGCATTTCACATAGCGCTAATATCCTTCAGAAAGATATGAATCCAACTATTCTCACTCCAGCAGCAGAAACTGGGATCTTTAACTTTTGTATGGCAATTGGTCTAGAAGGAAACATCTGAAATTCAAACCTGTTAAACTGCTTCAAAAATTGACCTTGTGTCACATCCTACTCGTGAAGAGGAGCTGGTAAATATATATATTTATAGTCTTTGGTTATTGGATAATTTACAACTATAAATTACATAAAAATATATATAGAACTAGAAAAAATAACTCCAAACCAATATAAGCAATTTTAGTAAGCAAATTAGAAAGCTAAATCCTGTTATCTTATTATAATGGAGATTGTGGGTTTATCTGTCTGTAACCGAAACTATATTACTATACAAGTCACAATTCCTTTAGTTATTTACATCATATTCTCCATGATTTTATTTTTATTTAAACATCAATTATTGATAAAATTGTTTTGCATTACTAACACTGTTGACCATATCTACATACTAATAACATGCACTTGTATTTATATATACAACAAAATAGAGGTTTACAGTATGAATGTGAAGGCTAATTTGCATATTGATCTTAAAAAATTGATTTTAATAAATATATGCTTAGTATTATTGATTTCTAATTGTTTGGTTTTATCTTATTGAATATGAGCAAAAATCTCGGGGATAAATCTTAAAAGAAATCCCTTAACAAGAAAAAATAACTGTAATATTATTCTTTACTTCCTATTTTAACTAAACAGTTTAATTAGGAAGATTTACCAATGAAAGACGGGAGTAACGGAAAATGACGGAAGAGTTAGTTTCAAAGTTGTTCTATTTTTCAATCATACCCCCTCTGTTCAAAATCTTTTTATCTACATTCTTATTCAGTTTCATTAGCCTTTCTAATTTAATATATTTTATAATAAAATTTAACTAAAATACTTGCACCCGGAGGGTGCATATATTTGCTAGTTTATATAAAGATTTAAAAAAAAAAAACAGTAACAAACAAACAAACAAGTAAAAAGCAGTTGGTTTTTAAGACATGTCAACCCTTGTTGGGTTATTTAATGCCAAAGTCAGTCTTTCTTTTTTTTTGCAAGCAGTTATGTGGTATCAAGTTCCTACTATAAACTACTACACCTACTAATAATCATTTCACATTGCCTAAAGGTATATGTTTATCTTAAAATTCTTTTCATATACACAACAAACCATGTTTATTGTTTTAACTGTCAATTCCTTGACATTGACAGTTTCCTGTCACATTTATAAAATCAGCTGATGGCTTAATTATATCATATGTTTATTACATAACACACATCCTTTTTCATATCGGATAAGACATTTTTAATGTTGAAATATATCTGTAACATAAATTACTCAAAGGGTGTGAAAAGTAATATTAAATTCTATTACAAATACATGTAATTTTTCTAATTAGAAGATGTAAAAAAGATTTAATTTAATTTAAATCTTGTGACAGAGAACACGAGGTGAGTGGCAAACATCAAGGCCTGCCGTATTCTTGAAGGAAGCAGGCTAGGCTTTGCCTGGCATGTAGGACTGTAGAATCAAACCCACGTCCTTCAGAATGCAAACGGGCGACACATTGGCACTGAAGTCGAGATGCTACAGTCCCGGATGTAAGCGCCAGGTGCCCGGATGATAGCTATGAGGATTCCGGCAGCCAGGATTGGCTTGACAATCTCGTGTGTGAGGCGCAGACACCCGGATGTTGAGGGGAAACTAGTATAAATAGAAGTGGGGTGACTGCAGGAGTTTGAATTGCGATTTTGAATTGCTGAAGATTTTACGACAACAGATTTTTCAGCTACTGAAGATTTTTGAGTTGCCAAAGATTTTTTGACGATGACGACGGATTTTTAGCTGCTAAAGATTTTTTGACAGCGACGACATTGTAAGTATATTCATTTTTTTTTTTTATATCAGTATTATTTAGGACTTGTAGGCAACAACTTCCCCTTATCTCACTAAAAAGTATGTTACACACTATATATATATATATATATATATATATATATATATATATATATATATATTAGTTTCAACATTTATAAATGACCAAAAATATTTTATTACAGGAAAATGTTTTAGAAAAAGGATGTTAAATAATTTTCACAAGTAATTTAAGCATGACAAAAAGCCAGATTAATTTTCTGACACCACCAAAATTGTAGGAAATAAAATAAGCTAATCTGTTAACCCTGCAGATTACTAAATTTTTAAAACTTTTTTAATTATAAAATACTAGAAATATATTTTTGATAAAACCAAATTATTTTTCTTTTCTTTTTACTGATGCTGCGACAAATGAAAATATAGTAAACTATTTTTGTAATAAAAGTTTAGAGATTATTCTGTTGTGACTGAGAATATTATATTAAATAGTTAATTTTGGGGTAGAAACTCGGAATCAGAAAAGGCCATAATCATTTAGAGTTTTGAGGTTGCTAATAAAGTTTTAAACAAAATGTTCAATTTTATTTATCAATCACCAGAAGTAGTTCAAATTGCATAAGTAACATATCGAAAGATTAAAAAAAAATGAAGCAATCTGATTGGGACATAAAAACTTCAATTTATCTTAAAATAACTCTTTAAAATTGTAAAACCTAACGTTGCACGAGTAAATTTGCAAAAGGTGACACTTGACTCCAAGGTAATGAAAGAAATCAATAAACATGCATTTATAGTTTTGTTCTCATGTCTATTCATGTTTTAATAATACAGGCCAGCTATCTCAAGGAGTTTCTAAACCGTCTTTTATAGGGAGTAGGAGTAGGAAACTCCCTGCATTTTCTAAAGTTTATATTGAAGCCCTCTATCAAGGGCTTTTAACAAACTTTGGCCCTCACTACCTACCCAATAAATCTGCTCTGTCATATTGCCAAACTGAAATGGTTAAAATGGAAATGTAAACTTTCTCAGGCCTGTTTCAATTGAGGTGACCTCTAACCCCTTATCTGTCTATCAAACGCCTCCACTGGTGGAGTGCTGGTGGTGAGAGGACATTACATAACTTGCTCATTTATAAGAGTCCATGCTGTAAAAATGAACCAAAATAAAACTACTTGATAGTGAAAATAGTATAACTTTTAATGGGTACTTCTTTGGGTATCCCAAATTGGAAAATTTTCAGATCTTACATAAACCATTGCAATTACCTCCCTTTTCAAAATCAAATCAAGACTGAAAAGAATTCTGCATGGGGAAATATTTATATTTCTTATTGTAGGGGCAAGAACTCTCCTGTGCCCAAGGGACAGGGAGCAAGAGATTGATGTCCCATGTTTGGTGGTGAAAATTCCCTGTCAATCAGGCTAGACCTCGAGAATTAAACTTTGTAGAGCCAGTCTCCTGCAACTCAGTCAACAGAGACTGAAGAAAACCCCTCAGTGAGGGAGCATAGCCGGCTACACCACCTGAGCGGTTTTCTTCACTCTCTGTTGACTGAGTGGTGAGAGACTAACTCTATGAGGTTTACTCCTTGAGGTCTAGCCTGACTGACAGGGAGTTTTTACCACTAAACAAGGGACATCAATCTCTCACTTCCTGCCCCTTGGGCACAGGAGAGTTCTAGCCCCTACATTATAAAGATAAGTTCTCAGAGAATTTAAATGCTTAAAAGGATTTTGGAAATCAACAATCTTACAGAAAAAAAAATCTGCCTTGAATCATAAAATGAAACATGCATTAAACTTTAAATATTTTTTTTTTAATTTCAAAGACTTTAAATTGATTTTTTAATTAAAATATAATATAGAGAATTGTTCTCTGAAAAAAAAAAAAAAAAAAAAAAAGATTGCTGAAAAACATTTATTTTTATTTTGATAATAAAAAATTTAATTTTAGAAGAAATATATTATAGAAGCTATTTCTTACTATACTGTTATATGTGATGTTATTCTCTTCACTTTCTTTCTAGTAAATAAAGCCAGTAATAAATTTAAATTATGCTAAATTTCTTAAATACAAATCCTAACTTTTAAGAGCATTAAGACTTTTAAGAGCATTAAGATTTTGAAATTCATTTTCATCAAACTCCTTTCTCTGTTTTCCATCAGCCCAGTAACCGAATTATTCAGACTTTATATTTAGATGCTGACTAAATTTAAATTTACAGTGAATGTTGTGATTGGTTGATCTAATTTCTAGTGCTGAATGGGCAGTGCTAAATGCAGACACTGGTCACATCAACTGCTTGTAACGATGCACAAGGTGACAAAAATTAGGTTAATTTCAACCGAGTTCATTCAAGGTTCTTACAGATGAAATAGAAAAGCGGATAGGGCTTAATGACAGAAAGACAGCTTTTTAATCCATTTGTCATCCGAAATAAAGAGACATTTTAAAAGATGATTATTTGGATAATTTGCATAATACTAAAATAAAGTCACTGACCAAATTTTAAAATGATAAATAAAATCTATCAATTTGGATGTAACTGTTATATAAATCTGGCTTACAAGTAAATTTTTAAATACACAGCCTTTTTCTAAGTAATCACAAGTAATTTTCCAAATTCCAAGCATATTTATAAAGACAATCAGAGAGAGTTTCATAGGCAAATGTCTATAATATGCTGGTTTGCAATTTAACTGTTAACTCATTTGTACTATAAGGAAAGCCACTTGTATATCAAAACACAATGTGACATATATAACCTATTTTCAGGATTAAATAATGAAAAATTCATTGACTATGACAGGTTTTGGAGAACATGGCTAATATTAGAATTTCTTATTACTCTCTAGAAAAACCAGGTTTTAAAAATAAAATAAAAATTTTTAAATAAAAAAGATTTTATATACGACTTCAAAATCGACAGGATTTTGACCAAAAATTAATATAAATACAAAAATTAGACAAAACTTATTTCAAAATATATTTTTTATTGAAAATTTAATTAAACATATTTTAAACACACTCACAAAAAAATAAATAAATAAAATAAAATTAAAAGATTAAATTTATCTTCTATATATATTCATACATCTGGTGTTTCTTATATTGTATTTATTTTTAAGGAAATCTTAAATTTTATCTCAGTCGGTAGAGCATCCACCTGGGAACCACAAGGTTCCGGGTTCTATACCTGCCCTCGCCAACTCAGCATATGTGTAGCACAGGGATCTGTGCAGTAAAGTGAGGAGCTGATGGTAGGTGTGGCGCTCCACCTCAGATGCTAAAGACAATCTCCTTGGTCAAGCGCTAGTAAAAAAGGGATAGACTCCCTCACTGTCTGGTTGATACCAACTTTAGGCAACCCCAACAACTTTACTTTATGAAATAATATTTTCATCAGAATATTTCAAATCTTATAGTTTTTACGTAAGTTTTAGATTTTATACATTTTGAAATAATCTTTTCATCTGAATAATTTATATCTTATAGTTTGTTATTTTAAATAATGAGATTTTCACATAGACTGGCAGAAGTGCTAAGAAGCAACACTTTAGTCATAGGTGAAGTGCACAGATACTACACCCACTCTAAGCAAAAGCGCTGATTCATACATAAATGATTGTTTGTTTTTTTATGGGAACTATGCTAATTATTTAATAATAATCTTTGTCAGTTAAAAACAATGTTAATTTAAATATCTTCTTTTCAATATAAATTATTTAATACCAAATTACCTTAAAGAAAAAAGAAACTTTTTAAAAAAAAGTCCTATATAAACTGGATTATTTTCAGTTAATATTTCATTTTTTTAAAATCTATTTGATTATTTATTTATTAAAAAGCAATGAGTGAGTATTGTTGAGAAATGGGATGTAAAAGAAAAGAAGTAAAATATGCCTCCCTCTCCACATCTTTAAAAAAAAAAAATTTTATTAGCAGTCTATAAGGTGTTAAATGTCGGTCATTATTTTGTAAGCTTGTTACTGGCCTTTTAGGCAATAGTCTCTTTTGCTGCTCCACCTCCCCTATTATAAGTTCATGCAGTTGATAGTTATTCACGTGAATTGTCTGGCTTAGAAATAAAGAGAATAAATGGGCAGACAGAAAACTCAGGCAAATTATAGTCTAATTTCCAACACTAAAATTGTTTTAGGAATGAGTGAAACAAGCAAAGCAAATGAAAAGATTCAGATCACTTAAAGATTTTACTAGTACAAAATTCAATATAAAAGGAGGTTTTTTTAAAATTTATTTTCTAAACTCTGGTATAAGAATAGGGTCTTCATTTAGCGTTAGAGCCTCACTAAAACTATAGAAGCCATGTTAGGCTTGGTTTCTTTGTTTAATGGCATATTAACCTTTGTGGGTTACCTAATGCTAAAGCCATCCTTGTAGAAGAACCGTAGTGGTACTATTTAACCTATAGCTGGTGAGATGAAGGGGTTCATACCTTCCCCAAGGGTATTAATCTGAAAGTGAACATAATAGCAAGACTGGAGTTTGAACTCCCTTACTACAATGTTGCAATTCAGCACGTTACTCACAGGGACTCCACCAGGAGCCATGTTGTAAAGCAATATAAAAAGATACTTTTTAATTTTGTCATTGAGGAATGGTGATCTAACATCAGATCACATAGACTTTTAAAGTTTTTCTTATATATGATATGTAATAGAATATTTATTACGCAATACAAAAATTTTCAACATTTCTTGAAAAAAAACAACTTTTTTTCAGATAAATTCATTGCCTCATTATTCAGTTATCAAAATATTCTTTGTAACTCTCTTTAATCTATGCCACCATTCAGATAAACTGTTTTACTCTTTCATAAAAGAATGATCAAGAATGATGCTGGTTTGGATTCAGTGTATTTATCAATTAATATTTTCAAAGGAATTTAACTCTTTGCCTACAAAATTCCCCTAATGGCCATACCAAATTTTCTTGGCATTTTTTACCTGTATGATGGGATATTTCAAAGTTCACTATCTATTCACCTCAGAACTTATTCTATCCAAATAATGTCCTATTATTATTATTATTGTAATCAGAGTCCTTCTGCTCAATTATAATGAAATCACCATCAGTTTTTGTACTTTGCTTGCAGTGGTGAGAGAGTTACTGTGAGTGGTTTAAGGTAGGCAAAGAGTTAAATGTCTTGAACCACTGACCAGACAGGGAATGTTGCAAGTAGGTAACTATGGTAACAAATCTGAAAAATAAACTGCATATGAAAGAACTTAGCATGATTGTTTATGCAACCCTGTGACTAGTGTTATAATGTAGATTTTAGTCCACTGCTGGTTGAAATTGCTGAAGGTTCTCAGAGCATACAAGGCCTTATCAGACTAGGTTTCCTCGCTAGATTTGTCAGAAATTATGCACCTTTCAGAGTGTTGATATAGTTGAATTATTTCCATATAAGGAAAAAGGTGTGGCATTCAAAAACATGGCCAAACATTCTTGGTGAGTGAATGCTATTATACAAACGAGATTTACCATTGACCAAAAAGATGGTCTGAAAGATTGATCTGTAGTGAATAAAAGAAAAAACAAAACATTTAATAGACTAAAGAGATTGGGGGGGGGACTGAGAGATGGACTGTGAGAAAATCAGGAATGGAGAATGTTGTTGAAGATAGTTTTGACATGGAGAAAACTAATTATTGCTGGAATTGGTGATTGATAACATGACTTTGTTCTAATGGGGGTCAAGGTAATAGAACCACAGACCAATAATAGTGTAGTGTAGCAGAATTTTGGCTTTTTTTAAACTTTAATTTTATATCTTAAACATAGTAGATTATGATTCAGTTCAAAAACCTTTCATCATTATTTTTATTTGATATTTGTTTGAAGTTATGCCAAGAAGAAAAACTGATTTCTCTATCCAGTTATCATGGACTTATAATTAAGTGGGAACTGTTAACTATTGAGACATTTAGGATTTTTATTAGCAAAGAATTTATTTCTAAAAATGTTTCAACTATTTTGATTCAATTCTCCACTCCATGTTTATATGAATTGAGATTTTTATTTCTTACTAAAAATGCAATACAAAATATTTTTCCCTTCTAAAGTGCATCCTGAACAATAAGAAAAGATTTGGGAATAACTATAGTGGTTTAGCTCAGTGAGTAGAGTGTCTGGCTGGGAACCTCAAGGTTCCTGGCTCGATACCAGCCTTCACCAACTCAGCATATGAATAGCACAGGGATCTGTGTGGTAAAATGAGGAGCTGAAGGTAACTATGGCGCTCCACCTCAGATGCTACAAAAACAATCTCCTTGATCTAGCACTAATGAAAAGGGAAAAGACTCCTCGCTAT
Organism: Doryteuthis pealeii; assembly: GCA_023376005.1. Taxonomy (NCBI): domain Eukaryota; kingdom Metazoa; phylum Mollusca; class Cephalopoda; order Myopsida; family Loliginidae; genus Doryteuthis; species Doryteuthis pealeii. The sequence continues at coordinate 56,571,335 of CM042152.1, forward strand.
CTGGCTAATACCAACTTTAGGCCACCTCAACAACTTACTTACTTATACAGTGGTCCAAAAGTCTTGTTATCCTTACATATTTTAACTTTCATTATTTTTTTCATTTTAATATGTACATATAATTTTTTTAGCTCTAAAAGAAAAAAAAAAACTTAAAATTAAATTATTCTTTCAGAATTTTGCTTTGTATAATGTAATTATTTTACCCCTTGAAAAAAAAAATTGTAGGGGTGACAGGACTTTCGGACCACCCTGTACATTAAACTATATCCCAACCCAGAAAATACAAATTAATACAGAATATCATTACATATTAGTATCATGTAATTGGTATTTGTCCTGATATTTATATACATTTATATACACAAAAGAATTTTAAAAATGTCCTGTTATGTTCTAGTAGTAGTTTTTTTTTTTTCTCTCCTTTTTTTTCCTTTTGAAGAACAATTCTTGTTTTATTCAGGACAAAGGCAAATATATGAAGCCTTTTATGGAGTTGTATAATTTGCAACTTATAACCTAATGAATATTTTGCTGTTGGAAATATCACCAAGTCAATTCAGAGAGAGAGAGGAGAGAGAGAGAGAGAGAGAGAGAGAGAGAAGCAAATAATTGGAATGCAGTGTAGCAAATAATTTAGTCAATTCTATTTCTCTCAAATGGAATTGAGGCAAAAAAAGTTAGAATCCACGAGAAGAATTACTCAAGATCCAAACTGGTAATTTGTCTGTGACTAATTAATTAAAGCTTGTTTGCAATTTCATTTATTAAAAGTTACAACAGTTACTTCCTAATTAGGAATAGCTTACTCACCTCCACAGAGTTTCATGACAACCCACAGTTCTTCTTTCACAACAAATGATGTATAATAAGCAACAACATTTTCATGTTTGCAATGGCTCATTGCCTGAATTTCTTTCTGTCAAAAGAAAAAGAAAAATAAATAAATAAATAAAATATAAAGATAATTTCTTTTTTTAAAGAGGGAATGCTGAAATACAAACATAAGGGGTCACAACAAAAAAAAATGTTTTATGCCAACCCCAAAAATGTTTGTCCCTATATATATATATATATATATATATATATATATATAAATATAAATTCGAGTTAAGACGGCATGGACATGAAGTCAACACCTGGTTATTGATTGTTTCTCGCTTATGCAATCTTCAGACCAAAATTTAGTCTGAAGATCGCATAGTAACCAAGTATTTATTCCATGTTACCTTAACTCAAATATAAACAATGATCTTGAGCACTATCCCACATTATTACCAAAGGAATATATATATATATATATATATATATATATATATTTGGAGGATATGTGCCTAATTGAAGTCATACCTAATTTTGAAAATTAATTAGTTAATAATTAATGAATTTAGGCGGGCATATATGTTCAAATGTAAGGCTAAACAAATCGAGAAAATGTCAATCCTTGAATGTACATTTATTGACATTTTCTTGATTTGTTTAGCCTTACATTTGAACATATATGCCTGCCTAAATTCATTAATTAATTTTCAAAATTAGGTATGACTTCAATTAAGCACATATCCTCCAAAAATTGTCGGCTTAAAGCCATATTAAAAAAATAAACACATTTGTTTGTTTACTTAACCTTATATATATATATATATATATATATATATATATATTCATTCATTTAAATATGTATAATATTGGCATACCATAATTACTGGCTATTATCTATTATACCCGATAAAATTGCTACACTTTATGTCATGTTTTTTTTTTAACCAACAAATAAAGAGTATTTTGTAGAGATAGCAATTTTAAGGTTCCTAACTTTTTAAGGGCACTAATATCTCACAAGCGCATGTGTATGTGCACAAATTTCTTTCTTTGTATTTCAAAGTTTAAATCAGTTACAGAACCAAATAGTATTTCTTCCTTTACAAATAGTAAAATACTAAAATCTTTTAGTCACTTTCTACTACAATCCTACGTAGTTGGCATATTAAGCACAGCCAATCTTTAAAGTTCTTCAATGAACTAAAAGCGAGATAGAATTATTATTGTAGTGTTTAATAAACAATTAAGCATATGTTTTAGTTACTCCTTACAAATCTGCAGGCAATCTATGCTAATGTATATTCTGAATAAGTCAATGACACAAACATTACAAAATATTACCAACTCATATTTAAAGTGTTCTCATTTTTAGTTTTGTTCAAAAAAATGTTGAGGAATGGCTGCTATAATTATTATGGGTGTGAACAATGGAATCAGTAAACAAAGTTCAAATTCTAAGGTGGTTTGCATTCTCTTTATACTAATACTCTTGGGAAAGGCATGAATTCACTCCTGTCCCCATCCCCAGCTATAGGTTTGTTTGTTTTGTTTTACGGCATATCAACCATGGTGGGTCATTCAATGCTGGCAAAGTTTTGAAAGATTCATAGCGATAGTTTGGAAGAAAAACTCAGTTTTTTTGTTTTGTAAACAAATTTTCTATTTAACCCATAGATGGGACCCTAACAGATACTACCACTCCGGGTCAGAGTGGACCTATGAGCAATAGTGATGAATGGGTGCTCCACATTCCCCAGACCTCCAGAACTGGAACACCATCAGTTAGAGTTTAACGTCATACCCAGGACATGAAGATCCTCAGCCTTCTAGCACCCATATGATAAAAAGGGTTGGGGCTTGCCATAAGGGCAATAGGGTCGGGATAATCATAGAAGTGCTAGGGCTTAACATGACCAGCTGATTAATCGGAGGGGGTCTCTCCAACCCCAGCTATAGGTAAATAGTAGGACTGATTGGGCTCTCTAGACATAGTGGTGGGCACCAGTTTAGGGGAAGGACATACTTGAAATTTAAACCATGGTGAAAGAAATTTACTGATAAAGATGCTGTGAAGAGCCATGATTGACCAAGACATGGATGTGGACATGAACTTTGACAATCCAGAAGGATTTCTCACAATCGCTTATGAGGAGTGGAGGATTGAATAAATCCGACAAAATTCAATTGAATTTAGTTGCTGTGTTGTTATATCCACTTTTTCCTCTATTTTAAACCACACAATCACTTATAAATCACTGAAACAATAAGGTGCAAGTTCAAATTAATGTTAATAAAAACAAATCTTTTATCATATAGATTTTAAAAAATGACAGTTTTAATTATCTCATTAGAAAAGATGAATAAATTGCAGTTGTCTTGGTTTTACAAATGATTTATAATAATCATGTGGCCTTGTGCTATACTTGGTTTTTGTTTGAGTAATTGAAAACTAATTTATAATATGTAGTCCACCATGTCATCAACAAGTTTAAGTACCTTAACTGTCTTCTCATTCAGCACAAGTTTCTGTTCTTGTCATTAAATATGTTTGACTCTTAATCATAAAACCATAAAGAATAGATAAAAGCACCAAGTGATTCTGTGAAAGGGTGGTGAAGATGATGACTTGTGAAAAAGTTTTAGTAGAAGTTCAGGTGCGGGGCTGGTAGAAGGGGATTGAAAAGGAAGGACTAGGAAAGTGACCTTCAACAAAAAATAAAATAAAATAAAATAAAAAATGAAAAGGTTTTACAGTAGCAGTTTTTACTTAAGGCAAAACCACTTCCCCATGAAAAAAAACCTGACACTTCAGGTTTAAAATCTTTAAAAAGGTTTAAATTATAGATTATCATTATTATACCAACTTTTATCTCACACTAACCATTTTAACATTAAATAACCCACAGTGTTGATGTGCCATTAAACAAACCAAATCAAGCAATGCTAGAATTCTTGCATATGTACTGAACTGATTTTTCTATTATGGAGAATGATCCTCACCGAGTGTCCCAATCTTGTGGTTAGACTAAGCTGGCCTTAATAAATATCAATAGTGAAAAGATAAGATAAAAACAAACTAGTGTATCCAAGCTATAAAGATGAAAAAAATACATGAAATTATTAATTTTATTAAATCATTAAAAAGTTTTAGCATAAATATTTTAAATATCTTTTAAAATGTATTATTATTATTATAAGTGATCTTTTCAAGTTTGCTAATTTATATTTCAATGCTAAATTTGTTTTTAAAGCCAAAGTTTTATTTTTACCTTTATTGTAAAACTTTCTTTAATTGTTTAGGAAAATGCCATTTCATATATCAATACAATCTTTTTGTATCCATCATTTAGTGCAACTATATGATGACTTTTAAATATTCTGTAAAAAAAAGGTCATTAAAGTTGCAATAACATTGATTTATTTTCTTATATCAATCGCATTTAGTTTCCCATAGGAATAGCATTGCTTTAATGTGCCACATCAATAGCATTAATATCTTTTCAAATTAAACCCATTTGCTTTTTTTATAGTCTTAGTATAAGACTAACTATCATGGATACTGTAAACACCCTGAAAAATTTAAATCAATTTTTTTTATTTTTTATTAAAAAGATACACATCTATTTGAGAGAGAGAGAGAGAGAGAGAGATTAAAGTTTAAATAGTGTAGACACTTTCTACTACAATCCCACGGTTGGCATATTAAGCACAGCCAATCTTTAAAGTTTTTTAATGAACTAAAAGCAGGATAGAATTATTATTGTAGTGTTTAATAAACAATCAAAAAGCTTAACTTAGATTTATATACACTTTATCATGGATATTAAGCAACCTTCATTTATAAATATACAAAACTATGTAACTTATATATCAAATTTTAAATAAATTATTTCCCAATAATTATATAAAAAATTGCAATGCCAGAATTAGCAAAAGCAATGCCACAAACAGAAAATTGCACTAGAAAATATATTTCATATAAAATAAAACAATACTTATTTCATTTTATTGTAAATAAAAGTAAATAACTTTTTATACAAAATATATGAATATTTGAAAGAGACAATTCGGTAGACAAGATATTTTAGGTTAGAAAACTCAAATATGTATGTACCTTTTTGAAAATAAAGCAATATATAATAATACTAACATACTTCCTGCCTTAAATGATGTAATTATTTATGTGTGACACTATAATCTCTTTTACACCTGGATTCACATGTAGGTGCAATAATGCATGTGTGTGTAGGTGTAAGCATGTCTATAGGATTATGTATGCCTATATGTATTGCACATATGTATGTATATGCATGTGGGTGTGAGTGTGAGTGCATGTGTGAGCATAGGTAGCATATATGTAAATATGTTGGTATGTACATGGATGTGTGTGCATACTAGTATCAAAAGGATAGTTAAATAAGTTAGGAATGTCAGTAAATTTGAATAGATAACAAAATAGAAAGAAAAAGATTTCTTGGTGGGGATAAAAGGGTTAGGTTTTTTAATGTCTATATTAAACTCAAGCCTTCAGCACTAGTATATTCAGGTCAATTTTTTAATGTTCTGCAGGGTCTATATGAGAGGGGCATTGTTTTTTTTTCTGGAAGTTGGAGGTTCCATAAATAGGAGCATCAATATCATCATGGACCACTGTTACAAGGGAAACCTATGACCCTATAAGCTCTTCTGTCCCTAGATGCACATATTAAGGTGCAATAATGCATATGCATGTAGGTGCAAGTATGCCTATGAGAGCATGTATGGGTATAGCTGTAGCATATAGTTATTTACTAAGCTTAGCTTAGATGTAGCACAAAGCCAGAAGTATGGGGCACCCAGTGAGAATCGAACTCACTAACAATGGTCTGCAAATCTAGTTTGCTAACCATTACATCATGTGAGGTGCCGAATAGGTGTACCATATATATAAGTATATGCATCGGGGGGGGGGTAAGCATAGATAGTGTATATGTATGTATGTACCTGGATATGCGTCATTAAAAAAGTAAAGTCGTCGGGGTGGCCTAAAGTCATATCAGCCATACAGCGAGGGAGTCTATCCCATTTTCACAAGCACTAGACCAAGGAGATTGTTTTTGAGTCTGAGGTGGAGCGCCACACCTACCATCAGCTCCTCACTTTATTGCAGAGATCCCTGTGCTACTCTAGTATCAACTGGATAGTTAAAAAAGTTAGGGAGGTCGGCAGGTTTTAATAGATGTCAAAACAGAAAGAGAAGGATTTCTCAATGGGGATGAAAGGGTTAGATTTTTTTTTAAGTCAATCATAAACCAAATTCTTCAGTGCTAGTACATAGGAGGAAAGGCATCTGCTAGTAGGTGAGACTAGGCAGGCCCTAATGATGACTGAGACATGTAGATGCTTGTCTAGCTTTTGAAATTGTGGCATCGGTCATGTTGACAAATTAAGAATATGGAAGCATTGGTCAACTGAAATCCTTTCAAATCTCTCGAGGAAAGAAGAAAGCAAGTAAGAGAAAAATAAAGTGAAGAGAGAATAAGTTGGAAGGAAATAAAAAGAGAGAAGAGACATAAAATTGACACTGTGAGAGGAAAGTAAAAGCTAGGTAGACTACACTACTTCATCTCTTTTCTTTTCTCCTCTCTCATTATAACAGTCTATATGAATAAAGGGAACATTTGAATTTAAACGATCTTTTTAAGTGTATTTTAAATAAATTTTTGTTACTCTAAAAAAAAAAAAAAAAAAAAAAAAAAGTTTTATTTTTTCATTTAAAAAGATATTTTTATTGTTGTTTTGGTTTGTTTTGTTTTACGGCATATCAACCTCAGTGGGTCATTTAATGCTGATAAGGTTTTGAAATAAATCAATTCTTAATGGATAATACAATTTTTTTATAAATACATTTTTGTATTTAACCCATAGATGGGACCCTAACAGGTACTACCACTCCGGATCAGAGTGGACCAGGGAACAATGGTGATGAATGGGGTGCTCCACATTCCCCAAACCTCCAAAACTGGAACTTCACCATTAGATAGAGTTTAGGACCCGCAGCCACCGCCTTCTAGCACCCATATGATAAAAAGGGGTTGGGGCTTGCCATAAGGGCAATAGGGTTGGGAAAATCATATAGGTGCTAGGGCTTGACGTTACCAGCCGAATGATCAGAGGGGGCCTCTCCGACCGCCCGTCTAGCCCAAGATAGGGCCAAAGTGGAGTATTGCATGTCATGAATTGCTCATCCACCTGGGCTCTATCCTTAAGCATCACGGGTCGTTTTATTATTGTGAATGTGATACTAATTGTATGTTTCAGGTAATTTACAGTTATTAATAACATAATTAAGGTTTTCAATTTTTTTAGTAGGTGATAATTGATAATTTCATAATTTGACAAGCTGCATGTATGGAAATTTAAGGTAAAACATATTAGTTAACCCCATTAGGAAAAAAATGTTACTACTTTTATAAAGATGTACAGCAAGTTACTCAGAAAGTTGTTCGAGACTGAAAGAAGCAGTTTTGGTAACACAATCTATGTAGAACCCAGACCTGGACAAAGAAACCAATAGAAACTTGTGCGTGTGCATATATAAATAGTTATTGTTACATTAGATATTGCAGTGCATGAATATATATATATATATATATATATATATATGCCTTGCAATCTTGTGGTTAGACTAAGATGACCATAATAAATATTGATAAGGAAAAGATTAGATGATATATTAATTTTCGGCCCACTTGAGGATCAGCCACATAAAACTCAGTCATGAGTTTTACCCTGGTTTGTTTTATTCTATAGTTGAAATATTGTGATATTGTTCTGCCTTTTTGTGCATAGAGCACTGTATATTACTTATTTAAAATGCTTTTAGCAGGATGTATTAATTATATATATGTATATATAATTTACAAGTGTAATCCATTTATCCAAAATGTTCAAAATAATCACTAATTGTACATTCATGGTTCTAAAAACAAAACAGGTTGATTGGTTGGTTGGATTTTATGGCATGTCAACCCTTGTTGGGCTATTTTATGCCAAAGACATTTTGTTTTATTCATTCTTGCTGGTACTCAATTTTTTTAAAAACACATTTTTTAATACTCATTTTTTATCTATTTAACCCGTAGATGGGACCCTAACATGTATTACCATTCTGGGTCAGAGAAGACCTGGAGTAATGATGATAAAGTGGGGACTCCACACTTCCCAGAGCTCCAGAATTGGAATTTCACCACTAGATTAAGTTTAACCTCATAACCAGGACACTAAGACCCTCAGCCACTGCCTTCTAGCACATATATGATAGAAAGGGTCAGGGATTTACCATGAGCAATAAGGTTAGGACAATAATATAGGTGCTAGAGCTTGACATTATCAGCCAATTGATCGGGGGCAGTTCTCTGACTGCCTGTCTAGAGCAAGTAAGAGGCGAAGTTGAGTGTTGAGTGTTGCATGTTGTGGACTGCTCAGCTCCAAGGATTGGTCCTCATCCACAGCCAACAGGTGGCCCCATTGGAGTGATGTTACCCATCTGCAGAGGTGCCCTCTGTGCATTCTACAGCCCCAGCCAAGCAAAACAGGATAGATCTACATAATTTATAGATTCTATAAGCAATGGAAAATACATCAGAGAAGTGAATTTCCAGGCATCTGTCCAGTTTCAAATCATTTTGAAGCAAGAAGATCTGTTAGCTTTCTCCAGAATTAAAAGAGGTTTAAAACATTTACCCCCCTCACCCCCCCCCACACAGAGTCAATGACATTCCAATATAAAACACACACACCCTTAAAATAATCTATTAATGAAATTTAAGACCTACATATAATAGCTGACCAGCACCTAAAATATAAAGCAAAATCTAATACACATCTGAGACAGAATTATGAGAATTTAAATTGGAGTTTGTTTACTAGAGTTAAATAAAAAATATTTTTATAAAACATAGGAGTTGAAAAATTTAAACTTCCCATTTAACAATGATACATTTTTACACAAAATTATCTTAATTTGCTTTCAGAGTTTAAGTACATAGAATTTTGTAACTCTAGATTTTTTGTATGATTTAGATTTTTCAGACTACTGTTCTCATCTTGGTTATATACACAACGTTTTGACTAATGTGCTCTCCGACCTTCAAGTGTTTTTTGTCAAACTCGGGAACTTTCTTGTTGAACTTGGGAGCCTTCATGGAACTTCAAACCTAACCGTTCATTTAATCCATTGTGGTAGATTGTTCTCATTCCATTAACTATTACCAGGTACAAGTGTTAAGCTATGTTAAGTATTCCATGTTATTTTCACTTGTAGTCAGGATTGAACCTGCATCCCCCAGGTGATTGTCACTTAGAACTGTATTAAGTCAACATTTATACCCATTACACCACGTGTCCAAATGGACAATTCAGAGTGAGATTTTGGAACCTATAAACCTAATGCTATTTTAAGTATGATTTTTTTTTACCTTACTCATATTGCAAATTTTTTTTCTTTAATGATAATCTAATCTACATTTTTTTAATTACTGGTTCCCATATTGTGTTCATCTCTATACTTGGTCTATTCAAGAGGTCATTATAGCCTCACATGTGTTGATTCTTTGAGACGTCTTCTCCAATGTTCTTCCGTATCTATGATCTTAATCCCACAAGGGCAGATGGTTTCCCTTTTCCTTCCATATATGGTCAGCTATACCTGACTTTTCTATTTCCTCTTGTACCACTGCTTTTTCTGTGTTCCTTTAGTCTTACTTTCAGTGGACAGCAAGTCTCATCTTTGTATACTTTGTCACAGCTGCATGGGATGGAATATACACAATTCTTGGTCATGTATTCCATTGGGAGCTTGACTCAGAGGACATGTTTATGAAGAGTTGAACCATTCCTGAATGTTGTCCTGATATCATATGAACTACATATCCTTTGAATCTTTTCAGTCAAGCATTTGACATAGGGCAGACAGACATCTACATTCTTATATTAAAATATTTCTGCCTTGAAGATAATATTTAAATCATGATTTAATTTTGTACAAGTTAACCTTTATACAAAAAAAAAATAATTGGAGTCCAAAACACATTTAAACTTTGCTCTAGAGTGCAGAGATTTTTGCTTAAGTCTATCCCATGAATCCATAAATAGAAAGGCTGTGAATAATTGAAAGCTTTTTTTATTATTAGTATCTGATGTGTATTATTTTGATTTTTCTGACTATTGTCCTCATCTATATTGTGGTATGTAAAAACACAATGTTTCAGACACTGTATCCCTCAGCCCTCCTCGGGTTCTCCCTGTCTATCCGCGCACAGCAACAACCCAACCTGGGAAATCATTTTGAATAGTTTGATGAAACATTATGTTTTTACATACCACAATAAAGATGAGGACAACAGTCAAAAAAAAAAAAAAAAAAAAAAAAAAAAAAAATCAAAATACACATCAAGTCTCATCTAAAAAATTCAGACAAATAGTCTTTGGTGTGATTGCTACTTTAACCAGAAAAAATAGATTTACAGTGCATAATAGAATAACATTTAGCCTGAAATATGAATTCAAAGGGTTAATGTATTGCCAAAGAGAAATAAATAAATAAAAATTTAAAAAATAAAAGATAAATTTATGGTTATTTTTAAAAACTCAAGAGTAAAGTGATCAAAATTTGTGATAGCAAAAGAAAAAGAAGATAGGTGTGACTGTTAACCTGAGTGACTAATGTAAAAGTTTTCTTATTCTTGGTTAACACCCAGTCCTTTAGTCTGTTAGAAGAAACTGGAAAATTTCTTGGTGAAATCAATCAAAATTGAAAAAAAAAAGTATAACAATAACAATCAAATAGATTTCATACAACATTGTTAAAATCTCTCTACAACTTGAGTAGTTAACGACTGCAGATAAGGATGGCCAAGTGAACGGAGTAGTTAAAAGTTGGCAGCTTAAATTTCATCATTAATGTTATTCTGTTCCACTTTGTGCTCTAACATTTGCCTTTTGAAAAGGCAGAATATTATAATCAGTTTTAGTGAATGGAAGTTTTTGAAAGATGACAAAAAAGAACAATGGGACAATTTTTCATGTTACTTTGTAAATGTATTCAGGAGATAAATGCTTACAAATAACCAGAGTTTTTTTTGTTTTGTTTTTTTGTTGAGGGAGTGGATGGATCAGGAAATATCTGTACTGGACAAACAAGATTTCAGTTTCTTGACCTATTTTACAGGAGAATGTAAATGTATATCATAATGATTTCATTTTAATATATATGTTACTATAATCATATATATATATGTTACTGGAACACAGCAAAAATAAAAAGTGATAAATTAACAAACCACTTTGTATAAATTTATATTATAAGGATTTCATTTATATGTGTGTGTGTGTGTGTGTGTGTGTGTGTGTGTGTGTTTTTCTGGAACACAGCAAAAATAAAAAATGATAAATTAATCCTTTTGAATAAGCAGGATGCGAAATAATGTCAATTTCTTAAGTGGAGTTTAACAGGTTTGAATTTAGAGTTTTCCTTCTCTTTAATGCTATTGTGCTAACAGAAATCGAGCTATTATGTGCCTTTTTTAGTGTGTTACATTAATATTAAGATAAAAGATTGAATTATCTATAGATGTATTTACTTAATCTCTCTGCATGAGCAGGATGTGACACAAGGTCAATTTCTTAAGTGCATTTTAACAGCTTTGAATTTAGAGTTTTCCTTCTAGACTGGTTGCCTAATCAAGGTTAAACTTTCCCAAGGGTATAAGTGCTATGTGAAAGGCAACAGCCTCATCCAGGATCTCAACTCCGGTCACAGAGTCCATTTTCTATGACAATAACCATTACACCATGAGCGCCTCAGATTATAGTGAGATTTTTGCTAACAGAATAGCATTAAAATGCTCTTAGAGAATTATATAATTTTCAATCTAATAATAATAATAGCATACATATGTATGTGCAGGGTCAGTCTTTATGCTCACCCCAATCATTATAATTTATCAAGAGGGATAACTAATGCTAACTATAGAGTACTTCCCCTTATTTATTTGTATTTATGATAGAAATTCTATAAATAGGATGTGAAACGATATAAAACTTTACTTTTAAGCAAGTACAGTGGTATCTTGACTTACAAGTTTAATTTGTTCGGCTTGTAACTCAATTTCCTCGTATATCAAATCAATTTTCCCCATTGAAATAAACTGAATTTTTTGTTACATTTTGTTACATAAAATAGAATGTAATGAATTATGTGCTCTAAAATGTTTTAATGCTTATTTTTTATAAATAATATTCTTCTTTGGTGTAATAAATTTGGAACAAAATGTTTTTTAGTGAACTTGTTAACATTAGCATATCTGAAGCTCGCTCATACTTCATATTTTAGCATTCAACATAAAACAAAAAATTGACCAAGTGATAGCTTGTAACTCTAAAAAATTGTAAGTTGGTGTACTCGTAATCCAAGGTAGTGCTATATTGGATAAAGTGAAAAGTGTTGAAGTCATTATCATTCCAAAAGCTTTTCAGACTAGAACATTTGTTTTGCTTTGTTGTTACATTTCAGCATATCTATTCTACAGTCTTCTTCAAGTGCACGAGAGATAGAGAGAAAGGGGAGAGAGAGAGCAACAAAGTGTGAGAGAAGAGAGAGAGAGAGAGCAACAAAGTGAGAGAGAGAGAGCAACAAAGAGAGAGAGAGAGAGCAACAAAGAGAGAGAGAGAGAGAGAGAGAGAAACAAAGAGAGAGAGAGAGAGAGAGAGAGAGAGAGAGAGAGCAACAAAGAGAGAGAGAGAGAGAGAGAGAGAGAGAGAGAGCAACAAAGAGAGAGAGAGAGAGAGAGAGAGAGAGAGAGAGAGAAGAGAGAGAGAGAGAAGAGAGAGAGAGAGAGAGAGAGAGCAAGAGAGAGAGAGAGAGAGAGAGAGAGAGAGAGAGCAAGAGAGAGAGAGAGAGTGAGCAAGAGAGAGAGAGAGAGAGAGTGAGCAAGAAAGAGAGAGAGAGAGCAAGAAAGAGAGAGAGAGAGAGAGAGAGAGAAGAGAGAGAGAGAGAGATAGAGAGAGCAAGAAAGATAGAGAGAGAGCAAGAAAGATAGAGAGAGAGCAGAAAGATAGAGAGAGAGCAAGAGAGAGAGAGAGCAAGAGAGAGAGAGAGAGCAAGAGAGAGAGAGAGAGTGTCTTTTTATTGTCAAGTAGAGCAAACCTGAAAATAGTGGCCAATTATTGTCTTATGTCATCAGAGTACTTTTTTCTTTTTCTTTTTTTTGTTGTTGGCCACCCCTGGTAATAACAAAAGCAACAAAAAGAATGAATTGAATTGTCCTAACAACTATTAGAAACATAAAGTGTCTTTTGTTGCTGATAACTGTTTTAGTTGAAAAGAAAAAGAAAAAAAAACACTTACCAGCAATTCTTCAAGGGATGTGTTGCATTTTTCTAGATTGATGCGTTTGATAGCAATCTTTTCATTCCTTGGTCTGCAGTATGCTGCCTGCACAACAGCAGTGGCCCCAGCCCCTGTGATATAAGAAAGAGATAAAATTGGAATATTAGCAACTATACTAAATGAATAATTAAGATTAAAAAAAACAAAAAAAAAACACAATCAAAACTTGTGACAAAATTATATTCATCTGAGCAAATGTATATTAATAATTGGGAAGTGTTTGTTTGTCTATCCTCTAGATGGTTAAATGGTTTCATGTAGTGTAGGGTTTCTCAAACTTTTTACTTAATGCACTCATGTAACTTAATTTCATTTACATTCACCCCCAAATAAATCAATTGAATATAGTCAATATCTTTTCTTAGACTCGTAGGATAAGAAGGGTTGATTTTTCTAATATAATTCAAACTGGCTTAGCTGGAATTTGAATTCAGACAAATACCAATTCCACTGAGAACAGTCTACCCCTGTGGATTGAATAAAAGGGTTCAGTTCAAAGTTCTATGAAGTCTCCTGATTACGACATGGAAGCTCCCGAGTTCGAAGAGAAGGTTCCCAAGTTCGACAAGAAATACCTGAAGAAGGCCAGAGGGCACATCGGCTGAAACTTTATGTATATAGCAAAGATGCGAATAGTCTAAAAGTCCAAATTATCAAGCCCCATCTAAAAACAAAAAAATTCAGACAAATACTAATTCAATTTTCACGCTGGTAACCATGACATCAATCAGACTGGCTGCATCTTTTGAAAATGTTAGATAAAGCAGAAATGCAAAAGTTGAACCAAAAATAATGATCCAGTATTGGATCTTTTTCATTTACAATAAGATAGAAAAAGATAAGAAAAAAAATGTAAAATGTTAGTGGAGTCAGTGAAAACGTTCATGATAAAATTAACTAAATCCATAAAACTTCTTTGTAATGTTAATCCAGTATTGTTTATGACAAAAGTGGCTATCAGGGTTATTCCTTTCAAATTAATCGCATACATCCAGTCTCTTCTCTATTAAGATATTTGTAATTGAAAAAATTTTAAAAATATCAATCTGATAATTTAATTTACATAGCTTTCTCTATGAAATAGACAATAGTAAAAGTATTACATTTATTGAAATTAGTTAAATTAATTTCAGGGGAGATAGGCAAGATTTCTTTTTTCAAAACCCAGAACAATGCTTGCCAGTTTGATAGAAAAAAATTTATGCAACAAATTTTAAAACGAGATTCAAAGTTTAAAATCTAATCTTAAATGTTCACATAAATATTCTCAGGTATCTGCTACAATTCATTAAACAAATTTCAGGTAAAAATTTAAAAATAATTATATATACAAAAAAATAACTCAATATACAAAAGTATTCTACTAATATAGAGAATTTGCATTTCAAAAACATTTTTAGCCAAACAATCATGTGATATCTTAAGTAATCCTTAATTCTTATGGAAATTTGTATATACTGCTTCTTTCTTTAAATTTTAACTATTCTCCCTTCAGCTATAGATAAATAGTAGGGCTTTTTAACCTTAGTATAGCAATCGGTCTAAGAGACAGAAGACTGAATTCAAACCTGTCAAACTCTGCTTAAAAATCTATCTTATATCACATTCTGCTCGTACAGAGGGGTTGTTAAATACATACTTGCAATATGAGACAGTAAAAAAAAAAAAAAAAAAAAAAAAAAAAAAAGGAAAAGAAAAGGTCATCATATAAATTTTCTTTCTATTATTAGAAAGGCCTGTCTGATTGCAAGTTAACAATAAGTTAATGTTGCCATAACGATAATTGAACAATAATCACATGATGAAACTGAAGGATTGTCTTTGATTAAAGTCTGATTCCATCTACTTTCCCCAATATCAAGTAGTTCTAGTCTCTTTAACAAATAAATCCATTTATAAATAATTGTCATTTATTAGATGATGGCCAGGTCATAAGCCAACAGTTTTCTTAAGTTACTATTCATTTCCTAGAATCAGTATTAGTTAATTCCAAGGCCGGAGTTTACTACCCCGAACCCCCACAGCCAAGGGGGTGGGTGTGTGCTTTGAGGTTCCCTGAATAGCGGGTTTCATATATTTT
This sequence comes from Doryteuthis pealeii, assembly GCA_023376005.1. Lineage (NCBI taxonomy): Eukaryota > Metazoa > Mollusca > Cephalopoda > Myopsida > Loliginidae > Doryteuthis > Doryteuthis pealeii. The sequence continues at coordinate 56,586,667 of CM042152.1, forward strand.
CTATGAATACTACTTTATGAAAATTGACATGTAGTAAAGTGGAGGCCCCATATCATAGATTTGGAGAGGGGCTATATCAGTTTTTTGAAGGGATTAAACCCTAGCACCAGCCTTGTTCAGGTCTACAACCTTTCTTCCACAACTGTACATCTAGAGTGAATTTCTGGAACTTATAAACCTAATATTCTTTTTTACCAAGAATATTTACCTTTATACTAATGTATGATTTTTTACCTTGGCTCATATTGTGATATTTTTTCTTAATCTAATCTAGCCTTTTTAATTATTGGTTCCCATTTTGTATTCATCTATACTAAATTTTTATTGCAATATGAGTCAAGGTAAAATACCTGTAGTTGTAAAGAGAAATATGCATAATGTAGAGAAATGCACCTGTATGTAGGTATTTATTTGATATTACGTAGAATTTCTATGTCAAATTCCTGCTAATATGCTGAATTGTCTATTCACTAAGTTAAATAGAAAAGTCAGTTTATAACTTTATTTAGTAAATTTCCATATAGTTTGTATATAGCTGATTTTAAAACTGCAAAAAATTTATTTTTTTGAAATTTGAATTTTTTTATTTTTTTTTGTAAAGTTGTGATTACATTTATCACAACTTATGATCTTGCAACAGCCAGTTAAATGAGTCACCAATTCACATTTAACCATTTAGTCATAGGCACAAAAAAAAACTTAAAAGCTAGGATTTTATTTTAATTTATTCATCTAACCTACATAAAGTAACTTAGCTGTGAGTTGGATAAATAAATTTTAGTCAGTGATATTGTTGACCATCCTAGAAGAAGTCAAAGACCTATTGCTAGTAGTAATCTAATGTTATTCTATATATAAAAAGGAGATTGAATGGCTTCAAAAACACCTTAAATATATATGAATTTTAAACAGAGCTAACAAGATCAGAGGATAGGTTTATAGATGTGATTTGGACTTCGATGATAACACTTGCTCTTGTAACCGAGATAGTAAAACAAGAAAAAGAGGATGTGAGTTTGAGTTTCACTGAAAGATTTCTTCACTGTTGTTTCTCATGTACGCTGTTCCTTGGTCATTTTCAGGCACTATAAGGGGGGTTTTAAGGGCTCATACTCTGGTAATTCTCTGAATTGAGCACTTTCTTTGGCATCAATGAATTTTACGCATCAAAATCTATCAGAAAAGCCAATAAAATTGACAACTTGAATTTTCACAAATTTAGGTAGACTAATAATGCCTTAAAAAAGGAATTTTTAGGGGATCTTTGAAGCCTCATATCTCTGTCAATTCTCAACCGAATTCAATTTCCTTTGTACCATTTTAATCTATGCATCGGAATCTATCAGAAAAGCCAATAAAATCAACACCTAAAATTTTCAAGAAATTGGTCATTTTCCGGCACTATAAGGGCTCATATCTCCGCTAGAAATAATTACTTGAGTGAGTTTTGATAAAAACCAACTAAAATCAAGATGAAAATACAATTTGAATATTAATAATAATAGTGATTAACATTAGATCTAGTTCTAAGCAATAGTGAAAAGAACATTCCAGCATACCAATACATAAGTTTTATACTTGCTTTTTTTAATCAGATACTGATGAGTTATGTGAAGATATAAGTCTACAAGCAGTAACAATAATATAATGCATAGTACTTATACATAGTTACTAAATACAAAATAAATTGTGAAAGAATAAAATTAGCAAATAAAAACCATCAAATAACAACAACAAAAACAATTTATACATTTTGTAAAAAGTTATGTTTGAATCCATTTATGTTCCAGTCTTTTGACATATCCTAAGGCATGGCTAATGTGAGAGACACACATTGCATAGAAATGCTTTTGATAGAAATACAAAAGCAATATTAGGTTACCTCCCTTAGTTGGCCCACTACAAAATGTCTATAACCTGTACAGAAAAGAAGAAGAAAGTAGTAAGCATTGTAACTTTTGTTGTATGATTTTCAAGTTGAATAAAGCCATAGTTTATGGTAAATATTGTTCCTATTCACAATACATGCTATGGTGGGCTATCTATCAAAGCATGACAGATTTGCTGGTTATTCACCAAGTTAAGTGTGTCACTAGAACAATCAGCAAAAGGACAAGATTAAAGACAATATGATCCTTCTTTTTTTCTAGAAAGGAGAGAGTTTTTCACCTAGCACTTAAGATAGGTGAAAAGAAGGTCAGGCTTAAATTCAAAAGTTAACATCTATTATGTAGGTCACTACTCTTCAAACTATTTCCCCATTATCTTCATGTACCTGACTATATATATATATATATATATATATATATATATATATATATATATATGGGGGGGTAAAATTAGGAAATCAATCCGACAGTATGTGGAGAAATGTAGACAAACAGGGGATGTTACAATGGATGGAAGTTTATCACCAGTAATAAACTTCCATCCATTGTAACATCACATGTTTGTCTGTCTCTCTCTCTCTCTCATTATATATATATATATATATATATATATATATATATATATATATATATATATATATATATACACACACACAATATCAAAAGAACTTAATTCATTAACCCTTTAATATCAACATAAGTCTGATACTCCAGCTGATTGTTAATCCACTACACACAAAATCCAATATTTTTGGCTCAGGAAGATCAATTGAGATACTAATAATAAAAGGATTCATATCAAAATTATAATTATTTTACCACAGTGTTTCTCTTAAAGGAATGATGGCATAGTTTTAAACAAAGATGTCTACATCCTGAAATTTGAATGTGTTTTCTGTTTGACCTTTCCCTGAACTCAGGTACAGGGTATCTGAGGGCCATAGGGCTAAAATGTCAAAGGGTTTTTATATTATATATATATATATATATATATATATATACAACCCCTACACATGAGCAGGGTGTGAAAACTTCAACTTGTTAAGCAGAGTTCAACAGGTTTGAACTCAGAGTTTTTCTTCTAGTTTGGTTTGCCAAGCAAATTTCCCCCCAAGGCTGAACTAAATTTCCTTGGTATTTTTTACCTGTATGATGGGACATTTCAAGTTCACTATCTATTTACATCAGAACTCATTCTAGTCAAATAAAGTCCTATTATTATTGTAATCTGAGTCCTCCTGCTCAATTCTGCAAGGGCTGCTGCCAGTGATTTATTGTTGGATCACAGTGGTGGGAGAGCTGCTGTGAGCGGTTTAAAGTAGGGAAATGGTTAAGTTACTCAATTTTCAAAATAGTAATAATAATAATAATAATAATAGGTTTTGGCAACTTATATATCAAATCATAATAAATTTTCTAAAAAGAGTAGAAAGTTGAGAAAAAAATCAAACCTAACCAGGTTTTCCTATTATAACATAACATACAATTTTATGACTATAAATAAGTACATTGAAAAATACTTTTTTTTTTTTACAGTAAACCCTATTTTCCATTGACAAAAAGATTAGTGTTTTAAAAAATTAACTTTTACTAACTGAAACAGAAATCAAACTATTCTTAAAAGCTCCTGATAACATGATAGTAAATTTATTCTGAATGAAGTGTTCTCAAAATGTAACTATTTCAAGTTTGGCTATAAAAAAAAGTAATGTCAATAACTGCAACATACCATAAATTCAGACAACATACAAAATATGCACTTCCAGATTTTTTTCTCTCTTTTGTCACAGAAGTGAAATAAATAAATACTTATAGCATATTTACAAGTTATGTTTCTCATACTTGGCCTCATGCCCTAACTATGGTCTGTGAATGCAATCAGTAGATACACACTCCCTTTTATAAGAAAAAAAAACAAAAATAACAAATATATCTACTGCTAAAAGGTATTGTCAAGTTGAATATTTAGAAACTTTACAGAAAGCTCTATACTACAGATATTACACACTCACGGAAATAAAACACATTTATGTCTGTGAAATATGATTTTTTTTAGTGTGGTTTGGATTAAATGGGAAAAAAAAAAAAAAAAAAAAAAAAAAACTACTCAGGAGGACAATAGAATTTTTTTTAAATTCAATCAAAAAATTTTTTTTTTTTCCTATAAGTCTAACAAACAAAGGGAACCACTCTTGACTGATAAATTATTTATTTTCCCATTAAACTAACCTAACTCTAACCCCGTCTTCTTTTTTCCTAGTAGACCAATAAATAAATAATTCATCAGTCAAGAGTGGTTCCCCTTTGTTTATGTTAGACTTAATAGGAAATAACTAAATTTTAAAAAAAATTCATATTTATAATTATTATTCTAATCTCTCAACACTTTTATGATTTCATTTATAAAAGATAGTGTTCCATGAAAAATGTTTATTTTAAACTGAAAAACTTTTGTATTTTGAACAAAGCCTCATATAATTGCCAAAATGTTAGGATATTAGGAAAAGTCTAGTTTGTAGTTCTTGATAGTGAAATAGGACTAAATAACAACGATGTACCATTAAGGATGGAACTGAAATGAGGGAGGGGGTGGGTACAATGTCTCAAGGACCAAATATTAATAGCTGTCATGCGACTACTTAAAATTTGTACCATCAAAACAGACTAGAGCTCTACCAATCTGAGACAAAAATCTGTGCTAATATAAATTAAAATACCTTAAAAAATAAGGTAAGCCATCTTTATTGAATAAAAAAACTTTAAATGTAACAAATCTTTGGTTCCTATTGATAAACTCGGTTGAATCCAAGAGAGATTTAAGAATTCTATTTTTAGTTTTCTTTTAATGAAGCTGAGAAGAAAGGCAATGTCATTGATAGAATTCTGGCACCAGATTTGGTGGAATATAAATTCAGACAGCAATTATACCATAATAGAAAAATACTTCTGTTAATATTTAATTGCCTAAGAATAAATTTCTACAAATTATTCTCTTCTCCTTTTCATTCTCATACTCCCTCTCATTCTCCTCTCTCTTATATACACACATAGAAAAAAAAAAGAAAGAATTGTGAAGCCCATAAACCTTCATCATATGATGATTCTGGGGTCAGTCATCGTTTCAGGGTGTGCCTCAGCAGTATCTTATAATAACACCAGTTGTTTTTTGCCCACTATGGGAATGCACCAGATCAACATGCAGCCTCTTTGTAGAATTCTTTGTTGTATGAACAACTTTCCAGTAGTAAAAAAAGTAAAGTCGGCAGAGAGGGCTATTGTCAGTATCAGGCAGGTAGTGAGAGAGTCTATCCCTTTTCACTAGCACTCTAGACCAGATTGTTTCTGCATCTGAGGTGGAGCGCTACACTTACCATTAGCTCCCCACTTTACTGTAGAGATTCATGCTGTGCTACCCATGCACTGAGTTGGCAAGAGCTGGTATTGTACCCAGAACCTTGAGGTTCCTAGACGGATGCTCTACCAACTGAGTTACGCTGGCTCTATTAATAATGAAGCGCTTATTCAATGTTATATAAGATGAACAGAGGTAAGATAAAAGTAATGTTCAACTGTAATGCTCTTAAAAACAATCATAAAAATAGAAGATTTTTTTCAAAAGAAATTAAAGAATACAACTATTTAGGAGGAGAGATAAGAAAATTAGAGAAAGATCTTGAAAATCAAATAAAAAAGACTAGATTGAAAGCATTTGTTAAAAAAAAGAGACAATGACAAGCACAACCAATATTCTTAAAGCTTAAAGTATTCAATCATTGTATAATAATAATAATAATATCAGCTATTATAACATATTGTCTTGAAATCTACAAACTCAGAGTCACACAAAGATCACATAAAAGGACAATGCTAGGAATAACTCTTAAGAGACAAAAAGATCAATGAAGATCAGAGAGCTGAGATAAGATATATTATAGAAATTATTAAACAAAAACAAAACAAAAAAGTGGGTAGAACACATAGCTGGAAGGGAGGATAATAGAGGATGCAAAAGGTTTGTTTGTTTTGTTTTACAGCATATCAACCTCAGTGGGTCATTTAATGCTGACAAAGTTTTGAAATAAATTCATTCTTGATGGATACTCAATTTTTTTTTTTTTTTTTTTTATAAACAAATTTTTCTATTTAAACCCCTAATTGGACCCTAACAGGTACTACAATTCCGGGTCAGGGTGAACCTGGGAACAATGGTGATGAAGGGGTGCTCCACATTCCCTAGACATCCAGAACTGTAACCTCACCATCAGATAGAATTTAACAACATTCCCAGGACATGAAGATTTTCAGCCACTACCTACTAGCACATATGTGATAAAAAGGGTTGGGGCTTGCCATTAGGGTAATAGGGTTGTGACAATCATATAGGTGCTAGGGCTTGACATGACCAGCCGATTGATTGGAGGGGCCTCTCTAGCCTAAGTAAGGGCCAGTGGAGTGTTGCAGGTTATGAGTTGCTCATCCACCAGGATTCTGTCCTTAAGCATCACGGGTCATTATTGCAGAGGTGCAATTGGTGTATTCTAAAGCCCCAGCTGACAGGGCTGGATGCAAAAGGTGCCTAAGAAAATAACAAGTATAGTGAGAAAAGACCTGACCAAAGATGGTCAGTGATCTAATAAGACATGATAGAGGATAGCATAACCAAGATCATGGAAGGATTTGGCAGCAAAAGTTCAACAGCAGCAGACTCAAAGAGTGAGGTGCTGCTGCTGAAATATTCTTATATCCAAAAATTCAACTGAAGCGAGTTACTTATTTTTGGGGTCCCCAAAATATACATGTAATTTTATGATGAGCAGTATATTTCTTTACATAAAACAAAAAAAACAGCATAACTAATATTTTAGTCAACAAAAAAGTATATGTGAATAAAATTGTTTTGTTCCCTTCTATGAATCTTGAGGTTAGAATTTTTTTCATATTTCACAAACAAAATAACTAAATATAAATTAACCATTTAAAATACAAGTGACCAGTTACAATGAAATCAGGTCAGTTTTGTAATGTCTATTTTCCAAGTATAAAATTTTTTAAAAAGTAAAGTCGTCCGAGCGGCCTAATGTCAGTATGAGCCATACAGCGAGAGAGTCTATCTCCTTTTCTCTAGCGCTAGACCAAGGAGATTATTTTTAGGGTCTGAGATGGAGTGCCACACCTACCTTCAGCTCCTCACTTTACCACACAGATCCCAGTGCTACTCCTATGCTGAGTTGGCGAGGGCCAGTATCGAACCAGGAACCTAGTGATTCCTAGCCGAATGCTCTACCAACTGAGCTAAAATAGTTGAAAAATAAAATTGACCAATGTCTAGGCAGCTTTCTAAATATTTGAACCAGTGTAAATGATATTTACTAAGGGATATCAATGATCAGGATTAGATTCACTGAGCAGGTTCAGATGCTAATGGCCATACTTTATTTACTCCTAAGATAATAATAAAAAAAAACTGCAAAACATATTGTATGTAGCAAAAATAATAATCAATAGTTTAATATGCTCCACACATTCAGATATGTTGTGGTATCGATTAATATAATATGACAAAAGACTCGAGACGAAAATAAATTGATAGATAAAATGAATACTCAAATTAAATATAATTAAAAATAGTAAATATATAATTGATAAGAAACATCTAGGCATGATGATGATGATGATGAAATAGATCAATATTCATGTCATGGTAACATTGGAACATTGGGGTTGTGCGTAACAGTCAGTTGAAAAGTGGAGAAACTGAGGAAATATCAGAACTAGCTTTCTATTTCTTTGAATTTTTTAGATGAAGTTTGATAGTTTGTATTATTTGGACTATTGTCCTCATCTTTATTGTTATCTGCACAACAATTGGACACCTGACATAGTGGATATAGGCGTTGAGTTAATACACATCCCACAGTTATCTCTAGGCTGCAGGTTCAATCGTGGTCAAGGGCTACAGTAACATAGAATAATTAACACAGCTTAACTCTTGTACCCAGTCATTGTTAGCAGAATGAGAACAGTTTACCCCTGGGGATTGAATAAAGGGTTAGGTTCTAAGTTTCAAGAAGGTTCCCAATTACGACAAGAAGGTTCTCAAGTTCAAGGAGGGGATTACTGAGTTCAAGAAGTTTCCCGAGTCCGACAAGTAATACCTGAAAAAGGCCGGAGGGCACATCAGCTGAAATGTTGTGCAGATAACAATAAAGATGAGGACAATAATCCGAATAATACAAACTAGTTTTCTGTCAATATGTTCAAATATAAGTGAGCATATGGTACATTTAGTTCATAATTTCTTCCAAGATTAAAGCAAAATTTGAAAATAAAAATCTAAATGTCAAATATAAGAATTTATTAAAATATTTCTAAAAAAAAAAAATTAGAAAAAGATAGAGACAATGGATAGGAAAAAGTAAAGAAAGATAGACAAAAAACAATTGGTAGTCAAATAGGCTGCAAAAGAATTCTAAAGGATAAAAAGAGGACAAATTAAAGGAGGCTTGGATGGAAGGTAATAACATGCCAGTCAAGATCAGAATATTAAACTCACATGTCATAAGCATTAAAAATAACTACTTTAAACCCTTTTTTAAAAAAATTTTTTATTTTAAATCTAATCCATATTTGCTTAAAGACCGGCTTTTATGGCCATTAAATATATTATCGAGTCACATCAAATTTATAGAAATTATACTATAATTAAATGCAAATAAATAAGGGGAAATACTCTATAATTAGCATTTAATAATTATCTTTTAGAAATGATGATACGGTGAGCTCAAATACAAATACCACACTACTAATATTAAATTGCAAAGTGGATTGGAAATTGCTTTATTCTTTCAAAGCATTTCAACACTATTTTACTCACAGATATCTTGCTATTAAGTGTAGCATTTTTGCAGGATTATATACAAAAATTAGATCATGGTAATATAGATTTTAATTAGTTTGGTTTATCTAATGAACATATCAACTTCTGATGGATTATTTGATGCCAAAATTTGATTCATTTCTAAATGCTTTATTACAATCATTACACTAAGCATGTCTTTTAATGTGATGTATTATTAATTTTCCATTATGATGTTACTCAGTAAATTATTCTATTTTGAGTATGTAGTTCAATGTCCTCTTTTTTTATATATCCTCTCATTTCTCTAACATGGTTATATATCTATCCCATATGCAAATTATAAACTACCACTGTCTAATATTATCACTCTACAATAGCATTTAACATAAAAAGTGACATTTTAATATATCTTTGGGGATATACTAGTTTCTAGGTCATACAAGTGATCAAATGTTTTGCTTGATCCAGATTTTCAGCAATTATATCGTTGATTAACCTTGACTGGAAACGGCCTTGAAATACACACATCAAATGAATGGGAAATCTTTCATATTATTGTATGTATAAAACTATTTGATAGAATCAAAGTCTACATACACCTAGGTTTCACCAAAAGGATCTTCATGATAATTCTGAGTCAAAAGATTGTTTCAGCTCCCTAAACCAGCTCTACAAGTATGTATGTAGCACTTTTCCAATATTTATTATCGACTCATTCGTTTTTTTTTTTCTTTTTACAACAGTCAAAATCATGACTAGTTAGTTTTTTTTGTTCTGTTGAGTCCCCACTAAAACTACTAAATTATATATATATATATATTTTAACAATGGAAAGGAGTAACCTACTCGAGTTTCATTGATTGATTCTTCAGGGTTACATTAGTTAAATTAATCGAGTTTTCGATTAATCTTAGATGGTATAATACATGCCCGTTGGAATGGGATTTATCCTTAATAGACGAACGCTTATTTATATTTTCAAAGATCGAGAACCGTTTTTGTTTATTGGATTAAAAATTTGGATTAATTTATGGGGATTATTTTTTCAATTACTATTTAATGAAAGGTATATTATGGGGCGTATTAATGGTTAAAAAGCTACTAAGTTACTACTTATACATTAACATATATATATATATATATATATATATATATATATATAAGGGACTTTTAAACATGTTTATCCATGTTAAATACACCAATTAACAAGGATTAAAGTGTTAGTTAATTAAAAGTAAAAAGAAGCAAAAATAGTCAAAAACAATGTTGTATCAAAATTTATTTCTGTAGCCTAGACAGTAATGACAACCCCCATTTGTTTTCCCTTCTTTATTTTACTGTTTGTTTGTTTGTTTAAACTTGCAAGCACACCACATTTTACAATGGACTCAGCAGAGCTAACAACAATTGCTTGTTTTTCTCTCTTTCTCTGAAAACTTTCCAAACAATCCTATTTAATAACCTTGTTGCTATCCAAGTATAGAACAATAGGCTGGCCTATCTACCTTAATTTACTCTGCTTTATGCATTGCCCTCCACCTGCAGCAAAGACCCTATAATCAGGTAGAAAGAATCGCACAAACAGCACAACTACTTTGATACAAATGACTCATATCTGAACATCATCTATTGTCTTTTTAGTGTCCTTGTGCCACCATAGAGAGAGAGGTAGATATAAAAGTCATCAGAGGAGTGATTGTGGTGTTGCCAGTGAGGGAGAGAGAGTAACAAACAGCATAGGGGCAATAACATAATCATCCACTGATAGAATTAGGGAGACAAGACAGACATGTGATGACTAAATTAATCAAAATATATGCAGGAAAATAATTAAAGTTAAATATACACACACACACACATTATAATAATATATATATATATATATAAAATCAAGTGTTTCCTTAATAGGATTCAATCAAAATTGAGAACTCAAACGTATATATAAAGATTTGGATATATATTTTTACATATAAAGAGTATCATAAATAAATGAATCAAGGTATTTGTTTTATATATATATTATATATATATATATATATATATATATATATATATATATAAATTGGATATCTTTATTCATAATTGTTGGCAATAGAAAGCACTGCTTACAGTGGCATCTTTTTCAAGCAAATCAATAGTGATGTGTCCTTTCATATTCCAGAAGACAGTATGCTCTTTTTTGACTGACCACTACACCTGGAACTTTTTCAATACCAGAGAGTCAGTGTGTTTCCATTCCATGGACTGTTTGTTATTTTTATTTATTTATTCATTTTTCATTAAGGCTCATAGTGGCAAATCTATATTTAGTTTTTGTCTACTGACTAGAGCACTCTGAACTTTTTCTTTACTGGAGAGTCAGTGTGTTTCCACTCCATGGGCTGTTTTTTTTTTTTTTTTTTTTTTTATAAATCAAAGCTTATAGTAGCAAATACATTTTTAGCTCATTTGTAAACATGTTTTTGACTAAACCATACTTCTCCATAAACATCACACAATCTTGTGTAAGTTTCATATGGTTTGCATATCCCAGACACTAAAGATTTGATGTCATTTTGAATAGCCAAATACTTTTGCAAGATTAAAATGATTTTTGCTATAAACCAATTCCAAACAATGCAGAGTTTACATTTATGGTTTAAAAAAATTGCTGTTTTGAAAAAAAGGAATCTTATTTATTGAATGTACACATTATATATATATATATGTTTGTTTCATCCACTTTTGTTTCCTCAACTTTTGATCATATATACATAATCCAGAAAAAAAAGGCACATCATAGTGAAATTTTTATTAGAGCAATACACTTAAAATGGTCTAACTCGGAGAATAAAGCAATTTCCAGTATAATTTGAAACTGAATGATGATTTTCTGCGAGTTGCAGCATTTGTACTGAATGTTACTTTTCATCTCAATATAATGTAGATAAGGAAATGTTAATCAGAATCATGCATTCCTTCCTAAATAGAAGCATCAATATCATCATGGACAGCTGTTACAAAGAGAACCCAACAGATCTATGGGTCATTTAGTCAAATTTTAAAATGCCCTCGCTGAAAAAAAAAAATTTAAGGTTATTTCATGCTTCTGCCAAAACCAATTATATGATAATAATGATACTAAATTCTTGTAATAACTATCAGTCTCTATTTGTGGGGGGTAGGGGTTGTGGGTAAATGGTCTATATGCAGGATTTCTCACTAACAGCCTAAATATGTACTGTCCAAGTGATGTGTGTCTGACAATGCACATAAATAAACTGGCAAGTGAGCAGATTCAGTTTCTGTTTACTTGTAGACTTGACACTCTACTGTACTCAACCCCCAACCCCCACCCCCAGAAATGTGCTGCTCTCCTGTTAATGTTATGCCTAAGTAACCACAAAATAAAATTTTGAAAGCATTTCGTTCATACCTTTACATGCTGTTCAAGTTCAGTTTGTTTTGTTTTTTTTTTTCTGTGTAACACTCATCACGTTTATTTATCAACTTGAGAAACAATTGAAGAAAAAAAAAAAAAAAAAAAAAAAAAAACTTAAATAAAAATGTTACTCTGGTTTGTAACCCCCCCCCAAAAAAAAAAAAACTTTTAAAAAAATTATTATTCAGCTATTATCAAATGAATGAAGATATTTTCCAATAGCTCATATGGGAATTTGACATTAACATAGCCTAGTTTAATATACAGCATTTCTTGTCCTATAAAATGTATACAATCTTGAATAAAATGTATACTTGTTCTTACAAAAAATTTAAAGAAAATAATTGTACATTTCATTTGTAGTTCAGTCTGAGTCTTTATTGCTTGAACCACCCCTACCCCCGAAATTATAATAATAGTGCATTGAACACAGTAAATTGCAGCTATTTTAGAGAGGAAAAAAGGGTATCTTATATGAGTTAGCAAATATGTTGTTTTTTTTTTGATAAACCAGTTCATTTTTTTCTCCTCATCACAGATTAAGATTTGCAAGAGTATTGGGGGAGGGGGACTACTATTAACAGCAACTCATCCTAGCCCAATAGTTGCACAAGATTTATAGACATTCCTATAATAATACCAATACATTAGATGCTCCATAATATTTACCTAGTTTTGTTTTTCTTCAATTTATATATATATATATATATATATATATATATATATATATATATATAGCAGTTTTTTCTAGTATTGAAGAATTGAAAATAAAGTGCTTGATTACAGGTGTAAGAGCTATATCTATTTGTTATAGAGTACAATACATTTAAGGTGTGATTGTTACCATTGGTTTCAAAGCAGCATGTTAGCCATTTATCATCAAGACTACGCACTCATGAAAGAAATGCCTTTCATGGTCGCATTGTCTTGATGATAAATAGCTAACACACTGCTTTAAAACCAATGGTAACAATAGCACCTTAAATGTATCATACCCCATAACAAATAAATGATATATATATTATATATATACCAAACTTATTGGTAAATCCTCGCGGTGAGAAAAAAAAACAGCAAATAGTTTGATTGTAAATTCTACCAAACATCAACCGGGAAGAAAAAATTTTTGGAAAAAAGAAAAGACCAAGATAATCGTACCAACAAAAACTAATCTATTGGTACAATATTTTGGCCAAAAGAAAAAACAATTTATATGCATATATATATATATTATATATATATATTATATATAAGATATATATATTCATACAAAACCACCAGGAGACTAAAGCTAGTAAGTAAAAAGTGCTCAATACCTAAGTAGAGCAAATAATAAAGATAAATCTAATGAATCAGACGAACCTACTAAAAGTTTCGCTTAATCCTTTTCAGGGCTAAGATCTGACTAAAGAGACAAGGATCAAATGCATTAAATATAGTACTTACCACCGTGATTCAAATAAATTACTTAAATTAGCATAAACTAAAACGTTTTAGTTTATGCTAATTTAAGTGATTTATTTGAATCACAGTGGTAAGTACTATATTTAATGCATTTGCGCCGTGTCTCTTTAGTCAGATCTTAGCCCTGAAGAGCATTAAGTGAAACTTTTAGTAGGTTCGTCGACTCATGATCGATAGATAGATAGATAGATAGACAAGGATTGTTGGTTCAGTTTTTTTTTATGAGTTTTTCTTATTAGCAAGTAAGATGCAACAATGTTGATTATGGTTATCCAAAAACTGTCCAAAGTATTTGTTTTTTATATGTTCTTTCAGACATTGTTGATCATTATCCAGGGCCAGTGAGTACAACCGCCAAACTCCCCAACCAAGAGCCAACTTGGGGTCATATTATATCAACAATGTAAATATTGTGGTATTGTTTGTAAAATCTAGAAAATTCTGACATTATAAACAAATTTTAAAATGGGAGCGGACGCATCAAGTGTGAATGGGTTAAACAGTGGTATTGGGTTGAATGTTTGAAAAATAACTATTAGGGATCATATGACTTTCTGTTTCTGTGACAGTATTCACCCTAGATCAGTTAAGCCAGCACCATCCAACGAATAGAAAATTCACAAGAAGTCCGCAAACCCTGCATGCATATCCTGGTCAGGGGTAGGAGATGCGCTTATTTTTTGCCACAGATTTTCCACAGATGCAGTGACAAGTATGCCAAAAGCCGTTGATTCCTGATGATGGAGACGCCCTTTTCATTTAGGTTGTATCAGGTGCACTTTAACACTCACCCCCACTCTTCCTAGAGTTAAAGAAATTTTGTATAATGTGGGTTGCTTCATTTTTACTATGACAGCTTCTAGTATTTCAAGTTTTTTTATTCATTATTCTTTACAATTTATGCTATGTAAAATGTATCATGTATCATCATCAGTAGCAGCTATTAGCTGCTGAGTATCATCAATAGCAGTTTTATGGTTTTGTGTGATATGTTGATTAATAAGTGTATGAATAGTGCTAAGTTTGGTTCAATTTTTTTGTTTAATGGCATATCACCCTTCATGGGTTATTTAATGCCAAAGCCATCTATGTAAAAGAACAGTAAAGGTAAAGTCGTCAGGGTGGCCTAATGTCAGTATGAGCCATTCAGCAAGGGAATCTATCCCTTTTTCACTAGTGCTAGACCAAGGTGATTATTTTAGAGTGAGGTGGAGCACCACACCTACCATCAGCTCCTCACTTTACCGCACATATCCCGGTGCTACTCATATGCTAAGTTAGCAAGGGCCGATACCGAACCAGGAATATGGTGATTCCTAGCCAGACACTCTACCGACTGAGCTAAACCAGCCCTAACTGAGGGTGGATGAGGGGGTAATAGTGCTAAGATATCACAAGTAGCATGCTAGTCTATGGGAAAGGTTGGTTGTATATTAATTCTTACTTGGTCAACTAACATGTCTCCCTACATGTTTTCTTGTTCAAAAAATTTGCTTATTTTCTGAAGGTTAGTCTAACTTTCTGGTTCTTGCAATGACAGGAGAATAATATACAAGAAGCCCTACATTATATAAATGACATGACAATATCTGCCAAGACACTTTAATGCCAAATTCTTTGTTTACCAAACTCACAATGCCTGCTGCTATGTCAGAATGGTCTTTGAATTACCCGATTCTAATGCAGAGTCATTTTACATGACCACCTGGGTGTTTTTGGGTGAATTAAAGGAGCCAATATTTTCATAAGGATTTAATATTCTAAAAATTAAACTGTGATATTTATTAACTTCTTATAAAATAGCAGATCCTGAACAAGGTTGTTTGCATTTCACAGTGCTAATACCCTTGGGAAAGGTATGAATCCAACTATACTCCAGCTATGGGTAAATCGTAGGGCAGATTGGACTCTTCAAACCTGTCAAACTCTGTTTAAGAAATTGACTATGTCACATCCTGCTCAGGCAGAGGGGTTGGTTATAAAAAAGCAGAAATCATCATTCCTTGAGATTTTATTGGGATAACCTGATGCTTCTGTGTGATTTCATCAACTTTGCAATGACATGCCATTGTTAAAAAAAAAAACATTACTATCTTGCCATATTTCATTAGGAAATATTACATTTTTTTATATAAAAATAACACTTTGATATAAATGAAAATATCTTTTTCTCTAATTTTGTAATAAGCAGTTTTTATGTTCTAACTTCCTTTATATTTTTTCTTTGTTTCTTTAATGAAAAAATTACCATAGACTATAACAAGATTTTAAGGCTATTTAATGTAATTTTATCACATGGCACTCCACTTCAAACACAAAAACAATCTCCCTGGTCTAGTGCTAGGAAAAGGGGGATAAACTCTCTTGCTGTCTGGTTGCTATCAACAATAGGACATTCTGCTGACTTTATTTTTTTACTATAGATTAGTATATTATATATATATATATATATATATATATATGAAGTGGACAAACAATCTGTTTGAGATGGCGATAGCCGACAAACTTCTTAGTATATTCCCGCTGTGTTTTATTCTTGCTTACAATTAGATGAATGTTATACTTATCCAATACTAGCCCAATTTCACTTTCAAAAGAAAAAAAATTTCAGGTTTTTTTTTTTATATTAGTATAACAACATTGTCCCTTTGATTTAAAGGATGATCCATATTTCCACTCTACTGGATTTTAAGTAAGAGACTTTAAAATCTAACAATCTCTTTTTCATCTCCCCCCCACCCTCTTTTTTTTCTTTTTTTATGAGAAACATTTCACAGATTTACAAGTTCAAAAGTAAAATGTTTAAGAGAAACCAGTCAAGACACAATTGCCAATCCCTAAAGAATTGAAAGGAAATCCTACATTTTATGACCTTTTTTATTTTTTTTTATTTATTCATATTGTATCATACTGGTTTTCCCAGAACAGAGAAGTGTTTTATACTGACTGTGAATAAAATAAATCTAGATTAGATGTTAATTTTCATTTGAATATATCAGACTAGAATTATTAGAGTAGGATTTCCTATATTACAAGCAAACAATGTTATTGTTGGCTGATATTTGGTTGAGAATGTCTTTAAAAGTCCATTAAGAAATTAGAAATATTTAAAATATTAATTATATGTTGAAAAATACTGTTTGTGTGTTTGTATGTTGTTCCTGAATATTTGAAGACCATTTTCCAAGCCAAACTTTTAAAGATACAGCTTGGTCAAAAGAAAAATTACAATTTGAACATCTAAAAATTGTTTCATAAAAAAAAAAAAAAAAAAAAAAAAGAAAATTAAATTATAAAGGACATACTGTAATAAATTTATAGATTAAATACAGAAAATGTTGATAAAATATGAACTGTTGCTAATATACAAACTTGTAACATATATATGTTTACCCAACACCTCTGCTACAGGGTCAATTTTTAAGCAAAGTAAAACTGGTTTTAAATTCAAAATTTTCCTTTTCCTCGACCTGTTGTCTACCCATGACTAAAGAGCCATGTCTGTCTTACTATTTTACCTATGGGGAAGGGGAAAGGGAAAGATAAATGCATGCCTTTCCCAAAGGCATAAGAGCTAAGGGAAATGCAAACAGCCTTGTTTAGGATTTGAACATGGGTCATCTATTCCATTTCCAATTACAATAACCATTACGCCACCAAGCACGCACCGTCCATGTAACATGTATGTACTTAGATACACAATCAATATTGTCTTTGTTGATATTGTCTTTTCTCGTTGTCTAGATACTAATCACCTAATGCTGATTTGATAATGAATAGAAAGCAAATTATACAATAGAGCCAACAAATTACCTTTAGTACTTGTAAAATAATTGAAGATGTCAGGAATAGAATTCATATAACCTCAAACATTATTTGGTTGTTTTATGGCATATCAACCCTTTTTGGGTCATTTGATTCTGAATCAAAAGTCATTTTGATAAACAAAGAACTCAGGTTGCTTACAGTACCTGCTTTTGCTTAAGTGATCACCCAATTAAGTGTTGAACAGGCTCATTGCTGCTTAATTTTGGTGATCTAGCAGGAACTGGTACTTTCAGCATGACTTGACCGTAATCAAATAATTTTGGTGATAATAAAGTGTGCAAGATTATTTCTATACAAAACATTTTTATTTTCTAATTTTTTAAGATGCTTTCAATTTTTTGTAATTATTTAACTCTTAATGTCCTATACCGCCTCATTCCACCCGGCTGGAAGTCACATTAATTTTTCTAATCTATCCCAAATGATAGCCTTTGTTTAAATGTAATATGAAACATATTTAGAAGTCTTTGATTTAAGGGAAATAACAGGTAACTTTAAATGAAAAGGCCATTTTTAGCTATTTTTTTTTATAAATCCTTATAGGAATGGGCCTCTGAACTTAGAAAATTCTTAACAGGATGTTAAGAGTTAAGTTATTTAGTGCAAGTTGAAACAGGTTAAAAAGAAGTAAAAAGGAATTAGAATAATTTGTGTCATTTATGATTAAGTAAAGATTGACAACTTCATTTCTCTCATGCTCTTTCACTTTAGTATTTTTTTCCCTAGCTCAGTCGGTAGAGCATTGGCCTAGGAATCTCAAGGTTCCTGGTTTGATACCAGTCCCTACTAACTCAGCACGTGAGTAGTACAGATTAGGTAATCTGATCTGTGCGGTAAAGTAGGGAGTTGACAGTAGGGGTGACACTCCACCTCAGAAAAAAAAAAAGATATCCTTGTCTAGCACTAGCAAAAAGGAGATAGACTCCTTCGCTGCCTGACTGATACCGACAATAGGCCACTCCACCAACTTTACTTTTCACTTACACTTTCTAGATTCACAATATTCTCCCCTTTTTGCTCTTTCTCTCCTTTTAAATTTCTCTTTCTGTACAAATTTTTCTCTTTTTTTTTTTTTCCTTTTATACTTTCTAGATTCCATTCTTCTCCCTTTCAGTTCATTCTATCTTTTTTTTTCCTTTAAATTTTTCCTCTTTTTCTCTTCTGTTTATTTGTTATGTTTTCAATCACCATAACAATGCAATCTGTTGTTAGTCTCAACAGAGACTGATAAATATATAAAATCATATTGGATTTTATCAGTGCAGGATTTACCTACTTGTTGGCCCTAGGCCAAACTCATCATCAGTGGGCCCCATGGTCCACCAATTTAAGATCATTGGGGAGCCTATACTTATTGCACTGGGGCCCTTATGGTTTTGAATATATCATATAATAATGAAATACCCAGTGGATGCTTGAAACAATGCTATAACCTGGCACACTGCATGACAAATTAATTTCAGTGGGCCCTAGATACATGTGAGCCCTAGGCTAATGGCCTATTATACCTATTGGTAAATCTGGCCATGGGTCATATATATATATATATATAAGTAGATTAATAATAACATGGCTTTGCTATGACAGCAGTTTTGTTGAAAAGGAAACCTGACAATGAAGTAAATGAAAAGGGAAAACACAAGACAAAAACCCATTGAAGCTGTCTAGAAACCACCAAGAGAGAGAAAGAGTCAGAGAAAGGGAGAGAGAAAGAGAGATAGTGAGAGAAAAGACAAAAATATCTAGTTGACATGACATAAGTATTAGTCTCAGTTGAAGACAAAAAGGTTTACACTTCAAAATGAGACTAAGGTAATTATGTTAAACAAGCGAAAGAATTGTAACAAAAACAACAACAAAAAAGAAAACTAAAAATTTAAAAAATAAAGGTTGGAACAAACATAGGTAATTGTAAGTCAGATTAGTGATTACACAAACATATATAGTAATAGACAATGGTAAGTAAATGCCACTGAAACAGGTCAGTCAGGAAAGAATCTTGTAACAATAGTAACAGATCATTGTAAAGTTATTCACATATATATATATATATATATATATATTATATATATATGTTGAAATGAAAAATAAAGGAAAGAAAATGTTAAATGGATAAAATAGGATTTATTTTATTTTATCATACTGACACGTGTTTCGTCCAGGAGTTTATGTATACATGTATTCTATCTATTATTATTTTAAATACAAAATAAAATAATAATAATATAAAAACTACAATTTTTTTTTTAGTATACAAAGAAATAACAGCCTTCATCAGAGTAAATCCTTGTTGTTTTAAATCAAATCGGTTGAAATACGGAGAATTTCTGAGATGTTCAAAAAAATAACTTTTTTGAAATCGCTTGAAGAAAGTATTCTAACGTGATGGAGAAAACAGTTATGTTGATGTCATCGTCTCATGCAACGGATTTTGCAAAGGAGAGAAGATGGCTGGAGAATAAAAGGAACAAAGTCAGGTGGAATTTTAATTTTCAAAGCATGAGGAATATTTGAATTTTTTTTACATTTCTCATATATATATATATATGAGAAAGTAACTCCTTGGAGAAGGAAAGGAGAAAGAAAAAAAAAAAAAAAAAAAAAATCCAACAAGTCACAACAGTGACGTTGTCGGAACAAAGAAAAAGATAAGCAAGGGATTTGCTAAACAATAAATACTGAGAAAGTGCTCAATATGTACATATAGCCAGTTTAGAGAACTGAATAAGTAACAGAAGTTTCACTGGGAAGGATCATCAGGAAAACTTTGTAAGGAAGTGATTGGGACAAATAGAGATAGATAGAGATAGAAAGCACAATATGTAAAATCAGAACAGTTGTTTTTTTTTTCTTTCAGGAAACTACCGTAAATCCTCAAGTATAATCCGCACTTTTTTCCCAAAATTTAAAGGTCAAAATCACTAGTGCATACGATATATGAGGTTAAAAATGAAAAATATTTTTTAAGCAATGTTCAGATCTCTATTTACTGTCCGGCAATGTTTATTCAGATGCATTTTGTGATGTTGAGCACGAAAAAAAAAATCCCCTGCGTATTATATTCAAGGGCGGACTATACTCAAGGATTAACGATAGTTTCAAATTAAGTAAGCAAATTAAAATACTTTTTAAAAGTCTTTCAAAAATTACTTATGAATATAGATAGGATTTTCTAGCATACTGACTAAGCATACTATCTTTGCTTGGATAGATATTTGACAATCAAAACTCCTTTTGTTGTCTTGGGAACATGAAGAATGAATTTTTACTTTGGCATGTATTTTCACAAGCTAGTTCTCCTCACCATGGTGCAATGGTTAGCAAGCTAGTCTCACAGATCATTACTAGTGACTAGTTGAGTTCAATACTCACTGAGTGTCCATACTTGTAGCTTTGTACTAAATCTATTCTTAGTAAATAACTATTTTCACAGACAATGAAAATGGAGATAGGTAATTAGTAAATAAAGGAGATTTGCCAAACATAATTTAGACACATCTAAATACTTTATTATCAGTTTTGTTACAAGTTAATTCATTTGTATGAAGAAAAAAAAAAAAAGATTCCAAAAAGGTAAAAAAAAAAAAAACTATACTATAAAGTTTTGCAATATTTTGGTAACTTATTTACTTTATTCTTCAAGCTACAACAAATGCAACCTCAAATTCAAAGTAGAGGCCATCATGTTGCACCATGTGAAACCACATTTCTGCCCGTTCTTTGATCCCATGCTGATACCAGTTCTTGTCCTTCAAGACAAAGAACTCCTTCACTGAAGCTTTCACCTCCTCTTGGTTGTTGAAGCATTGTGAGTGCAGGAAGTGAGCCATGGATCGGAACAAGTAATAATCCCGGAGAGTTAAGTCCCGACTATATGCTAAATGTGGCATCAGCTTGGTTCCTGGAATTTATTACAGAAGTTAGCACGTATGCAAATATTGCAAGACTTTCGACTCACCCTCGTATCAAAGTGAAAATAAAAATGGTTAAAACACTGATTTATGAAATAAAGGATCATTTTTGTTTATTGTCTATTAAGATTTTCAAAGTTATTGTCTTTCCTAAATAAGATGAAGTTATGCCTCATTTGAAGTCTACAATCTACAAGCAGAATTAAGATCTTATAAAAGAAAAAATATAGTTATATATATATAGTTATATACATATAGTTCTTATATACATAGTTATATATATATAGTTTATGTTTATAAAAAGAAAATGCATAGTATAATAGTTACTGTTGTAGGAAATGGACATGACGAGTCCAAATTCTGGATCAGGCTGTTTGCATTTCACATAGTGCTAATACCTTTGTGAAAGGTATGAATCCAACTATTCTCCCTCTAGCTATGGGTAAATAGTAGGGCAGACTTATAACCTTGGTTAGACAACCAGTCTAGGAGAAGCAAAACTGAATTCTGTTAAACTCCACTCAAGAAATTGACCATGTGTCACATTCTGTTTGTGTGGAGGGGTTAGGTAAATATGTATGAAAAAAAAAAAGAACAAAATCCGAGGAAAATATTTATCAAGGTAAAAACTGCAGATGTTCAGATTCTAGAATTGGGTGTTAAGACTTGATGTATCTATTCAATCAATGTTGAAACAAAACATGACAATTTTGAAAGAAGAGATTACTGAGAAACTATATTAAACAGAAAACTAAAAAGGTTTTCAACTGATGGAAACAATATATACCAATACTCCATTTTCTTAAAACAATAAATCACTATGAACAATTATTTCTACATTTAGATACAGGCTTTCACTTTTTTTCCCACTTTTTTTCTTTTTAACAAGTGCAAATGAATAAAAATGAATGTATTTATCTGAAAAATTCAGATTTCTTTCTTTCACAATATTTGATATTCATCATTCTCTAGTGAAGAAAGATAAATTTTGTAGCCCTTTATTAAACAGTAGCCACCTGAAAATCTTAAGAAATGTTAAATCCATTTTTTCAAATTATATTTTATTTATGGAAAAAAATCACATTTAAAAAGATCAATCTCAGATACATGTCCATTTTTGAGGCTTTTTTTTTTCTTCTTAATTTCCTGTCTCAAAAGAAGATCCTTATTCTTGAATTTTTCTAAAATGTAAGTAAAAATTAATTTACAATTTGTAATATATGTTACAATCAGTCATAAATAAAACTTACAGTATTCATGAAATAAGCAATAAATTTTTAGATTTTACATAAAAATTTCATAATGCCAAGATATAATTATAAAAATAAATGCATGCCTCATATGATCAGATATATTCTTTGAAAAGTGAAACATTATGTATAAGATATAATATATAAAAAAAATCTATACACACACACGTTTCCCAAATAAAAAAATTCTTGGAAGTTTAAGTGCTATAGTTTGTCGGGGTGGCCTAAAGTCGGTATCAACCAATCAGCGAGGGAGTCTATCCCCTTTTCAATAGCGCTAGACCATGGAGATTGTTTTTTCGTCTGAGGTGGAGTGCCATATCTACAATCAGCTCCTTACTTTATCGCCCAGATCTCTGTGCTACTCATAAGCTGAGTTGGTGAGGGCCGGTATCGAACTAGGAACCTTGCTATTTCTAGCCGAACGCTCTACCGACTGAGCTAATATAAGATGTGAGAAATAAAAATAATCTTGTTATAATTTGTAATTAAAAATTTAATAAAAGTTAATTATTTGAGCTGTTATAAAAGATAAGAAAATTCTTTTAAGAAAGATTATTGAAAGTAAAGATTTTCTCAGTTGATTAATCTACACCAGCCGTCAGTTGTTTTTATCATGTCTGCAAATCAAACTTAAATTGCCTTTTAGGATTTATTCTAAAAGATTTGCATCCACTATGAAAACAGATAAGCAATCATAATATATCAAAATTTCCATTCAAATTTCAATATTAAGAATTAATAACATGTGAATTGACCTAATCTATATATAATCTGTATAATGTTAATTTCCACTTCACATATAAATGTGATGAGCACAAACAAAATGAATTGCATGTTTAAATGGGTCACAAATAAATTAAAAAATACCAATCCCAGAAATAGAATGAAATGGGGAATAAAATTTATTTAGATTAAGAAAAGAATAATCATTCTCTATCAACCTTGACATCTGAATGATATAGAAAAATATTAACATCTTCCCTTGATAACAAATCAAGAGTAGAAGGATTAGGATATTTTTTGGATGGGGTAGGGGTGGATTATCTACTTACAAAAAAAAACATAATAAATAAATAAATAAGACAACTTATCAATTTTTTTTTTAAAAGAATCTTCAAAAGATAACATACAAATTTTAAATTGAAAGAAAAATTTTAAATTAAAAAAAAAATTTATAATATCCAAACAGATTTCAAGACTGGAAATTATTTGCCTTGTGTCAAACCTAAACTATGCTTAAAAGATAGATATTTTCATATATTCTTGTCAAACACAAAAACATGGTTTATACACGTCAACACTTATTTCATTACAAGCTAATTCATGAAAAATATATTCTATTAAAATGAATTCAAATGTTCAAGTGAAAATAAAAAGATTGTACTAGAAAAATTAAAGTTTATTTCAGTCAACTAATAGTATATCATTTTATAAGGCTTGGAAGAAAATGTCAGTCCCTTTGGTACTGACAAATACAGCAAAGTAATAAGTTACTTTTTTGCTATCTCTTATAAAGACACAAAGAAATAAGGATTATATACATAGTTAATTCATCACTAATTATCCATGGAAATTTCATGGAACAGATGTATAATAATTACATGAATTTAAATGATAAATAAAATTCTAAGATAAATCATTGATCACCATCAATTTTGATAACATATTTACCCAACAAAAATAAAAATAAACCTTACAATGAAAAAATAAATAAAATCATTAGGTAAATATATTTAAGATACTTTTGAGAAAGATTTGGTTATTTTTTTTTATGTACAATAAGGCAAAATGTTGTTAACATTATTGATTTGAAAAAAGATTACGGTTAGTAACAACAGCTGAGAATAATTATAAAGATCAGAGAAAAAAACAAAAAAAAAAAAAACAAATAGGTTATTAAAAAAATAAGAGTAGAAATGAATAATAAATATAATTATTCATTCTCAATCTTGTTTTGTTATAATAACTTTTCATTTTTTTTTAATAATGGATTTTTAAAAGCAAAATATGCAAAACTAATTCCATTCTGGAAAAAAAAAAAAAAAAAAAAAAAAAAAAAAATTCTACCCTTATCAATTTATATAGAAGACTACTCAGAAAGTTGTTTGGTGGTGGGAAAGGGCAGTTATTTTAGCAACAGGGATAAGCTAATACATTTGAATAAACCTATTATTCAGTCACAGATTCCCCTGGTTATAAGATGGGACTAAAAGCCATTAAATGTGTTTTTCTAGTGTTACTTAAGTATCAACTGTGAACCATATGCATCTTGCGGCATGTTGTGTATTGCCTTTGGCAAACATTCCATAAAGTTTTGCCTATGGTTTTGTTAAAAAAATTTTCATAATTATTTCCCTAAATAACAAAAACCTCTTCAGAGCTATATTTATTTTTTACCTTGATTGGTAAAACATTTTTTTACTATGGAACAACTATGACACACAATTTTCACATGGCACTATGGAGTTAAAAAAAAAAAAAAAAACGAGAAAAAAAAAAAAAAAAAAAAAAAAAGAAAAAAAAAGCCAGTGCAAAGAATGTACATAAATACTCTTTATAATTTAATTTACCAAATACGGTATAAAAAGATCTAATAGTAATTACTAATTTTGGTAATGTGGGGCACATTTTAGCAGTTCTGGATGCTTTCGCCAAGACTGTGACGGTGACAAACTATACAGGATTATAGACAAACTATCACATGCCAAGCTCGCCTGATACTCTCAGAATGCTACTCATTAGATTTGCCTCAATAGCTTGGAGCTGGGCCTTGAAATCTACAGTTTTAGGCCTAAGTTTTATTCAAGAATAAATAAAACAAAACGTCTTTGGCATGAAATAACCGAACAAGGGTTGACATGATATAAAATCCAACCAACCTGATACTCAGTGGATTTGCCTCTATGGCTTGGAGCACTACCTCGGAATCAGTGGTTTTAGGCCTACCTAACCTTGTCTGATAATGCAATTCAAGCAAAATTTCTTAAACCATCTGATTACTGTACTGTAATGAACTGCGCCCCTCCACCTTTTGCATAACAAATGTCTTTGGTTGTTTCCGCAGTGCTGTTATAGCCCAGTTCAATTCATAAAAGCCTAAGTTATAAAATTAGATTACATTGCATGTTCATCTGTGAGGCTTTCAAATCACACACAGTGAAACAATGCACATATCAGTGCACTACCAATCACCTTTCACAGCTTTAACTGCTTAAGTCACATGATATACATACCTCAAAACTAGCAGGTACCAAAATATTGCACAACTTTTGACTCACCCTAATGTTACATAATTCGTGGGTAGCCTATGAATTATGTAGAAAATTCAAATAACGGTATGGTAAATGAAAAAAAGTTATTGATGGTAGTCCACCTTTCGCTGACTTCTGATTGGCCGAAGGAAAGAGAACTGGTTTAGTTAGTCAGATTTTGGCCGTTAGTTGAAAGGAACAGATGCATAGGTCCTTTGCTCCTGAGATGCCAACTTCTCACCACGTGGTTAAAAACCTTTTGGGCTTTGGGGTTTTTAATAAAGAATAGACATCTTAAAAAACAATAAGTCTTGCTTATTTATTACCAACAACAAGAAATAAGCACAGACACCCAGCCGAGCAGAAGGAAGAATCAGCCCAGAGGAAGATGGCTGCCGACAAAGAAGAACAAGTAACAACCCATCTCCTCTTCTCTCTCCATTATATACTGATGTAAAGGGGTAACTTTCTCTTTCTACTTGACAATAGAAAAAAGGTTGGGGGTCATAGAGGTGGGGGGGATTGGCTTTTTTATATTGAATCTAAAAATGAAGATAATTGTGGCTAGATCGAAGGCAGTCAATATCTCAACCAAAATGGAATCTACCAAAATAAAAAAAAAATGTTATTCTCTGTATCATGGGGAATCTTTTTTTAAATTGTTTACTGTGCAAGACGAATAACAAAACGAGTAGAAAATTAAATCTAGATTTACCCAAAATGTAAACGTTGTGAATATATACAAGATATTATTGGGAACTGTACAAGGATTGTGTGTGCTGTACTGAACAAATCCTGGACGCAATACCCCACAAAAGATCAGCTGTATGGCCACCTACCTCTTATCACACAAACTATTCAGGTCAGACAAACAAGACATGCTGGACACTGCTGGAGAAGCAAGGACAAGCTCATAAGTGATGTTCTCCAGTGGGCACCTACACATAAGCACACCGATATGGGTCGGCCAGCAAAAACCTACACCAGCTATCTGTGGATACTGGATGTTGTGCAGAGGACCTTCCAAGAGCGATGGCTGATAGGGACAGGTGACAAGAAATAGTCATGGAGATCCATGTTGTTGGCACGACCTGATGATGATTTAAACTACATATGATCCAAGATTTAATGTTGATTTTAAAATAAAAAAGGTAGGATTCAATAAATATATAGTTCAAATCTATAATCTCTTATTGGAATCAAAGATTCCATTTTGGTGTTCTGCAGAACTTAGCATGAAATTTCATCCATTAAATGAGTTTTCAGATATTATATATAAAAGACAATGGCTTAAGATTGTAAACAGAAGTAATTCAAACTAATGAAATATTAGTTTTGGCATTTATATATATAAAAAAAAAAAATACAAATAGACATTAATATGAAAGCTGTAATCAATTGTCTTTGCAGAAGAAAATGATAAGTTATGCACGTATGCACATACACAGATATCCATCTGAATCAGCTGATTATTGTTAACAGCATACGATGAATGGCAAACACACAGGTTAGTGGTTATATTATTCATGCCAAATTATAATCATTTCTGGTTATTATCCAAACAAAAACAGTGGCTAATGTACTTTATACAGAATTGTTCATCATTTTTACCATTTGATAAAGAATACATCCACAGATCAAACAGTTTCACAGATAATCTAATATATAAATATAATTTTTGTAATATACACGTTTTTTTTTTGTTTTTTTTTTTTCATAACAATTTAAGATTAATTTATATTTTGTTAGAAATAAGATTTTTTTTGTATAACCAAATTTGAATTAGGAAAAAAAAAAATTTAAAGGGTATAATAAATTGAATTTGCATTATACGATTAAAATGATACTGAACAAAAAGGTGTTTTTATTTAATGTTTTAATAAAAACATTTTGATGATGGAAGTAATCAAAACTTCTAATCAAATTAGTCAATCAATAGAGATACTAGTAACAACCCCATTTTCACCTGTTTGGAATTCTTTTATTTGTTAGTAATAATAGATATAAGTTTGTTATTCATGACTCTGCAGACGGCTTCCGTCCAAACTCAGAGGCACAAAGTGTTTTCCACAGGATAAACAGGGAATACAATTCCCAAGAGCTAATGGGTATTTACCTCTCATATCTGTGAGTGTGATACACGTTCCTGGCTGAAGAGATACAGCAAATAGGCATTGGAGTCTCAGGATAAACATTTAGCCCGCAGCATCTTGAGTATGACCCTTAGCCAATCTTTGTAAAATCTTTTCTGACCACCAACTGCATTGAATATTGAAATGATTTCATGCTGTTTTCAAAAGTTATGTCACTGAATTTTCAACCAGAAATAAACTAGAAACTGTCTGCATTTAGCCATTAAATTTGAAATTTAAATCCTAACATAAGGGATCTTTTCCTCTTTTATTTATATAACATAGTTCAAATCTGTCTGTGTTAAAATACAGTTGGATAATTAGAAATCAATAATACCAAGCACATTGAACATCAATATGCAAATCCACTGAAAACTGCATGTTATTAGTACTATTAATAATGTCAAACAGTTGCGTAAATAACTACGGTTACAGACAGAAGATAAATTACAATTTCATCTGTGATACTGGAAATTTAACTTGAAATATCTCAACTCCATGAAATTAAATTCTTCATATACCAGTAGTGTAGCTGTACATTCATATTACTTTGAAAAGTTTAGGTAAGCTATTGTATCAAAATTTGGTTATTTCCTATAAGTCTAACATGATCAAAGGGGAACCACTCTTGACTGATAAATTATTTATTTATTTATTGATCTACTAGGAAAAAAGAAGACAAGGTTAGGATTAGTTTAATAGGAAAATAAATAAATAATTATCAGTCAATAGTGGTTCCCCTTTGGTCATGTTAGACTTATAGGAAATAACCCAAAATTTATAAATGAAATTATTTTCTGGTACTTGTGCCAGTATTCAACACAGAAACAAAAACAAAAGACAAGTAGAATAACAGAATATCCAGATAGAGAGCTGCAATTGAAATCAGACTATTTTTCTTCATTTTAAGTAAATAAAACTTAAACTCTTTCAAAAAAATATATTTTTTTTAAATCTTATACTTTACCGATTTAAAATGTTCTTTTGTCAAAGCTAATTTTGTTTATTTTCAATTCCCGCTAAAAAGAATTTTTTGAAGAAAAGAATTTGCTGAGCTCCAAGAAGATCTCAATGAAAAGATCAAACCATAAAGAATGAATGTCTATGCATCTTTCATAATTGATGTAGTTGTTTTGCTAAAAGTCTGAAACTATAATTACTAAAGATGAACTTTCCAAATTACTTTTAGATAAGTTATCTAGATGCATATCTAGAAACTTGGCATTCATTAGTTCAATCTCTGGCTCAAGTAGTACATAAAAATCACATACTCTGTTTCAGTAGAAGAGACAGTTGAGCGACATCTCAAATATGAATTAACAAGAGAGCATTGACTGATATAAAATATCTTCTAAGTATGACAGTTGAATGAAAACAATCTACTCCAGTGGACCAATTAAAAAGGATCAATTTGAATTTCCCCAGAGGGTTACTAACTACAACAGACAACTGAAGAAGGACATAGAGTACAACAGCCAAAATATTATCACTATAATAACAAACAAGATGAAGTGAGAAAACAGTCTGACTATTTAATAATAACTTCCCATGTCAGAAATTTAGACAAAAGAATGTTGTAAAAACACTTGTAAAATTATTTTTATAAAATATTGACCAATATCTTTTTTTTATGCTTTGTAGTTTTTGGAAGGGTTAGTGTATCAGTCCGTCACATCACATTTTGTAAAATGCAGTATTAGTGCATTGCTCAAAGATACTTTCACATCAATAATGATGTGCACAGTCAGTCATTGATCTTCTTGGCAAATAATAAAATCATTCTATAACCAGGCACAAGTTTCCAGCCAATGATTGTTATTAATAAATGCTGGAAAAAAAAAATACCATGTATTATTTTTACATATAATTTTTTTTTTAAAGTAGGGAGAAAAAATATTATTTTATTCAATCAAGGTCTTTTTTTTTTTCTTTTTCAAATTTTAATTTTACTAGTTAGGGCATAGCATTTACAAAGCAGAAAACCTCCCCACCGCAAAAACAATAGACAGCATGATTAGTGGTTTTGAAAAAGTAAAGTCTGTGGTACTTTAGGTATCAGCCGACCAGCGAGGTGAGTCTATTCCCTTTTCACTTGTACTAAACTAGGGAAATTTATTGGTGAGATGGAGCACCACGCCTATCATCAGCTTCCAAATGCTTTACTGCACAGATAAGAACGCCCAAGCTGTGCTACTCATATGCTGAATTGTCAAGGACTGGTATTGAACCTGCAACTTTGCGATTCCTAGGCAAATGTTCTACCAACTGAACTAAACTGGTCCACCATATTAAAAATAAAAAATATTTGTAAATAGAACTAAAATGTTCATGATGATATTGATGTTTCTGTCTCGGAAGGAATGAAGGATTCTAATTAACATTTTGTTATCTCCATCATATGAAAAATTTGGAAGATTAAAAAATTACCTTCAGCATGAACTCTGACCTTCACAAAATTATCATTCAGTTGTTAACGGATTTATTTTAAATCATTTTAAGTTAAATCATTTTAAGTATACTACTCAAAGAAAATTCTTGCAATGAATGCACCATTTTTGCTGGATTTAAAGTTACATACATGAGAATTTTGAGATATACATATATTTACCAACCTCTCAACACAACCAGGATGTGATACAAGGACAATTTCTTAAGCAAAGTTTAACAGGTTTGAATTCAGAGTTTTCCTTTTCTTAGACTGGTTACCTAGCCATGGTTAAATACCCCAGTCTGCCCTACTATTTACCCATAGCTGGAGGAGAATAGTTGGATGCATACCTTTCCCAAGAGTATTAGTGCTATGTGAAATGCAAACAGCCCCATCCAGGATTTGAACTCTGGTCAACACGTCCATTTCCTATGACTAACCATTACATCATGCACCTATTGAGAATTCTGGGTATGGGGGTTATCGTCCTTTGTCTGTGAGCCTCTGTTTCAAATCAACCAATCATGAGCCAGCATACCTTGGCGGCAAAGCCGAATAAGCAAACTCATGCCCTCTTCTGATCCAGCTAGCACTGGGGACAGACCTAAAAAAGGGTCGCTCCCTTCCTCAACAACCAGAATCGGAGTCGGACATCAAACAGAACGTCTATCATATCCGAACTATCAGAAGGCCGTAGCAAGGGCTCCGATAATACCCTATCTCAGGACTTCAGATAAGTGACAAATTATATTCGCACAAACGAACTAAAGTTTGCAACCTTATTGTTATTCTGTAATACAGTCTTTTATTCATATTTCTAGTTGTTTGGTTATTTCTTTAACTCTCAACCTGTCGGCCACACTCGTGGTTAACTCCTTACTTCAAACCTTGGAGTACTGCCGTTAGTGTCTTCTTTTCTTTATACCTCCATAATTTGAATTTTAATAATATATAAGATTTTTTTTCTTTTAACTAATATATATATTAACATAGGTGATTTGTTTATAAAACTCAAACATAAACTTGGTTATATAAGCAAAGGATTTTTACAATACAAATTGTGTATATTAGGTAAGACTGAATAATTAATAGGCTACCATTGAAAGAGATAAGAAGAATATGCTTAACATAAAGGAAACCTCCACAACATCTATGAAGCATATCAACAACCTGGGAATTTACAGAGGATACAAGCAATATTTTATTAGATTCTTTCAGACAGAAAACAAGTACCAGACAAAGCAATGGCACTAACATTCAACAGACAGCAAAAATAAAAAAAAAGAAATGTATGAAGAGAGAAAGAAGGATTTAAAATAGACATTGATAGAGATGAGAAAATTTGGCAGAGTCGAGACATATTGATTTTTTAGTTATACATCAAAAGATGCATTGCACCATTTCCAGCAATGGGTTAAAAACACACACACACACACACACACATACACACTGCAATTAGTTTTCAGTTGAGGAGATGCACTTGCATTACATATTCTGCAGGGAATATTTAAAAGAAAAATCGTTCCAGTATCTCTAATCAAGAACAAGATAAATTAGCAATATATTGATAGATAAAATTAATAGAATATGATATTTAAAAGATATCATTAAACAGGAAAAGTTTGATTATATGGTACAGGGCATGATTCATAGTTTTGGAGTTTTCAGCAAAAGAAATAATTAATAAACTTATTTAAAGTAATGACAAAGAAATTAGACAATATATCATTGATCATTTCTCTCTATTACTAAAAGTCAGTGTATGTATGTGTGAGACTATAACCTGGCAAAATAATAGATCATAGCAAGATTCTTAAAATGCTGTTAGAGAATAAAGCAATTTCCAGTACAATTCACAAATGAATGATAATTTTGTGGTAAACATTTTGTTATCATCCAAATTCCACTCACGTAGCTGTAGGTAAAAAAAAATTTTTAAATTTAAAAAATGGACACTACGCCATCGTCTAAAATAGACAGAAGGTTGCCAACCAATAGGAATGACTATGAAATGCTAAATATCATTTGGATTTTTCAGACTGTTGTCCTCATCTTTATTGTTATATACACAATGTTTCGGCCAATATACTCTCTGACCTTCTTCAGGTGTTTCTTGTTGAACGTGGGAGTCTTCCTGTTTTAATTGAAAAATCCAAATAATGCAAATTATCAAGTTTCATCTAAAAAATTCAGACAAATAATATGAAATGGTAATTTGTATCCTTTGCTCCTTCCTAAATAGAAGCATCAGTATCATCATGGACTGTTGCTACAATGAGAACCCTATGGATTCATGGATTGTCTACCAAAGCAATGTTAGGAAAGCATCACAGTTATGGTAATTAAATGAAAACAAATGTTTTTCTTTCTCTTGTTTCAAGACTGATGATGTTTTAAAATTGTAGCAAGAGGGGAGACTTACCTCATGAAGCAAAGTAGACGCGGACCTGTCTTACTTGCAGGATGAGTGAAAACAAAAAATATAGCTGCCTTGGCACAATAATTCAAATATGCATAATCTCTAAGCAAAGAGACATGGTCATAGTAAATCTGTACACATGCAAATTTCTCTCAGATCGCTTAACATAAATGGTTGTTCCAAGGCAGCAATATTTTTCGTTTCCACTCATCCTGCAAGCGAGACAGGTTTGCATCTGCTTGGCTCCACAAGGTAAGTCTTACCTCTTGCTACAAAAAGGTTACATTCGCAAGCTATTGGGAAGTAAAAAAAATATTAAAAAATGTTCCCTTGTCCCACCTTACTTCAAAGATAAGATGTTTGTATTCAGTCACATACTCTACCTATTGAGTATATATACCCTTAATTATATATGCATATAACGCGCGCATGCACGCACACATATATGATAAAGAAGATTGCAGTATCGACTTCCGTAATTTCCTGTAATTAATAAATATCTTGATTAATTCATTACAATTAATCCTGAAGATCCTTTATGGTGAAACTTGAGTAGGTTATTTCTATATACACCTTAATACTATATATAAGATAAGATGTTTGTATACAGTCGCATACTCTAAGTTAAATTCAAACTATTGATTATTTTCTTAGTAAATGTCTAAACTTTGTACTTGATTGTCTTGTTTAAAGATGCAATGTTTTGAAGACTCCGCAATTAAGAAATGGTAAAAGTCTACAGCAAAATCATTGGAGCAACATCCTTTCAATTTAGTAAGGAGTTTAATTGTGAGGATTTATTAATATACACAACACTCAATTACATTGGAATGAAATTTTAAATACTATCGAGTTAACTATTAAGTAATTACATAACAGATTATGGGAACTTGTAGCATTAAGAAAAAAAAGAAAGAAAAGGAGTAAATTAATTGCACAGAAGAAAAGATACAAAGTTTGAAAAGAAGGGAGAAAAAGGGGGCAAATGCAGGGACAAAGTGAAAACAGGTTGCTATACAAAAGATTGAAAGGTGTCTAGCTGAGTATAAGGAAGAGGAGATAGTCATATAGAGAGGGAGAAATACAAAAGTAATGGAGGGGGAAGTTGTGCTAATTGCATATTGAGAGAGTGAAACAGTGCAGTTGCAAGCTGAAAAAAGAGGAGTTGATAAACTGAGAGAGAGAGAGAGATGATGATGAAAATGAAGTAAATATGTAGTTAGGAAGAAATGTTTTTTTTAGCTGCAGAGAGAAAGAGTCAAAAAGAGGGAAAACAAGGAAGGAGTTAGTTACTGAATAAAGAGGTAGATAAAATATTTATGTAAATAATAATGAGGTAGACCAATTTGATTCTCAGAGATACTTCAAAAGATACTTTTAAGTTTCCCCTGTTGTGCCCGAAAAATCTTTGTGGGGATCCTTTTGATCCACAAAAACAGAGAAGCATTATTTGAAACAACTTCAATATAATAAATAGTCATGGATGCCTCCCCTTCCTACCCACAATTCATTGCTGTCTGACGTTTGTTGAGTGAGGTTGCTGTGACATTTTCATTGGTCTAAGAAACCACAAAGCCTTCTCATAAAATTAAGCATACTTGATATTACCTCCCTCAGAGGTGTAAAGCATATTTCAGTATGACTTTTTCAAAGTATATGTTCATCTGACAGTCAAGTAAGGTACATAGCAACAGTTCCCAATAGCTCACCAAAGTTAAGCAGCAATGATCCTGTTTAGTACTTAAAAGAGTGATCATTTAGGAACGGCAGAAACCAAAAGAAACCACAGGCCAATTTGTCAGATGAAGTAAAGCTTAATAAATTCTAAGTCACGTGTTCATCTGTGAAACAAGTGACATGGCAGCCTATTATCTCTCAACATGTATCTCATATTTCATCTGTGACATGTAACATGGCAGCCTGTGATTCTTATCACCTGTATCTTGTGCATTTCATCTGCGACACATGTGACATGGCAGGCTGTGATTTCTATCACCTCTCAACCTGTATCTCATGCGTGACACATGTGACATGGCAGCCTGTGATTCTTATCACCTGTATCTTGTGCATTTCATCCATTACACATGTGACTCCTACCACCTCTCAACCTGTATCTCGTGCATGACACACGTGACATGGCAGCATATGATTCCTATCACCTCTCAACCTGTATCTCGTGCATGACACACGTGACATGGCAGCATATGATTCCTATCACCTCTCAACAAGTATCCTGTGTATTTCATCTGTGATACACGTGACATGCCAGCCTGTGTTTCCTTTACCTCTCAACATGTATCTCATGCATTTCATCTGTGACATAGCAGCCTGTGATTCTTATCACCTGTATCTCATGCATTTCATCTGTGATACAAGTGACATGGCAGGTTGTGCTTACTATCACCTCTCAACCTGTACCTCATGCATGACACATGTGACATGGCAGTATGTGATTCCTTTGATTTAAAATTAAATATTAACTAATATTTATCTATTGCTTAGGTGGAACTGTTAAGTTTATTACATAACTGAACACCTCACCAATCTCTTGCCTTTTGTTTCCAATGAAGTGAACTTTCTTATAAAATCCAACTTTGTAATAGAAGAATGAGAGGTCAATGTAATGATTCTTATACTCTTATTTTTTTTTTACTTTTTTCCAGTAAGGCATGCTTAGTGTAATGGTTATTGTCATAAGAAATGGAACCAACAATCAGCGTTCAAATCCTGGATGAGGCAGTTTGCATTTCAATTTGCGCTAATGTCATTAGAAAAGGCATGAATCCTTCTCCCCCCCCCTCCAGATATGGGAAATTATTAGGGCAGACTAGGTTCTTTAGCCTTGATAAGGCATTCATCTAGGAGAAAGAAAACTCTGTATTCAAACCAGTTTTACTCCAATGTGTCATATCCTGCCCATGAGGAAGGGTTGGGTAAATACATACAAGAGAGACCTGTATGATAGTCATTTAGAAGCCAATTTACTCAGTGGTTCTGAAATTGTTTGCTATGAGATGCAAAAATTAGATGCAAAACCAACAGAAAAGAAAGGACTTCTATCAACAAATTTGAAACAAAAATTAAACTTTTTTTTAAATTAACACAGATTGTGACTGCATTCAAAACCCTTTCATGAAAATTTTATCCAATATTCATTTGAAATTATTTACAAATATTTCTATATTCATGCTTGTGAACTTAAAATCAACCATGATTAATTACCTATTGATATTCTTTAAAAAAATTTTTTTTTAAAAAGATAGAAAATATTGCCAGGAAATGTAAATGCTTATTTTTCTCATTAATAATCTAATTCACTAAATAAAAAAGTAATTACTAATAATATTCAACAATTTAAATTATTTTCCATAATATAAATTGTAGAAATGTTTTTTCTCGTAATTTTTTTAAAATTTATGTACAAAGTCTGACAAAATGTTTTCTTGCTTATAAAAATGCAAGGCTTCAAGCAAGAACATTTTTGGAACTCATACCTTAATCTTTTATGTCTTTCAATATAATAGATTTGAAAAGTACAAGACTTAATAACTATATACAAGATGTGATAAAAAAAAAAAAGTTATCAAGATTGAAACTTAAAATTCTTTAAATCTTAAGACTTAAATAAAGATCTGTGTAGAACTGAGCAACTTATAAAATGATGCAGTCTTAATGAGTCCATGTCAATTCGGGGAAAAAAAGTCATTTTCAATACTTTTTGAATGTAATGGTTTTTTTGATGAAACACAAGATTGTGCAAGTATAGCATGCTTCATACAAGACATACTCAGTGCAATTTTTTCTTGGTTCCTAAACTAAAAATTCATTTCAATGGAAGATTTGAAGATGTGGAGGTCATTAAAAGAAATTAAAATGGTGTGACATCACACCATATCAAAAGGAGTTCCAGAGATGCTTTGATCAATGAAAGACTTGCTGGAATAAGTATGTTGAATATCAAGGTAACAATTTTGAAAAAAATTAATATTTAATTAATTATTCATTCCTGTCTTGGAAAATTAGGTTTCAGTCTCAATGTTTTTTGAAGACAACTTGTACTTCATAAAAAGCTCTTTAGACTTTAAATTCTTACTCAGTGCTTCAAAACATGTTTGCATTAATTAAAGATTTAACTTTATAAAAGTCAAGTATAACCCAATTAATTTTGGTACATGTGCACAGTTAGTCATCACAGCCGTAAAACATTATGATATTCAGTCTGATATATTGTTCTGATAATTTATAGTTAACTTGCTAACATTTGTAAAGATTTATACCAAATCAATTCAAATCTAATTCTTTTTCATTCTGTCACAGTGGGAAGCCATAAATCAACCCATTTTAATGGGATGTGGGATGGGGCAGGATTAGTCTTAATAATTTGTAAAACTAGTTAACCATTAGTAATTTTACAGATTTTCAATTCTTAAACAAATTTCTCAAAACTTGTGCCATACTAATGGAAGTCATTCTTCTAGGAATCTTAAAATAAAACATCAAATTAATTCCACAAACACACCGTAAAAATCTTAATCCATTAAGTAGCTTACTTTAGGATTAACTGAAAATTATAAGTGTCATAAGCTAATTATACATTGTATGAAAACTTATGTTTCCTTCATTCATTTTTAATATTCGTATTACAAAATACAAACATTTGTAACTTTATCTAGAGTATCCTAACGTATATACAATGATTTTTAAAAAATTATATTTGCTTTAAGATTTTTTGTGATTGTATTTATCTTTATCTAAATAAGAAGTTGAAATAAAACCTTCAAATGTTAAGTACTTTAGAAAAAAATGTTTTTAGTTGTAAAACTACTGATAGGTACAAATTCTTTTTTTCTTTTAATAGATTTTTATCAAAGCCTAACAGAGCTTAAATACATTGGCTTCAATCAGGATTTACAAATCTATAAATATTGTTGCTCTTCAAAAGAAAAATTATATCTGCCTCATTTCTAAAGACTAACTACTAATTCTAGTTTAGATTAGTAAACCAATAAAACTACTACATGCTTTATCCATTTCCGTGTGTGTGTGTGTGTGTGTGTGTGTCCATCCTGATACACAGGTATCATTACAAAAAAAAAAAAATGTATTAAATCAATACATTTTGCACATTGCCAATTCCGGTTTACAAATGTCATTCTTTGTAACTTGTAATAGTTTTTCAGAACTACAGAGAATATTCAAGTTTTATGGTAGAATATTTACTGTGTTTACTGGAGTATTATGGTAAGTTTTATATACTTATAAAATCTACCATAAATATAGGTTAAATTATTATTATTGTTGGAGAATTGATTATAGAGGGCTCAATTACTTATGTAAGAGCTTTATTTATTTATTTATTTATAATTAATACAATTTCAAAGTCGGTCCTACCATTGGTTTCTGAATAACACTTTTTCGATGTTATTCGTCTTCATAGGCGTTGACTTTTGAAAAAAAAAAGGTACAGTTTTAAACTCCCGGCACATGCCCACGCGATCCGTTAATCGCTCCTGCATTTTGCTTTCATCATTCAACGGCATCATAATGCCGTTGAATGACGAATAACATCGAAAAAGTGTTATTCAGAAACCAATGGTAGGACCGACTTTGAAATTGTATTAATTATAAATAAATAAATATATATATATATATATATAAATATAAGATTACATTTACATTTTTTATGAAAGAGTGTGGCAATAATTAATTTTTACACTGCCCAGAGGGCGTTTTTTTAGCTAGTATATAAAAACATATATTAGCAGAAGTAGCTGGCATTGCTTTAATAAAATAATATCTTAAATCACATTTTGTTAAACAAAGATTTATTCTACAACAACTTTAGATGTTCTTTCCAAATATGCACATTTTGGGGAAGCATACTGATCTAACACTTTGAAATCAGAATTCGAAAAAAAAAAAAAAAAAATTAAAAAAAATTACCGAATATTAACACAAATAAAATTCAAACCTAAAAATCAAAAATGTTTAACTGATCAAGTAATTGCGCATTTAGGTCAGCAGTATTCCATTTATACAAATTTGAGTAGAGATGATAGACAAATAAAAATTATTCTCTTTCATCTTATTAAGTAGGATGACTATTTTCTATTAGGTAATGATATATAATTGAGACATTTTGTCTAACTTAAAAGACCACTAAAAATTTGGTATGCAAACTTAGGCAAAAGGTGACACTCCCTTGGCTTTTAGACATTAGTTTTCTGAAATACCAATTTTATTTTCCTTTCTATTCAAATGAAACCTTTCCAATTAATTATACAACAAAATGTTCTGGGACACACCCAGCCCTCCTACCCGCCACCCGTGGAGGTAGGGCCATTTCTGTGGGTGCAAATTTGCTTTCTGGATGAATTCGATCTTCCTGATCAATTTCAGGACCAAAATATTCTAGGTGCCCCCACTACCCAAATACCTTTAAAACATTACTCATGAGAAATAAGAATTCGGCAGATAAGCGACACCAGATAATCAGCATTTACATTTCATCTTGGATGATTTGGACTGTCATTTTTAACTAGAGGGTTTCGCAAGATGATAATGGATGGAAGATTAAGGAACACCAGTATTAATATATAGATGAGAATTTTAGTAATATATAAGTAGAAAAAAATTATAAAAACAGCAAATGTTTATGTGCAAAGTAATTTGGGTCTTTAATGTTTGCTATTCTATTTTCATTTATAAACCTTTTGTATTACAACTATACCAGAAAATTTCAATTGATTTTACAATTAATACTGAAAAAATAATTTAAAAAAAAAAAAAACAACTTCAGAACTACAAGCTCACAGATTGAGTTCAGAAAAAAAAAAAAAAAAAGCATTAAAATTATTTGATTCTGAAACTTATGAAAAGAAACTTTTATTAATTTGCTTAAAAATATCACAATGCCTCGACTGCATAACAAGAGTTTTAAATTATTCATATAAAGGAGAAAAACTAATGCAAAATTCTATTGTCTAATGATTGTTTTTACAGGAAGCTTCACATCCTTTGACAAGAGATGCCAAGTACCGGTAGTAACTAGCAGAGGCATGTATAAGTAAGTAGCATTCACCCTCATGCCCTTATCATGAGGGTGGAGGTATTTGAAGATTCAAACCATCACTGACATAATTCAAATATTGACCACAGCAGACACCTATTATGGTTTGGTAGAAGTTTCATTTATAAACAACAATATGATGGAAAATGAAAGTATACAATTAAGTACGACAGTGAAAATGACATGAATCATCAAGAGAAAAATGACAAGTTGGAATGCACATACAATCATAACAGACATAAACAAATACTCTACTCTAGTCAGGTCCTTAACTTATTTGTTTAATGGCATATCAACCCTTGTGGGTTATTTAATGCTGAATCTCATTTCCTTGGGGGTTTTTGTATATACGATTTATAATTTTCATTAACTTCATGTGTATCAATAAATTAGTAGAAATAATTCTATAGTTGGTTGGGTTATTTTGTTTAATGGTGTATCTACCCTTGTGGGTTATTTAATGCCAAACTTTTTTGTGTACACGGTTTATAATTTTCATTAACTTCATGTGTATCAATAAATTGGTAGAAATATGTTGGTTAGTTATTTTGTTTAATGACATAGCAACCCTTGTGGGTTATAGAAATAATTTTCATTAACTTTGCATGTTTCAATGAACTGGCAGAAATAATTTATTAACTTGCAAACAGATCTATTTGCCCAATTAATGGGACCTGAACAGGTCATACCGCTCCAGGTCATAGTGGACCAGAAAGCAATGGCAATGAAGGTGTACTTCACACTCCCCATAGTTCATAATTGAAACTTCATCATTAGATGCAGTTTCACATCATATCCAGGACACTAAATTGAGGGAAATATTTTTATGTTGATTTTTCATTAACTTTGTATATCAACAAACTAGAAGAAATAACTTCATGTGTTATGATAAACTGGTGGTTGACTCTCAGCCATCACTTATATGATAAAAAGAGTTGGGTGTTTGCAAGAAGAGCAATTTGAAGAATATGGTCAGGATAACCATATAGATGCTAGGGTTTGACATGATCAGTCAATTAATCAAAGGGGCTTCTCCAACCACCCGTCTAGCTCAAGTAAGGGCTGAAGTGGGGTGTTGCATGTCATAGGATGACTTAGTACACGAGTCATAGACAGCACAGTCACCAAAATCCTGTCCTCAAGCACTCATGTCCAATAGGTGGCTCTATTGGGGAGGGGGCTGTTACCCTTTTGCAAAGGTGAAGTCAACATATTCTACAGCCCTAGCCAACAGGGTGGAAAAAGGATAGAAAGTCTAAAGAAGAAAGGGTGTTACTTGACCATTATAGCAGAAAAGAATTATAGACATATTTTGTTTACAAAAACCACTCACATTTATTTCAGATATTACATTTCTTTTTTCTGACCTGTCTCCAAAGGAAGACATGGCTTGGTTTTGCTGAGTCAATTGAGGCAAAGAGTTACTCTTTCTTTTATAAATCAATGCCTTGAATGACGAATAACATCGAAAAAGTGTTATTCAGAAACCAATGGTAGGACCGACTTTGAAATTGTATTAATTATAAATAA
Source organism: Doryteuthis pealeii (assembly GCA_023376005.1). NCBI lineage: Eukaryota > Metazoa > Mollusca > Cephalopoda > Myopsida > Loliginidae > Doryteuthis > Doryteuthis pealeii. Next base: position 56,628,121 of record CM042152.1, read on the forward strand.
ATAAATATATATATTATATATATATAAATATAAGATTACATTTACATTTTTTATGAAAGAGTGTGGCACTACCTTCCAACAATATAATACTATAAGCTCTTCTGCCCCCTGGGTGTATATATTTAGGTGCAATAATATATATGCATATCTATATAAGTATGTATGTGTATAGTCAGAGTGTATGTTTGGGTAAGCATCTGTAACGGCTGTGTGTGGGCATAGGTAGCATATATGTAGATATGTACATATGTATAGTAGTATCAAAAGCAGAACTAAACAAGTTAGTGGGGTTAGCAGATTTTAATAAATGGATGAAAGGGTTAGTTTTTTTTTAATGTCCATCATGAACAGAATTATTTGGCGCTAGTACAGTCAGAAGTCAGTAAACAAGGTTCTGAGAGGTCCACATAAAGGAGGATTCTTTTCCAAAAGCAAGGCCTTTACATATATATAAGGGAGAAATTAGAAGATAAGCAGAGGAGTTGAGGTCCAGGGCAGTGGGTGTTGTGTTACCACCCCTGCCCCTGCCCACAGTGGTTGGTCACAAGAAGAACACAGACAACAGAGTTAGGTGATTGTTAGACAGAATGGGATAATCATGATAGTGGACCAGCACCCAAGTCCGTATTGTGAAGTGTCACATGTAACCCAATACCTGCCAAGCAGAATAAATTCAAAGAGAAAATAAAGAAATGGCAAGTGTATTCTTGGAGTTCATTTTTGCATCTTTTTTTTTCGGGGGGGTGGAACTGACTTGTAGCTTGTATGGTTTTCCCCAAAACCTGTGACCAACTAATTGTTACTTTGTTAATTAAAACAATGAGGGGTTGAGTTGTATATCAGGTGAAACTGGGCAAGTTGCAACAAAACATTGTGAAATACTTAAGCTTCACATCACTCAAATTTACTATTTTGTGTCTTGGTGTTCAACTCACTTTTTGAATTTAAGTAAATCTCTAAAGTCTCAAATTACAGCCTATAAACCAATCAAATAGTACTCATGTTTTTTCCACAGGCTTATTTCAGCAGATGATGAACTTTGACATGTCACCTGTCCATCACGCCTTTGCAAATGTTTGAATACACTCGCTATAGTCAAGTATGTGCGTGTATGTGAGGCCATTACACAGCAATAGGTCTTAAGAAAATACTCAAAATTATTAAATAGAAATGGATGAAAAAAATCTCAAAAAGGCGATGCAAATCCAGCACACAGCAAGGAAAAACCAAAAACATGAGTTTGCCACAATGAGGTTGAGTCAAAGAGACAATCCATGGAGTGGAAACATACTGATTCTCTGGTATTGAAGTAGTTCTGGATGAAGCAATCAGTGAGAAGCTCATGCTGACAGTCTTCTGAGACATGAAAGAACCCATCACTATTGATTTCCTTGAAAAAGCTGCATCAGTAAACAGTGCTTCCTATTGCCAACTCCTTAGAAAAATTCACTGTGTATATTGAAAGACCCATGTAAACATTTCCTTTAGTTGACACAGATATTAACCCCCCTCCAATATGCTCTACACCTATATTTAATGCCCTAATTTTCATCACTGCTGGTTTGCTAAACATGAGACAGATGGTTAATGACTTTTTTTCTATTTTAACAATGATAGATTTCCTTTTCCCAATTGAGTTCAGTAAGAAACATATAACCACTGATTTAAGCACCAATTTAGAGTATCAAAATCATTTAGTGTAACTACACAATTTGAACTAAAATAAATTATAAAGTAAAGCACAAAGCACTAAACAATAAATTCCATACAGTGTGTTTGTTATATACTACAATTCCTCAATGTAAACAAACTCTTAGTAACTACTATTAACAGAATGCTAGTAGTAACAGGTGGTTAACCAACAACTGAAAACATTCCATATCCCATGAATCATAGCAAAAACCAAGGCAATGACTTTGAGTCAAAAGTAATTTTGATAAATTTAAAAAGTCAACCTGTCAATAAGTTCACCTGTCACTCAATAGTGAAGAAAAAGAAATTTAGCTCATTGACCTTGTGTCACATCCTACTCATGGCAGTTGAGTTGGGTAGATGCATACCAATATTTTAAAACAATTGTAAATCTGTACTCTTAAATGATGGCTAAATCAGTGGTTAATATACTAGTAAGAAATAATCTACCCAGTGATATTTATTTTATTACCTGATGTGATAAGTTGTGTAAATAGAGACAATAAAAATTTAAAAAAAAAAACATTGCTTTCAATATCAACTGAGACAATAATAGTTTCTTTTCATGTGCATAAAAATGTTTAATCTCATGCAACCTGGGTTATTTTTAACTCTTTACATACTTTAAACTGCTCATAATGGCTCTCCCACCATTGTGATCCTACTGTAACCACTGGCAGTGGCTCTTGCACATGTCACTTGTTTACACTCAGATTACAATAATAATAATAGGACTTTATTTGAATAGAATGAGTTCTGAGGTGAATAGATAGTGAACTTTGAAATATCCCATCATACAGGTAAAAAATACCAGGAATATTTGGTAGGCAGAGAGTTAAGAAACTGACAAATTTTTTTTTTAAAAACAACAAAAAAAGCCCTGCTATAATGATAATCATAAAGTGTGTAACAAAACAATAATTTCTGACAAAATGCAATTTGGTTATCTATAAATTGATATTAATTAATATAATTAAATGCAGGTTCATACTAGGACAAACAAAAATGCTTTTACTGTGTGCATATAAGGGGAAGAAAAAGAAAACATCACATATGTAAGGATGGAAGTCCTTAAATTTTAATGATATTCTGTCTTTAAAAAAAAAATACAAATGTTTTATGTTGACCCAATTCCAACACGTTTGCCAAGAGAAAAATGAAAATAGTACAAACCATAAGGAAACAGGAACTAGAGAGAGAGAGAGAGAGAGGAAACAAACAAAACAATAAAAGAACTTGCAAGTAGAAAATATAGTTTCTTATTGTGTATCACAAATTCATTTGATTGCTGTAGGTAAACATTAGCCGCATTTTGATGGTCATAAGAAGAGATTAAACAATAAGAAGGTTGGATGGTAATTTCACAGCATAATAGATAGAGATTAGAAAGACAAGCAGAAAATAATATCAGAATAGTGGCCACAATAGTTAGGAAATTGGGGGGGGTGCAGAGGAAATTATACAGTATATATCAGATTGACATTTAGATTAATCAAGAAGAAAAATGCACAGCCTTTATTTCTTTAATGATTTTTCCTCAATACTCCTTCTCAATACTCACAAAATGATGTAGCCATTGACTATTTGGATTAATTTGTATTATTTGTATTTTTCAGACTATTGTCCTCATCTTTATTGTTATATATATATATATATATATATATATATATATATATTTTGGCCATTGTTCCCAAGTTAAACAAGAAACACCTGTAGAGGGCAGGAGGATGCATCAGCTGCAATGTGTTATATATATTTTTAAAATGTTTTTTTTTTAAATTGGGCGTTATTATGAAGCATTAAAAATGTATAAATGAATGAACTCGATATTATGGAGTATTGGATTCACTTATTTTTTAATTATTTTTTGTCATAAATTTTCAGGTTTGTTAGATAATTTATGAAAATTTATGACAAAAATAATTAAAAAATAAGTGAATCCAATACTCCATAATATCGAGTTCATTCATTTATACATTTTTAATGCTTCATAATAACGCTCAATTTAAAAAAAAACATTTTTTTTAAATATATATACCGAGAGAAGCATATGGAGACCACCTAAAATACAACATATTATATATATATATATATAAACATGTTTCAGTCGATGCTGTATTATTCAGATTTTTTGGACTGTTGTCCTTTTATTGTTATATACACACAATATTTAGGACAATGTGTTCTTCAGGTATTCCTTGTTGAACTCACGGGCCTTCATGTAACTGAACCCTTTATTTAATCCATTGGTTCAATCCTAACCATGTGTGAAAATAAGAGAATACTTAATATAGCTTAACACTTGTACCTGGTCATGGTTAATGGAATAACAATCTACTCCAATGGATTAAATAAAGGGTTCAGTTCGAGGTTCCGATAAGGCTCCTGATTATTACAAGCAACACCTGAAGAATGCCAGAAGGCACATCAAAAACATTATGTATATAACAATAAAGATGAGGACAACAGTACAAAAAATGTAAATAATAAAGAATTTGCACTTTCAAAAATATGTGGAGTTTTATGTAAAATAGAACAATGGAAGTCTTAAAATGTGTTGGATGATTGCTTTTCAGTTATTGGATCAGATGCTTCAAGATATGAAGGAAAGAAATGTTACTTTTGGTCAAAGTATCAGGAAGAGATTTGTTTTCATCAGATAGTTTCAGTGATTCCAGTGATAGGAGAATATGAGCTGATCAAATCACAAATTGATTGAAATCAAAACATTTATAGATAATAAACAATGGTTGTGTAAAAGATCAATACTAATCTCAACCAACAGAGATGCTAACAGGATAATTGAAGAAATTCTTCAGTTACAGGCTTATATAAAAAAAAAAAATTTAAAAGAGGTGCACTGCATAATGGTTAGAGTCATAGGAAATGGTCTATTTGACTCAAGTTCAAATCCTGAACAAAGGTGTTTGCATTTCACATAGCACTAATACCCTTGGGAAAGGTATAAATCCAGCTATACTCCTTCCAGCTATGGGTAAATAGTTGGGCAGACTGGGATCTTCAACCTTGGTTAGGCAACCTGTCTAGAGAAGGAAAACTCTGAATTCAAACCTGTTAAACTCTGCTTAAAAAATTGACCTTGTGTCACATCCTGTTTGTGCAGGGGATATATGTGTAGTATATTAAGAAAATTGAAAAAACACAGGTTTAAATAAGTTGAGTGATAAGTTTATTGGCCGATGCTGCAGTGTTTCGATCTATTAATTAGATCATTTTCAGGGCATTTGAACACACACACACACACACACACACACACACACACACACACACACACACACACAACCTTGAGGTTTGTTTCGATGTCGTTTATCACAAAAGATTTATACACACACACGCAACGACACACACAAAACACCTAAAAATGCACAATGCCTTTTTTCGATACACACACTCACACATACTCACACCGTAAAAGAGAATATTTGACGTCCTATTTTTTCAGCGTCTTTTCTTCAGACTTCAAATTTTGAACTGATCAACAAGGACTATCATTTGCTTTTCTGTTATTCTGTGATAATTTTTTTTTTTTTTTTTTTATCACAGGTTGATCCATGTCCATCAAGAAATATTTTAGGTAGGGCAGAATTACAATTTAAAAAATCCTTGCTTTCTCCACAACCAATTTGATGTTGCTACCTCATAAGTCTGAGCACCAAATAATCTATATGTGCATGAAAAGACAAAAAACATTGCTTATCAAGAAGTTGCTATGATTTACATAAATCACTTTTTGACATTGATGAATTGTTTACATTGTCAAGTGAAGTGCTATCAATATAATCTATGATGATAGCATGGGTAAAACAAGTTTCTCATTTTGAGTTATATTTACAACCTGAAAATTTTGTCATTAAGTTTTTGGTCTCGTCAAAAAAATTTGTGAACTCATATGTCACTTTTTGTTTCATGTCAAACATGAGAGAAAATAATGGTTCAGTTGTGTACATACAATCATTGCCCCCCCACCATCTCACCCACAATGTTATCTCTCCTGTCATTTATGCAAGACAACATCTACAACTTATGTTTCTTCTAATATAATAAATGTGAAATGTCAGTCACATTTTTTCAACTTTGATCCTAGAAGCTGTTTCCCCAATATATCATACCATTTTAGAATCAGACTATCATGAGCAAATTAAAAACATTTTGGGCTGAATTCGAATCGCAATCCTGAAATTTTAGATCCCCAAGTTTTAAATAATGCGATTGTTCTTGGCAATTTTTTTACGTGATTATTTAAACAAAATTTCATGTTTTATAATAATTTTAGGAGTAATCAAAATTAATTGCAAATTTTCAAACAAAAGTCACCCGTGAAATAGAAATAATTGCTTGTACTGAGAGTAAGGATCTATGTACATGAAATTGTCTTTAAATTAAGTGTTATTATTAGGCAAAATGTCCAAGCTTAACTGCCACCCAATAGGGTAGCTTTTAAGCTAGTTTATATATATATGAGAGAGAGAGAGAGAGAGAATGAACAAAAATGATAAAACAAATAAGAGTATTTTTTATAGTCATTTATTGTTTTCTTCTTCTCAACTAGTTTTGACCTTAGGTCATCATCAGGAGAAAAGGTTTTGTGAAGAAATATCTTCTTTTTTTTTTTTGGTTTTTAAAAATGGCTTTTAAAAGAGTTGATATGCTATAAAACAAGCAACAAGAAATGAATTGCTAACATAGCATATCCATTTGTTGAATGAAAATTATTTTTAGTATCCAAGTATCTTTAACTGACTATTCTACTATCACAGACAGCTAGCAGCAAGTTCCCCATTTGGAAGACGTGTATGTATATGTGCATGCGTGTACATTTCAGTTTTTCCTTTATTTCATTTAATCTAAGTCATAATAAACTTTTAATTTTCTATTCAACTTATTCTTTTTTGATATTAACAAAACTTATTTCACATTGGATAAGATCTAAGAAATGCAATTTTTTTCTCTATTCAACCGATAAAATCAAAAGAAAAAGCAAGTTTAATATTCAACTAAAATGACGCTCGTGTGAATATAGAGAAGGGTAAAAAGAAGAAGCAGATTATTCTTGCTTTGCATAACCCTAGCCCAGTGGTATACAACAATTAGAGCTCATTTTAGTTTGAATAACATGTTGAGATTACTGTTTAGAAAGACCTTGAATTATAAGATTCACACTTAAAGATTAATACATACACACAGAGGTCATAGCATTAATATATCTTTTTAAGAGTGAACTTGTGAAGAAATAAATCAAGAAACTTGAAAACTGTCTTTAAAAACAATAATGTTGATTTATGTGCAGTCATTTGATATCCAGATTTTGTGCAGTTGACTCTTCTTCTTTCAATCTCCCACCCTCCTGGCATAAACTAAACAGGTACTTTATTCCACCTTTAACAATAATTTAACTACAAAGGTTAAGCAGCAAGTCACCTTGAATGGAAATTTAAAATTAAAAAAGTAGAACACCTTAAGCCGGATGTAATTCATTTGTGTATGTCTATTCTGACCTGTCCTATTGGAAAAATAAGGATGTTATGACGTAAGTTTATAAAAAATATTTCCTTGATATAGCCATGTTGGAAGGGGAGGGAGGTGCTTAGAAATAAAAATGCAAATCAACAATTTAACCTATTTTAAAAGGAGTTCTGTTGAAGTGTTTTATTAAAGTATGGAAACTCACAATTGATAGTATTCTTACCTGGACTAGGAGCCTCAGCTTCTTATCCCATAGTTGAATAAATCGTGTGGTCCCAGGGAGAACCTGCCTCCTCATCTAAGAGGGGCAGGGCTGTGTTTATTTCCCAGTGCATGAAGTGCCCCAAAAAGAGAATGCTGAGGAGACCATGCTTTGTTTTCATTGGCCATTGCATAAGCTTCAGTTTGTGTGTGGCTCCTTCCCACATAAAAATGGCTTTATGTTAATCTGTCCTGGTCAGGGCAGGGGAAAATAAACCTTTATATGACTGAATTTTTTGAATGATTAAAGAAAAAACATTTTGAAACAAAAAAAATCTGATTTGCTCGGATTATGATTCTTTAAATTATGATACAATCACATTTGAGATTAGATTTACTTTATTTTCAAGAATCACTGTATATTCCTTTGTGTGGATCAATTCTTGACTTATGGTCATAAAATCATTAATCTATAGAATTTATATATATTTTGGAAATCTACAGAAATAATTTTTAAAGCCAAAAAGTCATACCTAGTCTTTTAGATGATGTTTGAATTTTAACTTTACAAAATTATTACTCATGTAAAGTTTTATATCAATTTTCTGCCTCAAAATTTGACCAATACAATAAAAGGAAAAAAAAAAAATTGAAATTACAATAACTAAACTTCAATAGACATTGCAAACAAACAAAATAGTAATTTATATTTGTGAGTACTTAAAAAAAAATTTGCATTATTTTATACTAAAATATTTTACTTACATTGAAAATATTTAAAAGGAGGTGCTGCGCTTAGCGTAACGGTTATCATTATAAATGAATTGGCGACCAGAGTTCAAATCTGGACAAGGCTGTTTGTGTTTCACTTCATGCTAATGCACTTAGGAAAGGCAAAAACCCATTATTCTCCTCCCAACTATGAATAAGTAGTAGGGCAGACTGGGTTCTTTAGCCTTGGTTAGGCAAACAGTCTAGGAGAAGGAAAACTATGCAAACAATATTTACTCTGCTTAAAAATTAACCTTGTGTCGTATCCTGCATGGTGGATGGGTTGGGTAAATGCATACATTAAAAATATCAATCATCTATGATTATTCTAAAAGAATTTTCCATCACATATATACATTTTTTTCTTTCTCCAAATAGATGAAAGATAAAAGAATTGTTATATAAATACCTGAAAATACTTCTTACATATTATTTCAAACCAATGGACTATGTCAAATGACTATTTGAACTTTTGAGGTCAAGTTTTTGAAAGAGACCAAAACTCCTTTTCAAATCTACACTGGTTAAGGGTTGAATGGACTCAATAGTTAAAAGGAAGCTTGAAACTATTTTCTTTCATACTTATTCATTCAAAGAAATAGAGATGACCTGCTAAATGATTAGTTGATCTGGAAAATGCTTTAGAAAATACTTTATTTGAATTGCATCGAGCATAAAAGTAGATATGAAATAAAATATTCATGAATAAGTGTTAGTTAAACAGAAAAACATCAATTACCAAGCTATAAACTAAAATGAGTAAACAAAAATAAAATAGAACTATAATAATATTTAGAAAGAGTTTGTCTGTCTGTATGTCCTTGATATTCACCAAATGGTTTATTGTTGAGATATAAAAAATTGGTCAGCCTACTTACTAGATTGAGCAAGGTATAAAACTCAAAATGAATAGGGAATTTTAGGAATTCTAGGAATATGATAGAATTTTTTTTTTTTTTCATAAAATATGAATTTATAAAATAAAGGATTTTTTTAATGGTTACTTAGCAAAGAGAAGGATAATCAAAATAAGATATCGAACTAACAAAATGGATTTTATCATAGAAAAGTTGTCTTTTACAATTCTGGTCTTTCAAGAAGGAAGAACAACCCTGTATTATATATACTTAGAAGTTAAGTATGCAACATTAAATGGTCCATATTGTTTTACTAAATACATGCCCAGTATTATTGATTTATATATAGTTTGTTTTATTTTGATGTATATTTAAAGTTATCTAACATATAGAATTTTACGAGAAAATTATTTACAAACAAGAAATAGTCACATAATGTTCTTCTACATTAAATTTTAAGATGTTTGTGTATTTAACTGTATCCAGTTTAGGTTTGCACATGTCCGCTTTTCCTTATGAGTTTAAATTTAACAACAGTTTCATCAATCATGCTTACCCCCTCTACTTCTTTTGTTTTTTTAGATTCAATGAAACAGGGTTTTAAAATAATGTGTTCTGTAGTTAAATTTAATATTTTGCAATTAAATTATTAATTAATAATAATAAGATTATAAATGATCATTTATAATTTATTATATGGTGGAAAAAAACTGTTCTCTTTTTATTATAGTTTATTGTAAAACAAAAACATTTTTTTTTCATTTGACACCCCATAAAAGAAAAACCTTAAATATTTGAATTAATTTGAATTTAAATGTCAGAAACTTGGTTTTATTAGAAAGAAAATATATTTATTTGAATTTTACAGCAAAATTATTTTTTTATGTCTATTATTAAAAAAATATAAGATTTCTAAGATCTGTTTATATTTTTTATGAAAGAACATGGCAAAAATTAATTTTTACACTGCCTGGAGGGTGTTTTTTCTTTTTTTTTTGGGGGGGTACTAATAATGATAATTGACAATGTTTCATCTAAACGATAGAAATAAAAAATAAAAATGTTATTAAAATTACAAGTGTAAAAAATAACAGCAACATTTGAGAGGGATGAAGAAACAGAATAAGGGATAAGTTTATAGGTTTAATTTGAGCTTCTTCAAACCAGCTGATATATTTAATCAGGCTTCTCTAGGTAAAGGAGATGTGCATTCAAGTCTCACTAAGAGGCCATCTTTTATTGTTTCTGTTCTTCATTGTTATAAATTGATAAACCAATTGAGTTGGGATAAAAAAATTAAAAAATAAAATACAAATTCAAAATTAATGTTTTTAATGAGTCTAGAAAAATTGATTTTAAGTAAATATCCAGACTCATAAAATATCTATAAACATACTAAAATTAGTCAGAAAAGACTAAATAAAAGTAATATCACCACTTATTAGAATAAAGAGGATAAAATAATGAAAGATTTGCCAAAAGTTGCGGTGCCAGCTTTTAAGTTTGAATCTCTGCCAGTGCCCCGCCCTCCAAACAAAGACCCTTGGGTTAATCTATTTAAATCCTTTACAATCGATAATATTGTTTATGTATTTTGAATTGGTTTTGGAAGATTCTTAAGGTCCCTAAGCTTAGCTTGGCACAAGGCCAGAAGTATAGAGACCCCAGTGAGAAACAAGCTATGCTACTCATGTACTGAGTTGGTGAGGGCCAATATCAAAGCTGGAACCTTGTGGTTCCTTGGCAGATGCTCTACCAACTGAACTAAACCGGCCCTAAGCAAATGTAATAGGGTGAAATATGGGGCTTGAATTAACAAATTAAACCACAGCTTTTCATTGCTCAAACTTACCTTCAATGGGGAGAGAAGATCAGCTGCATTGGCTTGTGCCTTAAATTAGCTCACTGAAAATTATTGCAATGGAAATTTTATATGCAATTTTTTTAAATTCTAATAATCATTCTTATTACATGGTAAATTACAAAACACAGAAAGACTTTTATGAGCTAATTGTTTTGATATATACTCAGCAATGTTATACAGCAATGGATCACTGACTGACAAATCATGCTGGCTGTGGACAAATTTATTACCATGCATTTTAGGGGGGAAAAACCCAGCATACACATACTCTCAATATCAAGAAGTCTTCTTGCAAACATAATCTGGCCATTACTGTCAGCAGCGATTCGCACTGAATGAAGCACATCTGTAAAATTGTCAAGAATACTGAGGGTGTCCTGGCATCACACTGGGAGACCTTTGTCAGGTGCTCTCTGGCTATTTATTTAAAGCTGTATATAGCTATGGTGCTGCCACACTTGGAATTTGCATCACCAGTCTGGAAACCCTACCTCACTCAGAACATTGACCTCCTGGAAACTGTTCAAAGACGTGCAACCAAGCGAATACCTTCTTTTGGTAAACACTCACAAGGTTATTAACCATCTTGCTAACAGCAACCTTGAGCACTTTTTTGATTTCCATGTGTGTAACACATGTGGGTATGCCTACAAAGTCAGAAAGCAGCACAGCTCCCATGACTTTTGGAAATAAATTTTCATGTTCAGTTCCTTCAGCATGGAACAAACTACCTGCATCAGTTGTAAATCAACAACACTATACCTGATACCACCCCCTCCATACTCACACGCATATATATCATGACTATACACTGTTCATTTTCCTGACATTTGTACATTATTCTATGTGCTATACATGCACATTTTAGTTGTAGTGCACCTGAGCATTGTACGCAATTATTATTATTAATAATTCCAAATAAAGGGAAGTACTCGATAATTAACAGTTATCCCCCCATGAGAAATTATAAGGATTGAGATAAACACAAACACCCCAATATTATTATTGGATTGGAAATTGTTTTATTCTTTAGCTTTTTAATGTTATTGTGCTAACAAAGATCTTGGTATAATGTGTTATTTTTCATTGTGTTACACTACATCATATTTCCTACTGTATATTTACTTTCACAGCAACAGCATGTTTTAATGAATAGAACACACAATATTTAACTACTAAGTAAATATTTTCAGTTATGAAACTGAAAACAAATTGCAAAAGCATGTATATCTCTATATAAAAGCCAGTGTCTATTCCTTTGTAAAAAAAAAAAAAAACATGTCATGCTATATTATTAGTTTTCGTTTATATATATATATATTATATATATATATATATATATATATATATATATATATATGAGAAGTAAACAAACAATGTATTTTTGATATGGCTTTTAGCCAACAATTTTTGGGAGAATATGTGCTTAATTGAAGTCATACCTAATTTTGAAATTTAATTAGTTGATAATTAATGCCCGCCTAATTCATTAATCATCAACTAATTAAATTTCAAAATTAGGTATGACTTCAATTAAGCATATATATATATATATATATATATATAATATAATAATATATTAAATTAAACAAAAAAGTATTTAAAGTATGAATGGATGAAAAAATTAAAATGATAACTACAATGCCAAAAGTATATTCCCAACAATAAAACAACAGACTGTTAACACTACTGTGTGTGTGTGTGTGTGTGTGTGTATGTATATATATATATATATATATATATATATATAAATCACAAATGGAATTGTTAAACAGATGTGTCTTTTGTTTAATTCAACATGCATAAATGAAAGAATACTGCCCAAATACACATTATATATATATATATATATATATATATATATATATATATATATATATATATATATATATATATTAAGTGGCATTAGTAATTTTTACCCAAGAGTGCTCAATATATCATAATTATTAAAAAAACTTGAAGATATTAACAAAAATGTATAATCTAATTTTTTTTTAATTATCCTCATCTATAGTGTTATATACTGTAGCGATTGTCTGCCCTTGCAGGGATGGACTTGAGCCCAAAAGAGTTATCTTCCCTTGCCGCCAGGAAGGTGGCACTACTGCCTGGCTATTTAAACTCAGCCCGGGAGGCTATCTGCATCTCTTTGGTATGGCATTCACAATGATGCACTAGACCAGTGGTGTCTCTTTCAATCAAGGTGGGGGGGGGCCTTGCTACCCAGCTATAGGCTTGTACCAATGTGATTACGTAGCTCTTCATAGAGATCCTACCAGATGGGTCATATACAGTGACTCTCCTATTCTATAAGGACTCTGTTCTACTTCCTAAAGACTTTCATCCTAAACTGTGTGTATCTATGTTGTATATTTCATGTTACATTCATTCAAACAAAGTCTGTATTGTTATCATATGTACCTCTTTGTTTGGATTTTATTACATATATGTTCACCTACATTAGAGACTTCTCTGTAGCCTCCTAACGTATTATAAGAACCAGTTTTGTCCACTAAAGCCAAAACCACATTTAATTCTTATAATACTATGTTTCAGCCAATGTTCTTCAGGTGTTTTGTGTCAAACTCAGTAACCTTTTTGTCGGACTAAATGGATAATGGAATGAAAACAATCTACCCCAATAGATTAAATAAAGGGTTTGATTCAAAGTTCTATGAAGGATCCTGATTCCGACTGGAGGCTCCAGAGTTCAACAAAGAATGCCTGAAGAAGGCCAGAGGGCACCTCAGCCGAAACATTGTGTATATAATTACTTTGGGTTCAAATTAATTCATAGGTAGAAATAAAATAGTCTATAAAATTGATCAGTATTATTTAGATTTTTCAAACTGTTGTCTTCATTTTTACTGTTATATACACACTGTTTTGGTTGATTCTTGTTATAACCAGGAGCCTTCATAGAACTTCGAACTGAACTCATTATTCAAACATTGTGTATATAACAACAAAGATGAGGACAACAGTCCAAAAAATCTAAATAATACAAATTATCAAGCATCATCTCAAAAATTCAGACAAATATTAAGAAAGATGCTTCTAACTTTAAAAAGAACTTAAATGCTGCTTAAATGTCAACTCATAGCCAATAAAAAATGTTCCCATTATATTATCTCTGTCCTATGAAAGTAGTAGTTATATTTAGTGTATAAAATTCATATGCAAATGTAACAACCATTATAGGAATGAGATAGTAATTAATTCCAAATAGAGAAAAAAAGTACTCTATAATTAGCATTTACCTCCCTTGATAAATTATAATGATTGGGGTGAGCATTTTTTTTTTAAATATCAAATTCTCTCAAACAGCAAACGTTGTGTATTGGTATAATAAATACTGATTACAAAAACTAGATTTTTTACTTACACCATTGTTTGAGGAAATAGAATCACAGATTGCCTACTAAAATGCACCAAAAATATCCTCATTTTTGCAACATTTAGCCCAGAAATTGGTTAGAAAATTTCGTAATTTCAATATTCAAAACAGAGAAGGTTGTCATTTTAAACGAAGTGAATAAAATAACTAGAATCAAAATATACCCCCCCCCCATCACTACCAACAACACCTTTGATATGCTGCTTTTTACTTAATAATCAAACCGTAACAGTGATAACATTTTAAAAGATTGAAATCTATTTCCTCAAACAAAGGCCAAGTTTTGAAGAAAAATATTTTGTGTGGTAATTTGCAATTTTCACCACACGGGAGATATTACAGTTCCAAAATCGACCTACCCCTAATGAGCATGAACAAAAACCCCATGTTATTATTAAGTTGCAAATTGGATTGGAAACTGCTTTATTCTCTAAGTTAAATCATTTTGCAACTTCCATTTTTGCTGTGTTAGAGTAACATACTTACAAAAACAAGATTATTATAAGATAGAGAACATACTTTATACAATTTTGTAGAATTCCAACTACACTATACAGAAAATTTACACACACACACACGCACATACAGGGTGTCCATAAAGTCCATGTGCACTTTAAAGAATTTTAAAGTGTTAAATGCACACGGACTTTGTGGACTGTATAGACACTAAAAGGAAGTTAGTTGAAAGAAACTTTCAATAAATTTCCATCCTTACTAGAATAACAGCCAAGCAAATACTTCCAATCATATCAGTTGAATGCAATAAACAACAATGCTAATACAACCACAACTTAAAGCAGATTTCTTTTTTTTTAAAACATTAATTATTATTATTACTTCAGTTATAATTACTATTTACAAATAAACATAGAACAATAATGGCCATAAAGATTTTAAGTTCCACCCAAGAATAATACACATCATTATCATTATAGTATAAAATGCATAAAATTCTCTGGGACTTAAAGAAGATACAAACAGATCACCGAATACTGGACGCAAGATGAGACAGTTTTAATTAACAAGAAGAAAAGAACTTGTCATCTAGTCAATTTTATAGTTCTGGCAGAGCACAGAGGGAAAATAAAAGAGAAAAGCTCAACAAATACCTGGACCTTGCCAGAGAGCTGAACAAATTGTGGAACATAAAGGTAACAGTGATACCAGTCATTCACAATTTACAATATAAGTATAATACTAAACCGAATCTTTACAATGTGTCAAGTTAGCTAAACTAAATCTTTATCTTCTAGTTTAATCATATAAAGTAGATATCTAACTAAAAATTTCTTAGCCAGAAACCAATGTTATAATCTTTTTTTCTGGACATAAAAAAAAAAAAAAAAAAAAAAAAAAATTGAGACTTTAAAAAGTTATGTTTCTGTGATTACATTTCTAGTACACAAAATAGCCACTTGGAGGAGCATAAGCATCATCATTGACATGACATTTATCTAATTACTAAAATTATCGTTATGTTTTTAATGGTAACCCAGAAAAAAAGGCACATCATAGCAAGGTTTTTATTAGAATACACTTAAAGTTTTCTTAAAGAATAAAGCAATATACAGTCCAATTTGTAACTGAATGATAATTTTGTGGGGTCAATGTTCACACTGAATATCATTTTGTAATCATCTAAATTCTAGATATTACATAACTATAAAGTGATAATTAGAATGCATCACTCCTTCCTAAATAGAAGTATTAGTATCATCATGGACAACTGTTACAAGAACCTAATGAGTCTTTATTATATAGATTATTATAAGGATAGTAAATTATGCTAGAAATATAAGCCAAAGTAACATTGATGAGCTAGAGTCACCACTGATATTTTTATTAGAGCAATACATTTAAAATGCTCTTATAGAATAAACCAATTTCCAGTCCAATGAATTAATGATAATTTTGTGATGTCTATGTTCATGTTTAACAAAATTTTCTAATTATCTATTAATAATGGACATTATATCTACTTTTCTGTAACCAAAACTATGTCACTGCTTACGTCACATTACCCAAAATCGTCAGACTCAAAATTTGAGCATGCAAACTGAGACGGTCCACATTGTTTGTTAAAACAAGTTTTAATAAATACATGTCTAGTATTATATATTTATATATAGTTTGTTTTATTCTAATATATATCTAAAGTTATCAGAACTAAGTTCCCATTTCAAATTGTTTTTATTTCATTTTACTCCTTTAATAAATTTGATGATTTTACTTACTTATGGTACAAACTCTCTGACATTGAATTTTTAACTCCCACCCCCTCAGGCAATATCTTTCAAAAATTAGTTTTTACACTGCCCGGACGGTGTTTTGTTTTTTGCTTAGTCCAAATAATCGACCTAGTGTGAGAGAACTATGAAATGCTAATTAGAATCTTTCATTCCTTAAATAGAAGCATCAATATCATCATAGACAACCGTTACAATAGAAACCCAATAAATTCACAGGTTTTCTAGTTAAGTGCTCACAAAAACAGGTGTTACTAGCTTAAATTCCAGTCAGTAGGACACATTCTGGATTCTATTAGTAAATCTAGTATTTTACTGAGCTTAGTTGTATGCTACAAGGCCATAAATATGGGTATCCAGTGTAACTCGAACTTACTAACAATGGTGTGCTAATCTAACTTGCTAACCATTACACTATGTGAGGTGCCCGAGTCGTAGTAAAGTAATCCAAATTCTCAATTAATTAAATATCATTTTGTAAAACTTTAGCATGCTTGATTCATCAATATTTCTTATCAGAAATTATCATGAACTGTTTACAAGGGGATAAAAAAAATACAAGTATAGATGGACCCATGACCCTTCCATGATGATGGTGGAATGTGACACAAGGTTGGTTTAATATGGGGTGTCCACAGGAAACAAGCCCCAAAGATGGGTGAAAAGACAAAAGATGTTTTATGAATAAGAAACATAAAGACATTTTTTGATGAAAGGAAGGACCTGAAAAAGATTACTAAGTACAAGAAAGAACTAGGCTCATAATACTAAAAACTTTTTTAAAATTTCAAAGGAGTCGGAAAAAAAAAATATATAGAACAGGTACCTTTTAAATGGGACAAAATTATGAGTACCTAATGTATACATGTAGGTCTATACAAGAAGATGGCAAAATTGTTATTTTGGACAATTGTTCAGCCAGTCCTAGAGCTGAATTGCTGTATAAGAATAAGGTGTATGGCCCAGCATACTCACCTTATTCAGCCCTACTACTAAAGAGGGTGATCTATGAATGTTGTTAATGTTAAGATATTTATGAAACAATTTAATGAGAAATATTTGTTTGATTTAAATGTTTTGGCAGACGTGATGACTTTTTAAAGATACAAGTGGTTGTGGATCAAATTGAATTATGTGACATCTCAGGTGATTCAGCAAAAAATAAAATTGTGTGTGTGTGTGTGTGTGTGTGTGTGTGTGTGAGAGTGAGTGGGCACACTTCTGAAACCAAGTACCAGAAAATCAGCAGTGTACTTATAATAGCAGTTACAAATGATTTTTTTTTTGTATCAGGTTATAAAAAAAAAATAAATAAATAATTTTTAAAAATCTTCTTTAGTCTTTCTTCAGAAAATAAAAAAAACTAGTAAAAATTTTTGACGAGTTTATTGTTTTTCAATGATTTTATTTATTTTAGTATTATTATTTTTTGTGTGTGTGTGTGTAATCTAAAAAAAATGTATTTAATGAAAAAAAAAAAAAAAAAAATTTTAGGTATAGAAATAAAATATAGAATTCAAAGTAGAAGAGAGGATAAAAAAGATTTTAAAAGTAGCCCAATAACACAGATTCTCCAATGACTATCTTGCTACTCATCCCTATCAGTCATGTTGTGAGGAGGGCTTGCCAGGAGTGATTCCTGGCAAGCCCTCCTCACAACATCCAGTATCTGCACAGAGCTGTTCAATGCAAGTTCTTGCTGGTTGGCCTACTCTGGTGTGTCCATGTGTCGGTGTCCATAGAAGAACATCACTGATAAGTTTGTCCTTACTTCTTCAGCATGTCTTTGTCTTACTTGGACGGTTTATGTGATAGGAGGTAAGTGGCCATACAGCTGCTTTCTTGTGAAGTGCTGCTTTGCAGAATTTGTTTATGATCACATACAGTATCCTTATATAGTTCATAACTAGTTTTTTTTCCAAGCATTTGATTAGAGTCTATGTGGTGCAGTCATACAGTAGCACTGACATGGCCACATCTTGGAAGAATTCTCAACTTATTTTATCATATATATATATATATATAGATAGATAGATAGATAGATAGAGAGAGAGAGAGAGAGGAGATAAGATAAGATAAGATAAGATTTCCATGTAATCAATAAGCCGTCTATAGCAGTTTATGACATTCCTAATCGTACACTGACACTGCATTCTGTAGATAAGATATTACTACCTAGGTATGTGAACTGGTCTACTAATTTCAGAGGTTTTTCATTTAGAGTGGAGATATCTCCATGTTTAAAACACATGAACTCCGTTTCATCTGAGTTCACATAGAGGTCAATACTTCTTGCCACCTTCTCTAGGCTATGCAAGAGTGATTTAGGTTATACAGGTGTATTTGCAAGAAGTGCTAGATTATCAGCATAATCCGCATCTGTAATAATTTCTGCAGGTATCGCCTGCTTACCTTTTTTAGCATGAAGCCTTTTTCCTTCATTAGATCTAATGACGTTCATAGTATATAGTCTAGACATATTATAAATAGAAATGTACCTCTTTGTATGACTCCAGTAACTATGTCAAAGAAATGTGTCACATAAATACACACACATACACAGTTTATATTATCTATTATAAATAGAAATCGTGTTAATGTATTTATTTGTAAAACTCCAGTGACAAAGTCAAAGAAATCTGTGTCATTTATTTATATATACACACACACACAGAGTTGAGATTATATATACACATACTTGATAAAAATATGCACATACTCACACAGTTAAGATATATATATATATATATATATATATATATATATATATAGCATACACACAGACACGTGTGCGTGTAGAAATGAAATATGGAATGCAAACTCAGATTTTGTGAACCTAATAATATTTGGTTCCATTGACATAATTGTCAAATTATTTCTTCAGATTTTTTTGGATAATGTTGGCAAAAAAAAGTGGTTAAGATTTATTTAGAAAATAAAAACAAGAATTTATGTTTATTTTTATTTTTTAATCTCTGAAGATGCTTAAAACCAAACAAGAAAGATTATTTCTTTTTTCACGATGATTAAAATATTTACAACAATGAATTATGTAATCTTTATTTATTTGTTTTTACATTATCACAAACTACGTCGTTGTAAAAAGATTTGATTCACGATCATAAAATTGAATTGATGCAGTAAACAAGATAACTAGATGACTGCAAAATATAATATAAACTTTGATTTGTTTTCAATATAAAGTTAAAGCAAAAAAAAGCTGATTAATGTAAGAATTTATTAAGCTTTGCTTAAATAGTCTGACACACAGGCCTCTTACTTACATTGTCTGTCTTAAGTTGTGTGTAGATGTGTAATGGTTTTTGTTCCCATTTTGTTTTGTTTTTTTAATTTTAAAAGTATGCTATTAATTTTTAAGTCATTAAAAAAAAAATCTCAGAAATCAGTGTTTTATTCTTAGTTGAATAAAATTGAATGAACATTAAAACTAGATTTTTCACTATTGTTTCATAAATAAATTCATACGATATCAATTTGAGATTTTGACAATCTTCGAGATCGTTTTTTTTTTTTTTTTTTTTTTTTTTAAATTTAATCAAAGACCTTTTTATAAAAATAGGAAAAAGAAGATTTAAATCAATTAAAAATCAAAACTGTTTATATATTATTCACACTTGAGACAATACAGAAAAATGAAAAACACTTCGGCTAGTACAAAGGTACCCTAACATTTGGAAAGATAAATAAACAAAATTAATTAACATTTGCCTATCAAAAAGTAAGAATAAAATAAACAATAAAACTATATTAAACAACCGATTTGTTAAATTAAACAATATTTGTTTAATGTTTTATGCCATTCCAATTTGGGATTTTGACAATTTTCGAGAACAGATTTTTTTTTTTTTTCATCAGATAAAATTAAATATTTCAAAAAAATATAAGTAAAAATAAAAAGATTAAATTCGGTTAATAATTGAAACGGTTTTGTTTATTAAACTTAGAAGATTGAAATGATATAAAAAAAAGAAAAAAGTAAGTCACTTGGGTCTCTAAGATGTACCCCAACATTTTGAATATATAAAATAAACAAACATAAAATTAATCAATTAAGATCAGCCGATGGGGAAAATAAAATAACCAAATTTTTGGGCATTTTAAGGCGCAGATTAAATTTTCAAGATTTATTTTCGAGGCAAAAAGATGACATCTTCTTCGACGCCGGTAAATAGTCGGATAATAAAATATTAAATAAATTTTTTAAAAATAGCTAAATAAATTCAGTAAATAAAAGCTCTTTTCCTCCCTAACATATCTATGAATTTAACTTCCTTTTTTTTTTCTCCTACTAATACTAAAAAGGAAATGATTGATTTTTATATTGTTAAAAGTTTTCGAACGTCGCAGTATTTATTATCAATGAAAAACAGGTGTGAATATTAATGCTGTTATATTTTCCTTTTTTAGTCTTCTTATGGTACAAAATTATTGTTAAGGATCAGAAATAAATAAAAATTTAAAATAATAATAATAATAATTTACGCATAAAATACTAGACAAATATTAAAAGCATCAAGAAACAGCAATTTAATTTCACAGGCCATTATGATGACACCAAAGTAAACAATCAAAAATAGAAATGATAAACAAAACAAATGCCAACATGGAACCTTTGCCACCGGTGGAATTTGCAGAAAGAAAGAAAGAAAGAAAAAGAAATCACTCATTTGCCAACAAAAACAAATTTATTTTAACACAATTTTTTAGATTTATATTCACCTAAAAACAGAATTTTTTTTAGTATAAACCATTTTTAAGTATGCCTCTTTTTTTTCTGTAAAGGGGACGACAAGGTTTGAAGCAGAAAAGAACAGACATTTTACGTGAAAATAAAGCCTCACTTTTTTCTTTTTTTTTTTTCAATAATAATTGTGGATTATATTGTGAATTTTTAATAAAACATATTTCCTATATATTTAACCAAGCTTTAATATAAATATCCATTAAATCTGCAGAGAAAGCCAATGAGAATATCCTAATAAACTAAATAAAGAAAAAAAAAAAAGACCAAAAAAAAATGAATACGATGATTTGTAGATTGCAGACGGCTGCAAAAATAAACAATTTTAGAATTAATAAACAACAATTTGATGAATTTTAAGATCAATCAAAATCTTCTTGATATTTTTACTGCTTTTTAAAAAAAAATTCAACCATATTTTAAAAAATAAATAAAATGATTTCGTAAAGTGAAACTGGATTAAAAATAATCATTTAATCAAAAAAAAAAAAAGAAAACTATTAAAAGATAAGAGCTTTTTTATTATTTAAATTATTTTTATCCGTTTTCATCAATACATTACAATGTCTCAATTAATCGTTCATAAGAAAACATAAATCCAATTTTTTAAATTTTAGAAATCATACTTTTAAAAAATATTTTTTAGTTTTTATCTACCTACCTGACCCTCTTTTTTAAGTATTTTTTTTTAGAAAATTTTAGATAAAGCATTTTATTAAGTAAGAAAAATAATATTTCAGATGAATTTTAGGATTGATTAAAATTTTTTTTTTTTTTTAACCGGATTTTAATAAATGAATAAATAAATAATGATTTCGTAATGTGAAAATCAGTAAAAAAAATAATAATTTCATCTAAAATCAAAGCTTTTAAAAAATTATTTTACCATTTTTTATCGAAAGTGAAGTTAATCGTTGATCATAAAACAAATAAATTCAATTTTAAAAAGTAGAAAAATAATATTTTAGAAAAAATATTTCAGATCTTTATCATCAACCTACCTGTCACTTTTTTTCTTTTTAAACTATTTTTTAAAATAATTTTTTTTTTCTATCTAGATAAAGCATTTTATTTAAAGACTATTAGAGCTTTATTCTTGTAGACTAAGAATTTAATTTACTCAACTTAGTTGAACTTTACAGCAATTTTTTAAAGACTGGAGTTAGATTTGCAATAGCAATATTTGATGATAATTTTTATAAAAAA
Source organism: Doryteuthis pealeii (assembly GCA_023376005.1). Lineage (NCBI taxonomy): Eukaryota > Metazoa > Mollusca > Cephalopoda > Myopsida > Loliginidae > Doryteuthis > Doryteuthis pealeii. The sequence continues at coordinate 56,650,601 of CM042152.1, forward strand.
ATAATATTTTTCTTAATCCATTTACTTTTAACTATGTTTTTCCTTTTGAAATAAATTGTATATATCTTCATATAAAACACTGCAAATAAGTTATTTCTTTTTTATTAGAATGTGTAAAATCCGCAGAGAATTCAAAAACTTTTATCTATGTTTTTATACCAAATTTTAAGAGATCTTTTCACTCACACTCATCTAACGAGAATTCATTCCATATTTTATGCTTATTTTTTAATTCTTAAACAACAAATAGTCTTACTTTAAATTTAAATTACAACCAAGAATTGTTTGAAATATATCATATTCAAAAGAATAAGCAAAAGAATAAGAAAAAAAATTGATTACTTCGTAGACAGAAGAAAAAAATCTGATCTAAACATTTTTTGGGTTGATGAAATTTTTAGTTTATTGAATGTTAAAAAAGGAAAGAATGCAAGAAATAGTATAATAATGGTTCGGTTTACGAAATAAAATATAAAATAACTTAATCTTCCAACTTATATATTGTTTAAATCACTTGAATTTAACGACAATCGATTTTTAAATCCAGAAAAAAATGAAATGAAATTAAGAAGATGGTGCGATGTCTGTTTCACCAGCTGATATGTTATTAATTATGTAGCTAATTAGTGTTGTTCGTTATAGTTTGATATTCATATCATTTTATATTTTTGTGTCTCCATATCCAAGTAAGTAATAATGAAAAGATGTAGTAAAGTGATGGAACATTGTGTTCACATACAAGGCGGGCAAAAAGTGGGGGAACCAATTATAAACCTGATAAATTAAAATACGAGCACCCATTTTCTTTAGTACGTAACGGCCTAGGTGCGAACAAATAAAGAAAAAAAAAGAATCCACTGAAAAAAATGATAAAAACATCAAATCTGAACACAGTGATAAACAATAAAAATATTATACACGTAGCTTATACGAAAATATAACCCCACAAAAATAGAATTCACAGTTTGAACTCTTTAAAAAGTAACATTCATCTAGTCAACGAGCACAAGTTAGTCAAACACTAAAAGGTATATGCAAAAAGTGGGGGTTCATTTTCTAATAGAAAAATAGTATAAAACAGATCCCCCAGTTTGTGGCCCACTTGTATTTTATCAACGATTTTTAATCAGAATAGCGTATGTGGTCGATATTGAAGAAGAAATAAACTTAGTTAACTACGGTTTTGCCTGCTCTAAATGAGTTTAAATGATGACTGGGTGCCTGAAGTATATCTAAAATAACCCGATGGCCCCTTAGAAGATGTAACAGAAATAAACTTACCGATGACATCTCGAAGTTCGAAGGCATCTTTCGTGTTGGGCCACTTATCAGCCATGTTTGTGTGACCTTGACACACGCGCACTCAATCTGTGAAATGTTAGCTGTGCGCTGAAAAATGCCACAAAACTACTTTTGCTCGTCACTTCGGGGAGGGTAAAGAAAAAATAAAATAAAATTAAAATAAAATAAATAAATAAAAAAGAAAATAAATAAAAAAGAAATAAACGTCTACCGGTAACTAAGAGGGTAGTGGTGGGGGTAATGTACTCCCGACTTAGACAGACGGCATTGTGAATTGAAGATGAGAATAATTCCTAGGGTACTACCCACACGGAAGACAACAACAACAACAACAACAGGGGAGGGGATGATTCTTTTTAGTGGGTGGGCAGTTCAATGATAGCTGAGGGAGGGGAACAGCTGCCTATTTCAATGGGTCTCTCTTTTCTTTTACTACAAGAAGAATCATTATTATTATTATTATTATTATTATTATTACACAATAGCATTGTTTTCTAGTTTCTTCTCATTTTTCTTCTCCTCTTCTTCGATATTTATCTAATCAATATAAATTAACATTAGAATAATTCTTATAGTGTTTGTTTTAAGAAGCGTTTTATCCGAATGTGACAAAAGGTAGGCTTAGTCTGGGGTGCTCCGCAGGAAGCAAGCCTTTAAAGTTTGCTTCCGTTGACATTCTTCTAATGAGGGCGCCTCAGTCGCCGGGCAAAAAAGAAATCAGTTCCTACTCCTTTTAGATGAGAGGACAGGTGCTGCCGGTGGGGGGTTGTGAGTTCTAAGAAGCTATACAGTAGGTACCACCAAAATACGTCACGTGATCAGTTTAGGCCATATTGAAGGAAGAAACGTAAATATTTTTAACTTTTTTTTAAAATCTCGCAAAAAAGAAATAACGAACATAAAGAGTTGTTACAAAGAAAAACAGTTAATAATTATCCGGTTGGTTAAAAAAAAAACTCACCGTTATCTTGAAAAATAAAAAGTCCTTTTTTTTTTTTTTTTTTTTTTTTTTTTTTTTTTTGCAACAGGGTCTGTTTCTTTATTGATATTTTTTAGCAGAATTCTGTATTCATAGTTCTTTTATTAAAAAAAAACTCTCCCATAGAAACTTATAAAAATCTTCTGATATAATTATTCAGACTCTTATCTTTATAGAAAAAAAGTAAAAATCGTTTTTTGTCAGTTCATTTTTTCATATTTCATAAAGGGGGGGGGGATTTCACCAGGAAATTGGTGGTACCTACTATACAGTCTTTCTCCCCATAGTAAAAAATAAATAAAATAAAATATCCCCTTTTTTCTACAAAAAACAAATAAAATGTAAAAAAGATGTTTTCAGTCAGTTTTTTTTTAAGTTATCAATTCTTTTCCTATTGCATATAATTAATCAGCAAAAATATCGGGGTAAATCTTAAAAGAGATCAATTTACAAAAAAAAAATAACAGTAATTTTATTCTTTACTTCTACTTTAACTAAATAATTAAATTAGGAAAATTTAGCAATGAAATAAGGGAGTGATTGAAGAGTAAGTTTAAGTTGTTCTATTTTTCAATTATACCCCCTTCTGTTTCAAATCTTTGTATCCGCATTCTTATCTAGTTTCATTAGCCTTTCTAATTTGGTATAATATTTTATTACATTAAAATTTAAATACTCGCACCCAGAGGGTGAATATATTTGCGAATAATTAGAATGATAACTAGCAAAAAAATGCCCGCTCCGGGCACGAGTATTTAAATTTTAATATAATTAAGTATTATCAAGCAAAATATATGAATTAATAATTTAAATTTAGTAATTTAACAAAACAGACACAACTTCAGACTAGTTTTATATATTTGTATTATTTAGATCTTTCAAACTGTTGTCCTCATCTCTATTGTTATTTGCACAAAATTTCAGCCGATGTGCCCTCCGACCTTCTTCAGGTGTTTAGAAAAGTCTAAATAATATAAATTATTAAGATTGGTCTGAAAAATTCTGACAAATATTTTTGTATAGATGATTACTAATAATTATTTACCAAGCTTAGCTTAGTTGTAGCACAATGCCAGAAGTATGGGACACCCAGTGATAATCAAACTCACTAACAATGATCTGCTAGTCCAGCTTGCTTACTATAACACCACATGAGGTAACCAGATGACTACTACTACTGCTACTATTACTACTTCTACTACTACTACTACTACTACTAATAATAATAATAATAATAATAATGATAATAGTAGTAGTAGTGGTAGTGGTAGTAGTTGTTACAACTGCAACAACAACAATGAAAATAAAATATATTTATACAATATATATATATATATATAATGAGAGTAACCTCCCCTTGTTTGTTTCACTTTGAGGAAGCCGTATGTTTTGGTCGGTTATTTTCATTTCACCGTAAATCTACACAGAAAATATGAATTTGTTTGAATCAATACAACTGCATGTTTTAACATGAAAATATCATAAAATGTGTTCTTAATTGTGCTTGTGCATTATTGAAATGAACTTAATTGTTATTAAGAACACCTTTTATGATATTTTCGTGTTAAAACATGCAGTTGTATTGATTCAAACAAATTTGTATTTTCAGTGATCCATAAGCATCACAGGTCACCACCCATGGCCTACAGGAGGCCCAATTGGAAGGACGTCATACTCCTCAACAGAGGTGCTGTCAGAGTATTATACAGCCCCAGCCAACAGAGCTATATAAATAAGGTCACATGTTTAATACCTAGTTCCTTTTAATTGTTGCTTTTTTTAGAGGTAAAACAGAAAATAAATTAAACAAATTTATTTTTATCACTAACACAAGCAATTAAGAAAAACAAGCAATTAAGAACTGAACTTAAGTTTTTGATATATGTACAAAAAAGTTTTTAGAAAAAAAAATGTTTCAAAACACTCATAAGTTTAAGAATACATTTTTAAAAAATAATATTTTAAATGTAACCAAAAACAAATTCCTAAAATGAACAAACATTGTACTATACAAATTCTCAGTGATTTTTTTCCTCTTATTCTCTCCCTTACTCTTGTTTTTTCTTTCTCACTCACTCTCTGGTGTCCTAATTTTTTTTAGTCCAGTCATGGACTGGGTACTTTTGCTAGTATATATATAAATATGTACAAGTAGCAGTACACTGGACTAAAGGATCTTAGGGACAGGATTTTAGAAAGAAATGGGAAGAGAGGAGGAAGAGAGGGAGGAGGGGGAAAATAATTTAGTGAATTCCTTATCAAATAATAAAAAAATTGCTAAGAATTTACATTTTACAATGTTAGCTTATTTTAAGAATTGATGTTTTTCTTTTTTGTTTACATTTAAAATATTATTTTTTAAAATATAAACCTAAACTTGTGAGTGTTTTGAAACATAATTTTATTTTTCTAAAACTTTTGTTCTGTACATATGACAAAAATTTAATTCAGTTCTTAATTGCTTGTTGAGTCAAAGTAATAAAAAATATATTTATTTAATTTATTTTCTTTTTAAAAATGTACAATAAAAAGAAGCTAAGAAATAAATGTGTCCTTATTTGTAGGTGCAAAATTTTGCATATTAATTCAAATAAAAGTATTCATTTGTTTTAAGTATAGTTTATTTCGGTTATTTCCAATAAGTCTAACATGACCAAAGGGGAACCACTTTTGACTGATAAATTATTTTTTTATTTTCCCATTAAACTAACCCTAAACCCTAAACCCTAACCCTAATCACAATCCCGTCTTCTTTTTTCCTAGTAGATCAATAAATAAATAAATAATTTATCAGTCAAGGGTGGTTCCCCTTTGATCATGTTAGACTTATAGGAAATAACCTTTATTTCTTTTTGTACATACTTATGAAGAACTGTGAAGAGTTTCATAAATCGATTGACTTTTAATTATTGAATTATATCATTTAATCAATAAAACTTAAAAACAATATTTTGTCCTTTTCTTTGTTAAAAAAACATATTGAAGTGTAAACATGATTTTACAGATGATGTTACAAGTCACAAGTCACAAGTCATGATGTTACAAGTCAACACATACATACAAAAACAGACATGACTCCTTTATATATATAGATGCAGAAATATATGTATACATATTTATTATATGTGTATATATCTATATATACATATTTTGGGAGAATATGTGCTTAATTGAAGTCGAACCTAATTTTTTTTAAAAGTTAATTCATTAATAATTAATTAGGCGGGATTTAACTATTTAAATGTAAGGCTGAACAAATCGAGAAAAATCAATCTCTGTATGTACATTTCGGCCTATTAGGCCTCATCAGCAGAGCTATAGATATGAATATATATACATATTTATACATTTAGTTTAGGGGTTATTTATATATTATATATTCTCTCTTTTTTTTTTTTTTTTTTTTGTTAAACAATACTAGGTCCAGTCTCCGAGTTGGGATAAGGTGATTCATCTTAATCTCAAAGTTCCAGATAATTTTATGTGTTTCATTCTCTAAAACAGATTCTGGTTTATGCATATACCATTTTGTTGTATGGTCAAAATTTAGTTTTTTTGCATAATTCCCAGTGGATCATCTTCCCAACACAGTCATGCCTAGCTTTGTATTCTTATTGTACTTGTTTGTTACATTCACTTAATACATGGTTAATGGTCTCATCTTTGTCACCAAATACTCTACATTTGCTGTTCTGTTGTATCATCAATTTTTGCTTTGATATAATTTGTTCATATGGCATTTTTTTTGTACAGCAATTATTAGCGATTCGGTTTCTCTTTTGAGGTTTCCTTTTCTTAACCGCATCCAAGTTTTTTCATGTGCAACCTCCCCAATTTGTCATTTGAAGTATCCATATAATTGTTTTTCCTCCCATTTCTGTTTTCTTGTTTTTGTTATTTTTATGTTTGTTCATATGTTACAGCTGCTGTTATTGGCTGCCATAAGTAATCTTTCTTTGCTCTTTATTATTATTATTATTATTATTATTATTATTATTATTATCTTTTGATTTCATTTTCTTTAAGTGATCATTCAGGGCTGGCAATTATGCCATAATGACAGCTTGAGTATCACATATATCATTCATATACAAATGAAACTGGAGCAATTATATGTATCTGTTATACATATATACAATTACTTGGGCTCAATTTGTTTATAATTATAATTTTATGCACTTTGGATATGTTAGGCTCTCCAGATATGATGTTGACAAAGTCCTTGTGCTCAAATAACTAGTGGTATTGTTTTTGTTTTCAGTTTATGTGAATTTCAACCCCTACATATTTATATTTGTGTCAGTGTTTATTTAGAAATTCCACAAGATCTTTTGCCTCTCTGTCTGGTTCAGGACAATATTCATACCACTTCCTTAGCATGTGGGTCATTGTAGTGTCTGCAGACGGTCCAGTGGAGGGAGGTATTGTTTGTGGGGACTAAAATAAAATTAAAAAAAAAAAAAATAACAATCTCCCATGAGCCTTCAAACAAGAAGTACCCTCCGAGCATGTGCAGGAAAAAAACCCACTTCTGACCACCAAGATAATCTCTTGGCCATTTGGACCAGGGCCTTAACTGAAACCAGGCACTATAACTGGACAGGAAGAAATTTGCTCTCTACATGGTGGCTATGATCCATGAATAAAGCCTGAATCCTACAAACTACCTTTTTTTCTTTGGTACAAATCCATGTCACCCTACATGTTCAATTTTATCAGTTTGTGTCCATTAGCTGTGAAGACAGAGCATCCTGATACTATTTGATTGACTGTTTCAATTTTATTATTACATAGTCTGTATTTAGAGTCAGTGTCATTTTTAAGTGTCTTTGCCTGATAGTTTTTTGTAAATAAACTTTGGTTTACATGATGAAACATAAAGGCTTTTAGCCTTTAGCTTTGCAACTGCTGATAGTTTTTCCTTTGTTCCAACATCAGCTAGTCTGGGATGAGCTACACATTGTTTATTTGTAGGTTCCCCTTGCCATTAAATCAAAAGGGTTTTGATCTCTTTCTGTTTGGATTTATTCTTTATTTTCTGAGGCTGCATTTGGTTGGTTAGTTAGCTTCCATGTTGTTTTCATCTTGGAGATGTAATTCTCTCTTGTTTATTTCTTACAATTTTCATTTTCTTTATGAAAGTTATTATCCAGTTATCTGTGTTATTTTTTATAAATCTTTGGAATCTTATGATAATTGTTTTATAGGATAGTTCGAGTTGAATAAGGCCCTTTCCTATGCATTAGCACCACCACCATTCCACTTCTCCAAAAATGCATTTATTCAAGGGGAGATAACTCTTATCTTAACATCTACCTCCATATTTTCTTTGCAGATAAGGTCTGTCTATTTGTCTTGGAGAGAGGGGTGCATTTTGTTTGTTGTTAGTAGCTTTCTGTTTTTTCTGTTCATTCAATGACATTGAAACTATATTGAACAATTTCTGCTGCAAGTGCAAATTCATGGACTTAATTCTATTTTGTGATTTTAATTCTGTTTTAATCATGAGTTTTATTCTTCTAGAGTCATCTTTTTTGTATTATCATTATTATTATCATTTCACTCCTTGCAACTTTTTCCCACCAGCAAAAACTACTGGTCTTTCACTGGAGTCTGAAAGGGAGTAAGTCTCTTCAGGTCTTCAGGACTCTTCTAAGTATTTTAGCTGTTCTTAACTATGCTATTGTTTGGATGATCTCGATTCTTGATTATTATTATTATTATTATTATTATTATTATTACCACCCCCTCCACCACCACCACCACCACTATCATCATCATCATCATCATCATCATCATCATCATCATCTGGTTGTTGTTGCTGTAAATTGTCCTTGAAATTGCTTTATTCTCTAAGAGTATTTTAACACTACTAACAAAAATCTAACTTTGATTATGTAATGATAACATAGAAACCAAATTTTGTACAACTATAATAGAGATGATAATAGTATTGATGATGGTTACAATGATGATAATGATGATGGTTACAATGATAAAAAATGATGGATGAGAGTAATCTGAGGTGTGTTCAAAAAGTATCAAGACTGGAGTTGTATTTACCATGATAAAAATGAAAAATGAATGAAATGTTAATTTTCTACAAAATAGTCCCCTTGGCACCCAATACACTTATTCCAGTCAGTTTTTCATTGATCAAAGTACCTCTGAAATTCTTATTTAGATATTGTGTGAAGCTCCTCCTCATTTTTCTTTTAATGTCCTCTATGGACCAAAATCTTAGTGCTGAGATGAATTTTCAGTTTATGAAATAAGAAAAAGTGTTATATACCCATTCATATTGGATATATAATCGGAGAGAGTAGATAGGTGAGGAGATGAGATGATGGGTTCTTATTTGTCTGCTTGTTCTTACTTGTTCCTGGCATTTTCTCTGTACTGATTTCTCTCTTTGGGCTGATTTCTTCTTTGGGCTGGGTGTCTGTTCATTTCTTTGTTAATAATGAAGCAAGACTTTGTTGTTTTTTATAGACTTTATTAAGAACCCACAGACCAAAAGGGTTCTAACAGTGTGATGAGAGGTCGGCATCTTGGAGCAAGGGATCCCTGTGTCTGCTCCTTCTGACTGTCTGCCAAGATTTGCTAACTAAACCTAATTTCCCTTCACATGCATTTCTATTGACAAATTTGAGGAGGAGCGAAGGGTCAAGTAAAGGTTATTACCTGCCAGTAATAACTATAATGGCTAGTGGTAACTTTCTATTTATCCCCCCTGATTTTGAATCTTCAACGAACTTCAATTCAAAAATCTAACTACACTTTATACATAATTCGTAGGCTACCTACGAACTATGTAACAAAAGTTTCACAGAGGGGGGGGGGTCTGGTGAGTATAGAGGAAGCTGCACTTGCACAATCCTGTGTCTTTTGCCAAGAACAGCTGTTCAAAGATTAGTGAGACAGATTTTTATAACTTTTCCAAATTAGCACTGACTTGTCTACATGGGATTTTGATTGCAATGTAATCCAACACCATTGTACACTTCACTCCATGGCTTGTTATTCCCAGACTCAAAAGACCGAACATACTTAGCCAACATTCCAGTTTGGAGCCAATATGCATTGCATATCTGCCAATGGTTGCATGCACATGTCGGGGGGGGGGATGCTTCAAGCATTTATGCACAAACTAGGGCTATAATTCCTTATAGCTTAGAACACTACTTAGACCTCTAGACATGATCACTTTATTATATGATAAATGGCATATATAATAGATGGCATTTAACACATACAAGTCTAGATGTCTAGTCAGGATTATTTTATTTAATAATTCCTCTTGACGTTCAGCAGCCTAGACGTCTAGACAGGATCACTTTATCATATAATCCTACTTGTCATTTAACATGCAATAATCATAATAATAATAATCACTTTATTATGTAAGTTCCTCACTGGTGTAAACATCTTTATTTCAATATTAAATTAAAAAAAATTTTTAAATTCAGTTTTTATACTTTTTAAACAAACCTCATACATACAAAAATTGGATAATTTTCACCTTTAGTTGTCAAAATTCCTAGCATATAATTGTGTGTGCACATTATCTGAAATAAACTTAATTGTTATTAAGAACACATTTTATGATATTTTTGTGTTAAAGCATGCAATTGTATTGTTTTCGAAAAGTTTCAAAGATTTGTGTTTTTTGCACGGAGACTTTCAAAATGGCTACCAGCTTGTTTCAAAGTAAAAGTCTGTTGGCTAAATTTGATAATTGATTGGTGGTGGTGTTGGTGGTGGTGATGCCTATGCTGTTGTTATTGATGGGGGGCGGGTGTTGCTGCTACTGCTGCTGCTTGTGATAATGATGATGATGATGACGATGACGACAACGACGATGACGACAATGACGGTTTGACAAAGGTCAAACATTTGGAATTATTTGTAACAATAATTACTAACCAGAAATTTATTTCCATCTTACAAAAATTTTAAAACTAATAAAAAATTAAAAAAATTAAAAAATTAGATATAAACTAAAATTAGTTGTGAGTAACATTTAATGATTAAAATCTTTTTTTAAATTCATTTAAAAAAAAAAGAATTTTATATCTGTTATTGACATTTCCTTCTCTTAATTCTACACTGTCAAATATTTCCTCATGGAGTGTGGAGTTTGTGCTCCAATCAGAAAGAAAGATTTTAATACAAATAATATGAGGGATCTGTTTGAGAAGACTAACATGGATGACATTTTGTCCTTCTTGAGAGAAATAAAAGTATATAAAAAAATTATGAATCAGATATAAAATACATCTACGAAATACATTTACAAAAATACACCTGTAAAGGAAATTTGAGTACCAACTTTTATCACACACTCTAACAGTTTTTGGCATTAAATAACCCCACAAACCAAACCAATCCAAATAAAGTTAATGAAAATTATTTATACCAATTTGAAGATATTAAGAACATGCAACATAGAAACTTTTTATCAGGATGAGTTGTTTTGGCATTAGATGACCCAAAAAGGGTTGACATGCCATAGAATAAACAAACCAAACCAAATAAAGTTAATGAAAATTATTTATACCAATTTGAAGATGTTAAGAACTTGAAGCATAGAAACTTTTATCAAAATGACTTGTTTTGGCATTAAATGACCCGAAAAGGGTTGATATGCCGTAAAATAAACAAACCAAACCAAACATGAATTTAAAAGAAAAAAAATAAATGTCATAATATTCAAATATTGATCCAATATTCAGCTGTCGATTATCTCTGGTATTTTTCTGTAAGCAGCAAATTTCCCACGATAAATAACAAGATTATTTATCTATTGATCAATGCACTTGTGCTTGTCTAGGAGTTCAAGATTATTTCAGGAAGAAGAAGAAGAAGAAGAAGAAGAAGAAGAAGAAAGGCAGAAAAAATATGGAAAGAAAGAAATCCCAAGAAGAAGAAAGTAAAGAAAGAATAAGTTGGAATGAAAGAGAAACTGAAAAAGATACAACACAAATTAATATTGAGAAAAGAGAAAACTAAAGTTGAGATAATTTTAATGAGAATGATACCACATTGAACCTACTACTAAGTATTACTCAAAAAACCCTTTCCAATGCATTTCTATAGTAAAAACTCTGATATATATATCATATATATATCAACAGCAACCTTGAGCACTGTTTTGATTTCCATGTTTCTAACACATGTGGGCATGCCTACAAAGTCAGAAAACAGCATAGCTCACATGACTTTTAGAAACTTTTTTTCACACTCTGTGTTGCTGAACTGCCTGCATCCGTTGTAGGCTGCCAAAACACTGCATCTTTCAAAACCTCTATGCTTCTTGTAATTTGCCGAAACTATACCTGATATATCCCTCCATACACATATGCACACATATGACATTAGTACATTATTCTATATACTATACATGAGCCTTTGATGACTTGTGGTACATCTGATCACTGTATGCAATAAAGTGAAAATAAGAAATCTTCCTCTTTTTGTACCAGCATCTCTTGGGATTGGACATCGCTCCCCAATAATTCAGTAGAGATAGAAAAAGGGTTGTTGTAAGTATGATGGCTTACCATAAACATTTCAAGGACTCAGTTAAGTGGAATAGTATTCATTTATATTTATATACTTGATATTTCCTGCAGACAATACTATCATTTGCAACAACAATTATTACAAGTGTATTTTCTTGTGTGTATGAATATAACAATACAGTGTTATTTGAAATTCCAAGTTGTGTTTATATATTTCCTGTTTCTAACTCTTGTTAATTCTACATTTGTAGCTTAAATCAGCACAAGCTGGGGTGGGGATGTTGTCTACTGTTGATGTCTTAGTAAAATAAAATCAATTTTCACACTGGACTTCAATCACACAAGTGTCACAAGAATTGACCAACAATCTCACAAGCAATAATCAGTATTCAATATCTGGGATGATTTCTTAGTTGGTAGAGTGCCCGACAATGAACATCAAGGTTCCAGGTTCAATACTGGCCCTTGCCAACTTAGCGCAAGAGTAGCACAGGGATCTGTGCAGTAAAGTGTGGTGCTCCACCTCAGACACTAATGCAATCTCTTTGGTCTAGCGCTAGTGAAAAGGGGATAGACTCCTCCGCTATCTGGCTAATACCAACTTAGGCCACCCCAACGACTTTACTTTTTTACTTACTATTTGCTATTGCCTACACCCACTACACCCTATTACACACACACGCACACACACAAACACACAGACACAGACACACACACACACACAAATGCATGAATCTATTTATCTATAGAAAAAGATTTCTAATGTATAGTGAGTTCTTTTCTTGTGGCCTTATGCCAAACCTATGTTATACTTTGTTAATTTACCTTATAAAGTCCTGGTTAACAAGCTAGACTAGCTATTGTTATTGAGTTTGATACTTACCACACATTCTATACTCCTGGCTTTGGGCCACAACTAAGACAAGTTGAATAAATAACAATGGTTTGGTTTGATTTATTTGTTTAATGGCACATAAACACCTTATGGATTATTTAATGCAGACATTTTATTCATTTGTAAATTGTAAGAATTATATTTCCAATATTCTATTGTTTTTTTTTAATTGCACTTTTTTTGTCTATAATCATTTGTTAGTACACATTTCTATGGTTTCAAGTGTTCCTATCTGATATAATAATGTACACAGTCATGTTTTAACTATCCCAGTTTATTTATAATCATTTGTTTACACACAAGTTTGGTTTCAACTATTCCTATCTAACACCAATAATTTTCAAGTAATTATATGATTTTAAATCACTAATATTAATCCTCAGTAAACAATTATGGAGGGTAGACAGGGCTTTTTAACCTTGGTATGATAACCAATCTAGTAGAAGGAAAAACTCTGAATTCAAACCAATGGGGCTCTCTTCTTGTTAGTCAAAAATGCTTCTTGTAATTTGCCAAAACTATACCTGATATATCCCTCCATACACATATGCACACATATAACATTAGTACATTATTCTATATACTATACATTAGCCTTTGATGAGTTTTTGGTACACCTGATCACTGTATGCAATAAAGTGAAAATAAGAAATCTTCCTTTTTTTGTACCAGCATCTCTTGGAATTGTACATAAAAATCATCACTCCCCAATAATTCAGTAGAGATAGAAAAAGGGTCGTTGTAAGTATGATGGCTTACCATAAACATTTCAAGGACTCAGTTAAGTGAAATTGTATTCATTTACATTTATTATTATCTTCTTTTTAGTCAAAAACTACTAAGAGAGCTCCCTCTCCCCCTCTTTCCTCCTAACCAAAAAAACTTAACATTATTAGGAGATGGGGATCTGAGGTAGTCTGTGATATTTCCATTGTTATGAGAAGAGATAAACATATTTGAAAATATATATTCCCACTCTGTGTTTGTTCTCGATGTGTCATTGACCTCTGATTATGATGACGTTGTCTTGATATTTGTTGGTTTGATGAGAAACTGAGAATTTTGGATTTATGGTTTTCCCAAAGACATTCACATATTAAATCCATGACAATGGGTGTCAACCAACTGTTTAGAGACTTTTTTTTCATATTCTTTTTTAACTCTTTCATACATAATTTGTGCATGTGCCTATATATGTACATATGTGTGTGTGTGTGTGTGTATCTGTGTGTATATAAATGTGTGTGTATATCTGTGTGTGGGTTTCTGTGTATATGTGTTTGTATATGTGTATGTGTATATCCTGTGTGTCTATGTCTCTGTATGTGTGTATCTGTGTGTGTATGACTGTATGTGTGAGTGTGTATATCTGTATGTGGGTGTGTGTATGTGTATGTGTGTGTATATGTGTGTGTATGTCTGTGTGTGTGTCTGTGTGTGTTTTTAAATTATTTTATACATAATTTGTGCATGTGCTCGTGTATGTGTATATATATGTGTGCGTCTGTGTATGAGCGTATATGTCTGTGTGTGGGTGTCTGCATATGCGTGTATATATAAGTGTGTGTATGCCTGTGTGTGGGGGGGGGTATAGATAGTTATAATTATATCAATTGTGCTTTGTTAAGATCTTCATCTATATAAAATACACATATCGTCCTCTTGAAAATCGTGTGTTATTGAGTTTCGAATCCAATAATAATTCATAAATTGTTTTTTATTATGTCCCAATAGATTCATTAAAAATGTTGGGAAAATCTTGATAGAAATACGTATGAACACATCATGGGAATTTAATAATTTCACTCAGGTCATTGTCCGGATGATAAGTGGTAATTTAATCTTATTATACAAACATATTTAATTCATCATAATAATGTCAATAAAAAACAAAAGAAAACAATAAAAAACTAAAAGGTTGTTAAAAGCTAATCAAGGGAGGCAACTCTGTTCAACGCTGTAGAAACGAGAAAAATAAATTAACATACAAATATGTTCTACGATTGAATGTTATTTTCATCTGTTATATTATAATTTAGACTTTTATTTATATATCTAGTGTACAGAACGTAGACTGAAGAAAAATTAGGTTATCTTAAAAAAAAAAAATCTGGGAGAGAATGAAATTCAAGCAAAGCGTTACAAGTTAAATCGAGTTATGTCCCTTGAAAATTTTAATTTCAACTCCTTGATTGTGAGTTGTTCTAGTGAAAGCTCTGTAACTGTAAACATTACCTGAATAAGATTGGAAAATGTCTATTATAAATGAACCCTTTGAATTTTCAATCTCTTGATCTTCAGCTACTTTTTTTTAATTCACCAAATTCATTAAAAAAAGGGGATGGGTAGAACACAAAACACATTAAAACAGTGCACATTTATTTACCTTTATTTAAAGTTACCTCCACAGCTTATAAAAATGGTTATATTAAGCATTTTTCAAAATTAGTATCTGAGGTTGGGAAATTTACATGGTGTAATGCTTAGCAAGCTAGATTAGCAGGCTTTTATTAGAACGTTTGATTCTCATTGAATGTCACATACTTCTGGCCTTGTGCCACAACTAAGCTAACATTACTAAATAACTATTATTAATCATCTTTGTAAAAGTAACATGATCTTGAGCCAAAAATATTGGGCTTATTCTGTATCATAGAATATCAAGTACACTAAAAAGCTGTTGATTCCTGATGATAATGGAGATGCCCTTTAGATTTTCACCAAAGTTCTTCTAGTCGGGTTGTGGCCCTGACACCGCTGGGTGACAGACCAATCCGCCTTGACAGGTCCGACCAGAAACTTGAGTTATGTACAGCATAGCTCTGACACTACCACATTGTCATCACTCTGCCATGATGAGTACGAGTTGGATTTTAGGATTCACCATTATATCAATAATTTGGATAATTAAAAAATGACATTTAGCATAAAGGAATTCATAAGATTATAATTCAATTCCAAATTGGATTGGAGATTGCTTTATTCTTTAAGTAATAACTTTTAAATTTATTACAATAACAAACAAGTAGAAATCAGCGGGGACAGATCTGAACTGTAAGATGTTGCAGCTGTTTCTAACCCAAATCATTGATGATTTCCATTGTTCTTGCTGCAGTGTGAGGCCTTTCATTCACAGAAATTCTCAGTTGTTCAGATATGTCCTCTACAAATATAATAATAATAATGATAATGAAATTTATTGCATACAATGTTCAGATGCACCACAACTCATCAAAGTGTCATATATAGTAAATAGAATGATGTACTAATGTCACGAACATGAATAGCGTACAGTAATAATATACATGTATGTGTGCATGTGCATGCATATGTGTGTGGAAAGGGGCATCAGGTATAGTTTTTTTTCGAATTACAGGAAGAATGAAGGTTTTGAAAGATGCAGTGTTTTGGCAGCCTACAATGGATAAAGGCAGTTTATTCCATGCCTCAGCAACTCTGAGCATACTGAGATGTACTCTTCTGTCAGCCAATATTAGTGCATTAACTGAATCCACCATTTCAGGTGTGTTTGCCAATGTGGGCCTACCTGGCCTGTATTCATCTTGAATTACTATTTCAACCATCTTTAAACAATTTAGCTGATTTGTAAACATCTTTTTGACTAAAACATGGTTCACTGTATATATATACATATATATATATATATATATATATATATATTATATTAAGTTATGTAGAATGGACATGGAGTCAATAGCGCCTGATTACTGACAGTCTCTTGCCTATGTGATCATCAGACAAAATTTGGTCTGAAGATCACATAGGCAAAAAACGGTCAGTAACCAGGCGCTATTGACTCTATGTCCACGCTACCTTAACTTAAATATAAATGCTCTATCAATGATATTGAGCACTCTTTACTTATAAACAAAAAAGTAAAGTCGTCGGGGCAGCCTAAATTCAGTATGAGCCAATCAGCGAGGGAGTCTGTCCCCTTTTCACTTGCGCTAGACCAAGGAGATTATTTTAATGTCTGAGGTGGAGCGCCACACCTACCATCAGCTCCTTACTTTACCGCACAGATTCCTGTGCTACTCATACGGTGAGTTGGCGAGAGGCCAGTATCGAACTAGGAACCTTGTGGTTTCTAGCCGAACGTTCTACTGACTGAGCTAACCTGGCCCCTTATAAATATAGCACCCATATTATTTACATAGTATACACACATATATATATATATATATATATGTATGTGTGTGTGTGTGTGTGTGTGTGTGTATGAGTGTATATATATATATATATATATATATTATCATCATCATCATCATGTCGCGCAAGTAGCATGGATATCCATGACAATCTCTCGTCAAGCCTCCCTATCATTCATTACCCTCGGGAGCTCCTCTGCACAGCATCCAGCATCCTCACATAGTTGGTCAATATAGGCCACACTAGTACGCCCATGTGTTGGCTTCCACAGGAGTATGTCGCTTATGAGCTCGTCCTTGCTCTTCCAGCAGTGTCCCGCATGCCTAGTCCGTCTTACTCATGTGGTTTGGGAGATGGGGGCAAGTGGCCATACAGCTGCCTCCTTGTGGGGTGCTGTTTCCACGACTTGTTTAAGACTGCATGCAGCATTCTTGTGCAGGTCCCATCTAGCTTATTTTCAAGGATATATATATATATATATATATATATATATATATATATAATCTTCTTCTTCTTCTTCTTCTTCTTCTTCTTTCACTGGAGGCTGAATGACAGCAAGTCTCCCCAGGTTTCCAGGACTCTTCTGAGTATTCTAGATGATCTTAACAATGCTGTAGTTTGGATGGTCTTGATTCTTGCTGTTGTTTGAATATCTATTAATGTAATAAAATATTATATTAACTTAGAAAGACTAACAAAACAAGATAAGAATGCATGTACAAAAAGATTACTTATTTTTGTTTATTTTAATTGATTTCTATATAGAATTATTCATAGGATTGCTTCTGATACATTACAGAATAAAACAATAAAATTAAAAATCAATAACACTATGTAAATTATTCATTAAACCCTGGTTTTGTTTAAACTAGTATGCAATTGATCCCCTACATATAGTATGTAAACCTTTATTTCTTAGTGATATATTACACACATTGCAGGATTTTTAGTGAATTAATAACATAGGCTGTTTTGAGATAAATATAACTTAACTAGACTTTAATAGAGACAAGATGCTAATCAAGATTAAATAATGATCATTTAATAATATTTGATAATGTAATTTAAATAACTCAGGGAATTGTGATGTTGGTGATGACATTGTTTCAGATATAGACAGACAAATACATAATCTCGATTATAATAAGATTACCATATTTTATTGTTTTTCATACCAGTAGTAACTGGTGGTTTTCACTGAAGTCCAAATGATAGCAAGTCTCCTCAGCTCTCCAGGACTCTTCTCAGTATTCTAGCCATTCTCAGTAGTGGTGTGGTCTGGATGGACTCAATTCTTCCTCAAATTTCCAGTTTCCCCAGTCTCTTTTCCAAGTTCTTTGCATCTGTTCCAAGTGCTCCAACTATGATTGGTATCACTGTCATCTTCATGTTACATAACATTTTTAGCTCTCTATTATTAGTTTTTCACTCCAGCATTAGATGGTGGTAGTCTATTATTATTATTATTATTATTATTTTTATTAGTTTTTTTTTCACACCAACAAGTCTCCTCAGGTCTCTAGGACTCTCCTGGGTATTCCAGCTGATTTCAACAATGCAGTTGTCTGGATGGTCTGAATTCTTCCTCTGATTTCCGGTTCCTCCAGTCTTTTTCCGAGCTTTTTGGGACCGTTCTTAGTGACCCAACTACTATTAGTATCACTTTCACCCTCATATTCCACAGCTTTTTCAATTCTTTTGTGAGGTCTAGGTATTTGTCTATCTTTTTGTTTTCTTTCAACTTCACCCTGTGATCTGCTGGATTTACAAAGTCTACCAGTTGACATTATTATTATAATTATTATCATTATTATTATTATTATTATTATTATTTCACTCCATTCGAGTTTTTCACACCTATCATAGCCGGTAGTTTACTGGAGCTTGAGTGACAGCAAGTCTCCTCAGGTCTCCTAGACTCTTCTGAGTATTCCAGCCAATCTCAACAATGCTGTAGTCTGGATGGTCTTGATTCTTCCTCTAATTTCCAATTCATCCAGACTCTTTTCCAGACCCCTGGGGATCATTCCAAGGGCCCTAATTACAATGGGTACGACTTTCACCCTCATGTTTCATAGTTTTCTCAGTTCTCTGGCAAGGTCTAAGTATTTGTAGATATTTTCACTCTCTTTTATTTTCACTCTGTGATCGCCGGGATGGCAAAATCCATAAGATCATCATCATCATCATCATCATCATCATCGCTAATACATAAAATTTATTTGACTGAATACATTTTTGAATGTTAATGATTCTCCTCTAAATGATAATCAACATATTGTTATACATTTCATACACTAAATATAACAAATATTATTAGGATAGAGGTCATATTATTGTCTAGCACACACACACACATATATATGGTTTATATATATGACATCTTGTAAACATTGATTTCTTGTTGTAGATACTATTTATTTTTGTAACAAGGGATTTATTTTAGATTGACAAATTTTGAGCAAATAAGACTGAACTTTTGTTCTAGCCTATAACTTATTAATTAATCCACACTATTATATAATGCAACATTAGTATTATACCTAATTCTTCTTTACATAATCTGTTAAATTAAAAATATATACACCATTAACTGAACCATCTTACGATAACATCTTAATAAATTAAACAACTTATACAAAATTATCTACCATCAATATGTGTCCCTTTTTAAATCGACCACTGTTTTAACATTTCACCGATTTTTTCAAAACATAAACTAAGCTCGAGAAAAATGTTCAACATGTTATTGATAATAAATAATTACACTTTATTTTTATTTTATTATTTTTTGTAATAAAAAAACTATTTTGTACCATAACCCCTAGAAAAAAAACAAATATCCAAATCATAACGGTTCTATCTTAACGGTCTATTTTCAGCGTTCCAAATTTTTTAAAAAATTCGATTTTCGAATATTTCAAAAATCTCTGTTGTTTTTTCCAACGAATTTTTTCATTCAAAATAAATGTTCACTCTCATGAAGGTCGATTCTTCTATGTGTGCGAAATATTTTCACACACATAAACTGACCGAAACACATGTGTAAGTGATATCGATTAATGTGATATCGATTAAATTCATTTTATCCATCTACATTTCTTTTCTTTACTCATTTTTCCTCATATTGTCAGATTCAATTCCTTTTCCATTTTCACACACACACACACACACACACACACACACACACACAACATCATAGAAATTCAAGTACACTAAAAAGCTGTTGATTCCTGATGATAATGGAGATGCCCTTTAGATTTTCACCAAAGTTCTTCTAGTCGGGTTGTGGCCTGACACCGCTGGGTGACAGACCAATCCGCCTTGGCAGGTCCGACCAGAAACTTGAGTTATGTACAGCATAGCTCTGACACTACCACATTGTCATCACTCTGCCATGATGAGTACGAGTTGGACTTTAGGATTCACCATTATATCAATAATTTGGATAATTAAAAAATGACATTTAGCATAAAGGAAGAATTCATAAGATTATAATTCAATTCCAAATTGGATTGGAGATTGCTTTATTCTTTAAGTAATAACTTTTAAATTTATTACAATAACAAACAAGTAGAAATCAGCGGGGACAGATCTGAACTGTAAGGAAGATGTTGCAGCTGTTCCTAACCCAAATCATTGATGATTTCCATTGTTCTTGCTGCAGTGTGAGGCCTTTCATTCACAGAAATTCTCAGTTGTTCAGATATGTCCTCTACAAATATAATAATAATAATAATAATAATAATAATAATAATGAAATTTATTGCATACAATGTTCAGATGCACCACAACTCATCAAAGTGTCATATATAGTAAATAGAATGATGTACTAATGTCACGAACATGAATAGTGTACAGTAATAATATACATATATGTGTACGTGTGCATGCATATGTGTGTGGAAAGGGGCATCAGGTATAGTTTTTTTGAATTACAGGAAGAATGAAGGTTTTGAAAGTTGCAGTGTTTTGGCAGCCTACAATGGATGCAGGCAATTTATTCCATGCCTTAGCAACTTTGAGCGTACTGAGATGTACTCTTCTGTCAGCCAATATTAGTGCATTAACTGAATCTACCATTTCAGGTGTGTTTGCCATTGTGGGCCTACCTGGCCTGTATTCATCTTGAATTACTATTTCAACCATCTTTAAACAATTTAGCCGATTTGTAAACATCTTTTTGACTAAAACATGGTTCACTGTATGTATATATATATATATATATATATATATATATATTTTAAGTTATTGTAGAATGGACATGGAGTCAATAGCGCCTGATTACTGACAGTCTCTTGCCTATGTGATCATCAGACAAAATTTGGTCTGAAGATCACATAGGCAAAAAACTGTCAATAATCAGGTGCTCTTGGCTCCATGTCCAAGATACCTTAACTTAAATATAAATGCTCTATCAATGATATTGAGCACTTATAAATAAAAAAGTAAAGTCGGCGGCGTAGCCTAAAGTCGGTATCAGCCAATCAGTGAGGGAGTCTGTCCCCTTTTCACTTGCGCTAGACCAAGGAGATTATTTTAGTGTCTGAGGTGGAGCGCCACACCTACCATCAGCTCCTTACTTTACCGCACCGATCCCTGTGCTACTCATACGCTGAGTTGGCGAGAGGCCAGTATCGAACTAGGAACCTTGTGGTTTCTAGCCGAATGCTCTACCGACAGAGCTAACCCGGCCCCTTATAAATATAGTACCCATATTATTTACATAGTATACACACACACACACATATATATATATATATATATATATATGTATGTGTGTGTGTGTGTGTGTGTGTGTATGAGTGTATATATATATATATATATATATATATATATATATATATATATATCATCATCATCATCATCATCATGTCGCTCAAGTAGCACAGATATCCATGACAATCTCTCGCCAAGCCTCCCTATAATTCATTGCCCCCGGGAGCTCCTCTGCACAGCATCCAGCATCCTCACATAGTTGGTCAATATAGGTCCTGGCTCAGCAGCCCACACTAGCACGCCCATGCGTTGGCTTCCACAGGAGTATGCCGCTTATGAGCTCATCCTTGCTTCTCCAGCAGTGTCCCGCATGCCTAGTCCATCTTACTCATATGGTTTGGGAGATGAGGGGGGGCAAGTGGCCATACACCTGCCTCCTTGTGGGGTGCTGTTTCCATGACTTGTTTAAGACTGCATGCAGCATTCTTGTGCAGGTCCTATCTAGCTTATTTTCAAGGATATATATATATATATATATATATATATATATATGAGGAAAAATGAGTAAAGAAAAGAAATGTAGATGGATAAAATGAATTTAATCGATATCACATTAATCGATATCACTTACACATGTGTTTCGGTCAGTTTATGTGTGTGAAAATATTTCGCACACATAGAAGAATCGACCTTCATGAGAGTGAACATTTATTTTGAATGAAAAAATTCGTTGGGAAAAAACAACAGAGATTTTTGGAAACATTTTTTAAACACAATAAACTCTTATTATCATAAATTATCCCATCCTACATCTATTTTACTATTTTTAAAATCTAGATCTTCACGCAAACTCTTCCTAACACTTAGTTACCTTAAATTACCATACCACAAATATTTTATTCAAAATTTTTTAGATCTTCAATCAAACTTTCCCTACTTTTATTTACTATAAATTACCACACCACAAATATTCTATAACTTATTAATTAATTCCACACTTATTATATAATGCAACATTAGTATTATACCTAATTCTTCTTTACATAATCTGTTAAATTAAAAATATATACACCACTTAACTGAACCATCTTACGATAACATCTTAATAAATTAAACAACTTATACAAAATTATCTACCATCAATATGTGGTCCCTTTTTAAATCGACCACTGTTTTAACATTTCACCGATTTTTTCAAAACATAAACTAAGCTCCGAGAAAAATGTTCAACATGTTATTGATAAATAATTACACTTTATTTTTATTTTATTTATTTTTTGTAATAAAAAACTATTTTGTACCATAACCCCTAGAAAAAAACAAATATCCAAATCATAACGGTCTATCTTAACGGTCTATTTTCAGCGTTCCAAATTTTTTAAAAAATTCGATTTTCGAATATTTCCAAAAATCTCTGTTGTTTTTTCCCAACGAATTTTTTCATTCAAAATAAATGTTCACTCTCATGAAGGTCGATTCTTCTATGTGTGCGAAATATTTTCACACACATAAACTGACCGAAACACATGTGTAAGTGATATCGATTAATGTGATATCGATTAAATTCATTTTATCCATCTACATTTCTTTTCTTTACTCATTTTTCCTCATATTGTCAGATTCAATTCCTTTTCCATTTTCACACACACACACACACACACACACACACACACACACATATATATATATATATATATATATATAATCTTCTTCTTCTTCTTCTTCTTCTTCTTCTTCTTCTTCTTCTTCTTTCACTGGAGGCTGAATGACTTCCCAGGTTTCCAGGACTCTTCTGAATATTCTAGATGATCTTAACAATGCTGTAGTTTGGATGGTCTTGATTCTGCCTTGCTGTTGTTAAATATTATATTAACTTAGAAAGACTAACAAAACAAAATAAGAATGCATATACAAAAAGATTACTTATTTTTGTTTATTTTAATTGATTTCTATATAGAATTATTCATAGGATTGCTTCTGATACATTACAGAATAAAACAATAAAATTAGAAACCATGTAAATTATTCATTAAACCCTGGTTTTGTTTAAACTAGTATGCAATTGATCCCCTACATATAATATGTAAACCTTTATTTCCTAGTGATATATTATACACATTGCAGGATTTTTAGTGAATAACATAGGCTGTTTTGAGACAAATATAACTCAACTAGACTTTAATAGAGACCAGATGCTAATCAAGATTAAATAATGATCATTTAATAATATTTGAGAATGTAATTTAAATAACTCAGGGAATTGTGACGTTGGTGATGACATTGTTTCAGATATAGACAGACAAATAAATAATCTCCATTATAATAAGATTACCATATTTTATTGTTTTTCACACCAGTAGTAACTGGTGGTTTCCACTGAAGTCCAAATGACAGCAAGTCTCCTCAGCTCTCCAGGACTCTTCTGAGTATTCTAGCCATTCTCAGTAGTGGTTTGGTCTGGATGGACTCAATTCTTCCTCAAATTTCCAGTTTCCCCAGTCTCTTTTCCAAGTTCTTTGCATCTGTTCCAAGTGCTCCAACTATGATTGGTATCACTGTCATCTTCATGTTACATAACATTTTTAGCTCTCTATTATTAGTTTTTCACTCCAGCATTAGATGGTGGTAGTCTATTATTATTATTATTATTTTTATTAGTTTTTTTTCACACCAACAAGTCTCCTCAGGTCTCTAGGACTCTCCTGGGTATTCCAGCTGATTTCAACAATGCAGTTGTCCGGATGGTCTCAATTCTTCCTCTGATTTCCGGTTCCTCCAGTCTTTTTCCGAGCTTTTTGGGACCATTCTTAGTGCCCCAACTACTATTAGTATCACTTTCACCCTCATATTCCACAACTTTTTCAATTCTTTTGTGAGGTCTAGGTATTTGTCTATCTTTTTGTTTTCTTTCAAGTTCACCCTGTGATCTGCTGGATTTACAAAGTCTACCAGTTGACATTATTATTATTATTATTATTATTATTATTATTATTATTATTATTATTTCACTCCATTCGAGTTTTTCACACCTATCGTAGCCGGTAGTTTACTGGAGCTTGAGTGACAGCAAGTCTCCTCAGGTCTCCTAGACTCTTCTGAGTATTTCAGCCAATCTCAACAATGCTGTAGTCTGGATGGTCTTGATTCTTCCTCTAATTTCCAATTCATCCAGACTCTTTTCCAGACCCCTGAGGATAATTCCAAGGGCCTCAATTACAATGGGTATGAACTTCACCTTCATGTTTCACAGTTTTCTCAGTTCTCTGGCAAGGTCTAAGTATTTGTAGATCTTTTCACTCTCTTTAATTTTCACTCTGTGATCACCGGGATGGCAAAATCCATAAGATCATCATCATCATCATCATCATCATCATCATCATCATCATCATCGCTAATACATAAAATTTATTTGACTGAATACATTTTTGAATGTTAATGATTCTCCTCTAAATGATAATCAACATATTGTTATACATTTCATACACTAAATATAACAAATATTATTAGGATAGAGGTCATATTATTGTCTAGCACACACACACACACACATATATATGGTTTATATATATGACATCTTGTAAACATTGATTTCTTGTTGTAGATACTATTTATTTTTGTAACAAGGGATTTATTTTAGATTGACAAATTTTGAGCAAATAAGACTGAACTTTTGTTCTAGCAATTTGTGAATCAGTATGTAAATTGTTTTTGCTGACTAATTAAACAAAGAGAAGTTACGAGAGAGAGAGAGAGAGAGAGAGAGAGAGAGAGAGAGAGAGAGAGAGAGAGAGAGAGAGAGAGAGAGAAAAGAGATAAATAGACAGATAGAGAGAGAGAGAAATATATATATATATATATATATATATATATATATATATATATATATATATATATATATAAGAGATATAAGAAGAAAGAAAAATACCTAGTAAAGGAATAAAAAGAGGACAGAGAGAGAGGGAGGGTGGTAAATGAATTAGAAAGAGTATATAGAAAGAGAAATAAGAAATAAAGAGTGTTAAGTAAAACAGATAAAATAGAAGAGAGTGAGATAGAGAGAGAAAGAGAGTGAGAGAAAGAGAAAAAGTGGTTTTGAAAATAAATAGAAAATAAGAGAGACAGAGTAAGAGGTTTTGAAAAATAAAGAGAGTATATGAGAGAGAGAGTATATGAGAGAGAGAGAGAGAGAGAGAGAGAGAGAGAGAGAGGGAGAGAGAGAATGTGTGTATGTGTGAGAGAGAGAGAGGGGGAGAGAGAGAAAGATATTTTGAAAATAAGAGAAAATAAAAGAGAGAGAAAAGAGGTTTTGAAAAATAAAGAGTATGAGAGAGAGGGGGGGAGAGGGATGGAGAGAGAGGGGTGGGGTGAAAATTAAGAGAGAATAAGAGAGAAAGACAATAAGAACAATGTTAAATATCATCAGTAATTCCATTGCTATTTATTTTGTATCCAACTTCACTGGTTGAATTATTCTCATTTTGTCACGTCAAAATGTTAATGTCAATCTCACACACAAGCAAAACCTTTCAGCCTGTTCATGCATTTCACACCGTAAATTACAAAGGTAAATTTGTAGCCAACGTTTATTGTTTTCAATATCAACAACAGATGAAAAGAATACTCATTTGTTGTCACGGAGACATTCCGTTGCTGTACACGAAACAAGGGGAGACAATCAATTGTTTGTTCGGAGTAATGAGGACAGATTTTCATATGCCAACACCAAAAGGTGAAGTGATTTATATTTAATTTTTCACTGCTAAGTAGTGAATTCAAAAACTAAACATTTTTTTTTTGTACAAAAGTCAAGTTAATTTGAAATTGGAATGTATAAAGTATTCTGGCTATTGTATTACTTTCTTTTCTCATTAAAGTTTAAATTTAAAAAAAAAATTAAATCACACTTTTAAAAACAACTCTTTTCACAAGCTGAAAACTTTAAAGCTAGTTATGATAAAGTCCAACATAGTTGTCTCCCCTTGTATCAGTTCACTATAAATACTAAAGAATCTTCACCTGAACTGGACCATAGTTAAGTTATATTGAATAAAAATTGAGTAAAGCAATTACCTTGTTCAACTTTTACTACACTTTCCCTCAGTAATTTATGTTAAATTTTAAATACAAAGGTTTTTTTCTGTTATACTGACATCTATATGGGTCTTATCAAACCTATCCTTACATTTTCTCCATCATTTAATATATTACATTTTTTTGTATTTTAGCTTTTTATAAATTTCATCCAGAATAACTATTTTAATTCTGGTTATTTCCTATAAGTCTAACATAAACAAAGGGGAACCACTCTTGACTGATAAATTATTTATTTATTTATTGATCTACTAGGAAAAAAGAAGACGGGGTTAGGATTTAGATTTAGGGTTAGGGTTAGGGTTAGGTTAATGGGAAAATAAATTATTTATCAGTCAAGAGTGGTTCCCCTTTGCTTATGTTAGAATTATAGGAAATAACCTTAATTCTGTACCTGTGGTGAAATTAACTATAGTTGTCTCCCCTTGTATCAATTCACTATAAATACTAAATAATCTTCATCATAGCTGGACCATAGTTAAGTGATATTGAATAAAGCTTGAGTAAAGCAGTTACCTTGTTTGCCTTGTATTATACAACTGGAATATAACAATAGTGACATATGTTTTATAATTTAAACTATAGAAAATCTCTTCCTCTTTGTTGTTTACTAGGCTTTGTTTAATATGGGATTAAGGTTTTTAGGTACTTGTCAAGAATAGCCCAACAAAGAAAATTTGTTATTCCAGCAGTTGTGTACAAAGAAATTCTATAGATTCAATCCATTATTATTATTATTGTTTTTTTTTTTTTGTTTTTTTACTGAACAGTAATAATATATAATAATAAGTTCCCAAAATTATATATCTGACATTTGCCATAACTCGACATCTTAGTGTTAAATACTTAAAAAAAGAAAACAGCTATTTTATTTATGAATGTTAGGCACTCCAAAATGAAGTCTATTATCAGCAAAATGTCGGCCATTTTATTTTTCCGCAGTTTTTTTCGACCCTAACAATTTTTTATGCAAATTCTTACTCCACAGAAATGCAATTAATTCACCTTTAAATAAAAATACATTTCAGCCATTTTCTTCATTTTTAATAGTTATACTCTCCAAAATTAAAAATTAAAATCTTCTAAAAATTAGCCAATGCTTTTATTATATAAATAGCTCAATAAAGAAATGTTCTATTATTTCTTTGGTAATGTACAAATGATTATATAGAAATTTAATAGTTACATTCACCATCCAAATAAAAGCAAGTTTCTGTCATTTGATTATTTTGTTTTTTTACTGAACAGTTATATCTAAGTCCCAAAATTGATATATTGGCAATTTGTTCTAAGTAATAGTTTGAAAAGGAAGTAGTTTGAAGAATTGAATTTTTAAGATATTTTTTTTTTCTTGAGATGAAGAGAATTATTGAATGTTTTGGTAAGGTAATTTTTATTAAGACTTTACAAATATCCATGTATCCATGTAATTTCCTACTTAGAATATTTTGTTTGATAAAAACTGGTGAAAATGATAGTTCATAGGCCCTTTGTATATATATATATATATATATATATATATATATATATATATATATATATATATATATATATATATTCATTTTTATTTTTAAAAAGCCTGATATAGTGAAAAAAAATCAGACAGTGCAATTTGTAAATAAGGAAATCAAATGCAAACTGATGTCTGGAGAAAAAGGCCAAAGAGTAAGGAATAATTCTGAATCTGTCAGAATTGAGATTCAGTCAGAATTATTCTGATGAAAGCTAGGTAGGTAGTTTCTGATTCTTTAGGCTTTATATATATATATATATATATGTGTGTGTGTGTGTGTGTGTGTGTATGTGTGTGTGTATATATGTATATATATATATATATATTTGGGATGCTCAAAACACGCTCTTTTCAAAAGCATGCAGATTGTTAAAAAATATTTTAAAACGTCAATAAAAAATGGAAAATTAACTTTTTAATGTTTTCTTTTAAGTTTAATATAAAGAACAATTCCAAGTTTATGTGTTAAAAAAAAGAAAAAAAAACAAATTTCTGTTACTTGTAACCTAAATTTTTTCATTTTAAATTTAATTGCCGTAAATTCTTAATTTTTGTTGACATAGTTATCGCATCTTGACGCGAACAATTAGTCCCATATAATTCTATGGAGTATCATACATGGAATAATTTTTTTTATTCCTTTTTTTTTGATTTAAAAAATAATTAATTTCTTCAAACAAACACTGTTTGAGCTCTATAGGTGTCACGGATTTGAACTTATTTGAAATTATTCACAGCAGCAGCAGCAGCAGCAGCAGCAACAACAACAACAGTTTTCCATAAAAAGAATAGAATTTTATATCCCCTACATACTTCCATCAATAAAAATTATGACAATTTTTAATTCCAACATTATTTTCAATATTTTTCTTTATAAAGACTGTATAATATAATGTCATTATTTTTAGCTAAATATTTTTATACAATATTTTCTTTAAGTAAATAAATACGATTTTGCTATACACTGAACAGAAGTATTTATTTTACATTTTATAAATTTTAAAAAATCCCTAAAAAAATTTTAAAAAATAAAAAAGTAGACAACAGGAACTTTTAATCTAAAATTCCTTAGAAAATAATCTAACAATTTAGAAAAAAAAAAAACATATTTTTTTTCTTATTTTCGAGACTTAAGTTTCAAGGTTTAAGACGCCCTATTACCAAACCTGGTCTAGTATCGATTTTTGTTTTACGTATGTCCTGTCATTGAATTATCTTTCCAAAAATTAAAAATTTATTTTCATACAGAAAAAAAATTACCAATATATTTGTACGGGGGATCAATGCGCAAAACAAAAACTAACGAGAAAAATGATTAGCCTTTTCAATTTAGTAAAGATTTATTTACAATAAAAGTTCGTATTTTATTACCTCATATACCGAAAGTTTTATTAAAATCGGATAGTTAGTTTATTTTAGATGATTTTTAGAAGAATTTCCTGTGATCCTCCTTAGTAGAAGCCGCGAAAAATTGAGCACACCAAATATATATATATATATATATATATATATATATATATATATATATATATATATATATATATATATATATATATAATATATATACATCCGGCTTAACAGATTTTAATAGATCAGCCATTAAGCTTTTTAGGATAACAGAAATCTAATTAATACGAAAATAAAACTCGATTTTTGCCAAACAAAATATTGTGTCAACTCAATAGGAAGCCATGTTAACAATAGCATGTCTGTTCTGAATTTGTTTCAATTTGAAAAATGAAAATTGATATAGTTATCTCCCTTGCATTTAGGGAACCATTCTCTTCTACAAAACGCATCGCAGTTTTGGTGTGTATGCAGTTTCTTGCATTGATGGTTGATTGGTTGCATTTTACGGCATGTCAACTCTTGTTGAGCCAAAGACATTTTACTTTATTCATTCTTGATGGGTACTCATTTTTTAAACTCATTTTTAAACTCATATTTTCGATTTAAACTATAGATGTGGTAGTATCTGTTAGGGTCCCACCACTCCGGGTCAGAGAGGACCTGGGAGTAATGGTGATAAAGGGGTACTCCACGTTCTCCAGTGCTTCAGAATTGAAACTTCACCATCAGATAGAATTTAACGTTATACGCAATACATTAAGACCCTCAGCCACTGCCTTCTAGCACATATATGATAAGAACAGTTGGGGCTTGCCAGAAGGGCAATAGGGTTGGGATAATCATATATGTGCTAAGCTTGACGTAACCAGCCGATTGATCGAATGCGGCCTCTCCGGCCATCCGTCTAGCCTAAGTAAGGACCAAAGTGGAGTATTGCATGTCATAGACTGCTCAGCCACCAGGGTTCCGTCCTTAAGTATCACGAGTCGCTATCCATGGTCAACAGGTGGCTCCATTGGAGATGGGGAGGGCTTTACCCCTCTGCAGAGGTGCAGTCGGTGTATTCTAGAGCCCCAACCGATTGGGTTGTTTTCGCATTGTATAAAAATGCAATAGTGTGTAAAATCAAAAGGTGCCAATTGTTACATTTCCTGTTTGAAAAAGTTACCACTTCACAGCTGCAACTGATGTTATTTTCCAGGACGGTATTTTTTTTTTTATTTGTATATTTTTTATTTTTTTATTTTTATTTTTCGAGTTAGTTTTGCTGCAGCTGCAGTATCGTCCATTTTAAAACGGAAAAGGTAGCAATTACCCAGTGATTTTTTTTCAATATCAGAATTCTTATTAGTAATTGTGTAGACCAGTGGTTATCAACCCCCCTTTTTTGATAACTATGGAACTCTTTGGTTCCTATTTTTCTCTTATAGACCCGCATAGTCGTTCGATGCTTTAAAAAAATCCTATTTTTATGATTAAATATTATTAGGAAATTTGTAAAATTATAAAAAGATTATGTATTGTAGAAGTATAACTAATTTATGGCACATAAATTTTAACAACTAACTAAATTGTAGTTTTTTATAATGCTGCTAATTTTATAATGCTGCTGGTCATGCTACCTAGTGTCAATAGACACAGCAACATTATAAAAGAAGAAGCGGCAAATTCAAAACCCTCTTTTACCTTCTGCCTCGACAAGGAGTAGCAACACACCAGTTGCGTTCCTGTCTACGGACAGAGAAATATTTTAGCCCCATCAACATCGTGTCGCATAAACACGATAGCATGTTTAATTAGTAAGTCTTTACACTTTCCTTTTCTACCAGTTACATATCAAGGACTCAGTACTTTCTCTACTAAAAACTCTGTTTCATATTAGGACATTTCGCTCATACAACTCTGTATAAGCCCTACCTTGTATCTCCTGTCATGTTTGTATTCTATTCTGTTAAGTTTCTTCAGGAAATGAAATATTCTTGTTATTATTTCGTTGTGAATTGTTC
Source organism: Doryteuthis pealeii (assembly GCA_023376005.1). Taxonomy (NCBI): domain Eukaryota; kingdom Metazoa; phylum Mollusca; class Cephalopoda; order Myopsida; family Loliginidae; genus Doryteuthis; species Doryteuthis pealeii. Next base: position 56,682,150 of record CM042152.1, read on the forward strand.
TCACATTCTGTGCGCGGAAACGATATTCAACCAACTATCGTTCTTCTACACGAGGCTCCTGGTTCGATACCAACTCAGCGCATGAGTAACATAGCTTGGATCTGTTCAGTGAAATGGGAAGCTGGTGGTAGGTTCGGTGCTCCCGATCAGACGCAAAAACAATCTCATTGGTGTAGTGCTAGTGAAAAGGGGATAGACTCCCTCGCTGTCCAGCTGATACCGATAATAGGCCACTCCGCCAACTTGACTTTATTTACATTACAATTTACATTACAATCTTAACATATAAACTTATACACACAAATCCATCATTTTACATTGGGGATTCTACTCTTTGAAATTCGACGACGTTTACAAGGAACTTTTCTAAAATCAACATTGATAAGACCAACATGTTAAGCCCAACCGATTTGTTATTATAAGATGCTGAAATAGCAGTGCTGGTAACACAGGACCCAGTACTATGAGTCACTTTAAAGCAGAAAATACTAACCGTTCGTTGTCTACTAGAAACGATAGTGTAGCATACAAAAAAACGTGGAACCACGTAGCCTGATCGGGTTGATATGAAGGATGAGCTGTCGCCCAAGCAGCAGGTCTCCTTCTCCACACTGTCGTTGTGGGCCAAAGGAAAGGGGAAAAACAAAACAAAACAAAAGAACAATACAGTTTGGCAAGGATGGTGTCGCGGGAGCTGCTGGATAGCGCTGAAATTCAGCATCACACCACCTTTGGGACTCCAGCTCCGGTTTTTATTTCAAGGTTTACTCCCCAAGCATTTCCTTGGAATGAGGTATAGCCGCTAGGCACCGGAGACTTTATAACAGACTTTTCCTTGTCTAGATTGACTGCCGTCCAAGACTTAGAAGCCCCATCTACCCCAGGAGGTTGTGAGTTCAATTTGTGTAGCCTCGCGAGTTAATTCACTTTACGTTCCGCTACATACTTTGCCTGTCAAAACTCCATAATAGCAGTACAACGTAAACTCCGACAGCATTATGAGAAACATCAGGCACCATACCGAAAGGTGATTGTTTTGATCGACAGTCTTAGTCTTAACTGTAACTATCTCTGAGGCGATCCGAGCGTAACTGTTATCGTCGTACCAAGTGAATTCGTTAACCCTAGCTCAAATCCTGCTGTTTGCATTTCACATATCAAATATCACATATCACTAATATTCTTGGGACAATGAATGAATCCAACTATTCTCCCTCCAGCTGTGGGTAAATAGTAAGGCAGACTGGGAATTCTAACGTTGGTATGGCAACCGGTCTAGAAGGAAAATTCTGAATTCAAACCTTTGTAGACCTGGAGAGGGAGGGGCTCTGCCAATCTATTCATACACAAGACACGCTACATGAGTACTCTACCCCCGACCAAACCAGGTTACGGGACCAGGGAGAACAAATCTCAGCCAGAAGATTTAAAAAAAAAACATCTTTCTAACAAAAGACATATGTTGGCGACCCCTCAACAAGAGACTTGGTACCTCCAGTCCTTAGGGACACACTAACAGACTTTGTGTTCCGTAACAAGATGAATCCTACCAAGTTATTCACTTCTCTCTTCTTCTTCTTGTTCAATACCGGCCCTCGCCAACTCAGCGAATGAGTAGCACAGAGATCTGTGCGGTAAAGTAAGGAGCTGATGGTAGGCGTGGCGCCACAAATCAGATGTATTTTTTTACAATCTCATTGGTCTAATGCTAGTAAAAAGGGGAAGCTGGTCTGGCTGATACCGACTTTAGGCCACCCAACGACTTACTTACTTTATTTATACACACGCACGTGCACGCACGCACACACACACACACACGCGCGAGCGCACACACACACACACACACGATCCCCCCCCCACATATATATATATATATATATATATATATATAAAGTCGTCGGGGCGGCCTAATGTCGGTATCAGCCATGCAGCGAGGGAGTCTATCCCCTTTTCACTAGCGCTAGACCAAGGAGATTATTTTAGCGTCTGAGGTGGAGCGCCACACCTACCATCAGCTCCTTACTTTACCGCACAGATCCCTGTGCTACTCATAACGCTGAGTTGGCGAGGGCGGGTATCGAACTAGGAACCTTGTGGTTTCTAGCTGAACGCTCTACCGACTGAGCTAACCCGATGGAGTAAACACATGGTTACTGAGTTTTTCACCTATGTAATCTTCAGGTTTTGGTATGTCAGTAATCAGATGTTGACTTCATATCCACGCTACCTTAACTCAAATATAAACGCTCTATCAAGGATATTGAGCACTGTCTGCTTATATATATATATATATATATATATGTGTGTGTGTGTGTGTGTGTGTGTGTGTGTGTGTGTGTAATTGAAAATTGAGGAAATACGGATAAAACACAAAACAACTTTATTCAAATTATATATTGCCTCAGTATGCAACGAACGAAGCTTCGTCAGATTTATTTGAGACATAGAGACTACAGTCTGTTTTTATGGTGAAAAGGGTAGTTGGGAGGGGGAGAAGAGGAGGGAATGGCGAATGCGTGGTAAAGTGTGAGGAAAAAGGAGGGGGGTATTCTTCTGTGTTTTATCCGTATTTTCTTAATTTTCAGTCACATTTTGTTGGATTAACCCAATCTGTTACTCCTCATATATATATATATATATATATAAGTTAAAAGAAAGGAAATGAATCCGACGGTATGAGTATATATATAAAAGATATGAAAACAACACAAAATGCTGTTAAAGTGAAAACATTTTATAATTTCGCTGATATTGAACAATATTTCGATTTTATGAAAATCGTCATCAGAGCTTGTTTATACTCCGTGTTGTTAAGAACGGAGAAAAGTCATATGAGTTCAAAACAAATCTCCGTTCTTAACAACACGGAGTATAATATCAGCGAAATTATAAAATGTTTTCACTTTAACAGCATTTTGTGTTGGTTTCATATATATATATATATATATATATATATATATATATATATATATATATATATATATTATTATCATTATTATTATTATTATTATTCGTCTATTTAGTAAACACAACACATGAAGAAAAGAAAAAAAGGGTTATTTCCTATAACTCCAACATAATAAACAAAGAGGAACCACTCTTGACTGATAAATTATTTATTTATTTTCCCATTAAACTAACCCTAAACCCTAACCCTAACCCTAACCCCGTCTTCTTTTTTCCTAGTAGATCAATAAATAAATAAGACTCTTGTATATATATATATATATATATATGTGTGTGTGTGTGTGTGTGTGTGTGAGAGAGAGAGAGAGAGAGAGAGAGAGAGAGAGAGAGAGAGAGCATTTGCTTACACACATTTTTCGATGTTTGATCAAACCAGCTGTTAAGGATAAAAATGGTTTAGTTTTTTGCCGCATATTTTACTACATCCCACAAAAAAAAGACTATAAAAGAAAATAGAAAATCTTATTAATTGAAATTTTTAATTAATTAATTAATAAGAAATTTAATCTTAAAAAAAAATAGAAGAACGAGAAGAGAGTGCAGTTTTCAACTAAATAAATTCGACAAGTCGAGCTTACTGTCAAGTCACGTTAAAATCACCGGTTCCCGCTAGATCAACGAAGTCAAGCAGCGATGAGCCTGTTCAATACATAGATTGGTGAACATTTAAGCAATAGCAGGTACTGTAAGCAACCTGAAATTAAAATGACTTAGTTCGACATTAAAATAACCCGAAAAAGGGTTGATATGCCGTAAGACAAAATTAACCAAAACGGACAAGTTGGATTCAAAGTGGCCAGAATCTCAAATTTCTAACAATCGAAAAATGAATATTGATATTATATGATATCTTATATATAATGGAGATTATGTCTGTCTGTCTGTCTGTAACCAAACTAGCACCAACGTCTCAATTTCCTTAGTTATTTACGTTATCCTCAATGGTTATTATCAAATAATCATTATTCAATATTAATTAGCATTAGCATCTAATTTATTAATAATGTGTCTATCAAAGTCTAGCTGAGATAGATTTGCCTCAAAAACAGCCCATATTATTAATGTGTTAAAATTAAGAAATAAATGTTTACATAGAATATGGTATGAATAATTTACATACCGGTTTAACAAAACTGGGTTTGATAAATAATTATATATAAAAAAGATTTCTAACATTATTGTTTTATTCTCAAACGTATTAAAAGCAATCTTATGTATATAATCTTATATTGAAATCAATTAGAATAAAGTTAAAAATACGTGTAATATTTTTGTGTTCGTATTTAATTTCATTATTCTTTCTAATTTGATCTAATATTTAATTGTATTAAAACTTAAATACTTGTGCCCAGGGGTGCATTTTTTTGCTGATATATATAATACGCTTATATATAACAACAATGTGAATATATATATATATATATATATATATATTATATATATATATATATATATATATATATAAAGGACAGTTGGTATGTATGTATGTATGTTATTTCCGGAGGAAATTCTGAAAATAAAACTATTAATGACAAAATAAATTATATATACATATTCACTATCACCAGTGCTTACTTTTTGTGCAAAAATAATGAAGATTTTATTTATATTCGTGAAAGAATATTAAAAAAATTATTCAAAAATTAAAATTTGAATAGTAAGAGAAGGGAAAGTCATTGGCGACATTCGTGATTAAAACACAAACAAATCTATTATGGAAAACCAAAACAATCAATGGATCTTCGAGAGACTAACCTTTTTTATGTCCCCTCAACCCAGGCAACGCCGGATAGCCGTTTTAGCAACACACACACACACACACACACACCACACACACACACACACACACACCTGTCAATTGAAGTTTCATGAGGTGTGCATAATCATCAGGCAAAAATGTGAGAAAAGAGTGCTCATCAGCCGTATTTATAGTGTGGTGTATAGTCACGGGGTAAGATATGAGTACACGTGACACTCACAGGAGGAACACACACGCATGCATATATATATATATATATATATATATATATATATATTGAGAAAAAGGAAAAAAACAGGTTTAAATGGGTTAAGTGGTGAGTTTATTGGCCGACGCTGCTGTGTTTCGATCTATTAATTAGATCATCTTCAGGGCATTTGTTGGTATGTGGTAGGTGATAAGAAATTATTTATCACAGAATAGTGAGAAAAGCGAGTGGTAGTCCTTGTTATTCAGTCCGTTTAAAAATGTTTGAGGCTTGAAAAAAGACGGTTTTTGGAATATGACGTCAAATATTCTATTTTATGGCGTGAGTATAATTAATATACTTACATACCGTCGGATTCACTTCCTTTCTTCATATATATATATATATATATATATATATATATATATATATATATATAATATATATATAGGTGGGTTACCAGGTAAGTTGGTATTAGAATGATTCTAAGTTGAATATTTTTCCCAACAAACGGAATGTTAGAGTTGTTCAAGTCCATATTGAGAGCTTTGATGTACAATATTATTGAACAACCCAATATAATTGGTAAAGAAAAAGGTTTAAAAATCGACCATTTTGCGGTTATAGATCAACTTCTAGATTTATAATTAAAAAATGGCCGATTTCTAAGCCTTACCATATATATATATATATATAAAGTACATTTTTGAATTCAAATCCTTTCCCAACACATCATGTGCCAACATGATCATTACTTTTCGTGTCTTACAGATTTTGGGGGAAGGCCTGAATCGTGCACCCTATTGAGAAAACGTCTGACGGGATGGAAGGACGCACGCACGCACACACCACACACACACACACACACACACACACATATTACATATAGAATAAACAAATATGTTAAAAAGCGTTTTTTTCATAAAACCAAAAAGTGCTCAAAATAATTGGCTGTAGAGCAGGATAAAAACTAAATGGGTGTTATCACCTCCTTTTGACAGTCTCATTACTAATAGTTCCATGTATTTTTACAATAAAAATACAATCAATATGATTTTATTTTAGAACGATTTGTTTCATCATCATCATCATCATCATGTCGCGCTAGTAGCACGGATATCCATAACAATCTCTCGCCAACTGTCCCTATCCCTTATTGTCCCCGGGAGATCCCCTTCGCAGGATTCAGTATCTGCACAGAGATGGTCAATGTACGTCTTTGCTGGACGACTCACACCGGCGTGCCCATGTTTGGCTTCCACTGGAGAATGTCACATGAGTTTGTCCTTTCTTCTCCAGCAGTGTCCAGCGTGTATTATTCGTCTTATTCAGATGGTCTGTGTGATAGGGGACAAGTGGCCAAACTGCTGTTTTCTCGTGGGGGTGTTTCCACGATTTGTTTGAAATTGCACGCAGCATTCTTGTGCTGCTCCCATCTAGCTTATTCTCTAGTTATTTTGTTAGGATTCAAGTTGTGCAGCCGTAAAGTAGCACTGATACCACGTCCTGGAAGAATGGTCAGTTTAACTTGTCAATGAGATCGGGTTTCCATATGACAAATGAATCTAATTATAGCATACCATGTCTTTCTTATGCGTGCATTAACATTGCTTTCTGTGGATGAGATACAACTACTTTGGTATGTGAATTGTTCCACCGAGTTTAGGAATTTACTGTCGAGTGTGGAGATGTCTCCTTCCTTTTTAGAAGACATAAACTCGGTTTTGTCGGAGTTCATGTATAAGCCGATATTCTGTGCTGACTTCTCTAGGTAACAAGAATTCGGTCTATTTAGGTGTGTTTGCAATAATGACAGATCATCTTCATAGTTCGCATCCGTAATAGTTTGTGTGGAATATCGCCGCTTCTTGCCTTTTTTTTAATTGATAGAATTTTTTTCTTTTATCGTATCTAATGATATTCGAAGTACGTAGTCTAGGCCTATTATAATATATGCATGGCACTAACGTATCTCCTTGTAGAAATCCAACGCCGTCATCAAGGTGAGTGTACCTTTGTTTTAGTGTTTTGGTAGAGCATCATTATGGCGTAACTGTTTTATTGGGAGGCTGTATGTTAGTAGTATTTGCTCCATTTTTCCCTCTGTGTATGGAATTAAAAGCCTTGGAGAAATCATCAAATACTAAGGTTGCCTGAATAATTTTTGCTCGAACCTTCTATGATTTGACGAATATTCAGGATCTGAGAAGTTGTGAAACGATTTCTGCGGAATCCGTTTCGTTTTTTTGTTTTTTCTAAGAATTTCTCTATTTCAGCTCTGATGCGATTAAGAAAAAGGACATTAGCAGCTTTAGCAGTAAGAATTATGCCTCTGTAATTCTTAGCGAATCCTAGGTCTCACTTTTGGGAGAATGGGGGATGCAAAACTTTCTTTAATTTTTCTATCGTATTTTGTTTGTATACTGCATTGCATAGTCTTTAGTAAATGTCATCGAATTTGCTTATTTTCCAGACCTCAGGGAGTATTTCGTCGAGGTCTGCAGCCTTTCTATTTTGTAGTTTTTTTAGTAATTCGTTAAGTTCTTCCATCGTAAAGTAATAACGATTTGTTCATTCCACCATTAAGAGCTCAAATAATTATCATTTATTTTTGGACCACCCACTTTTCGTTAAAAATCATATATAGTAACCTCTTGTATATATATATATATATATATATATATATATATATATATAGAGAGAGAGAGGAGAGAGAGAGAGAGAGAGAAAGAGAGAGGGGGAGAGAGAGTGAGTTGGTTTGAAAGTCGCGAGAAACTTCAGTTACTAAGCGCCGTTGACTTCCCATCTTCGCTACCCTTATATATACAGACTCTATCATTGATATTGAGCACACTTTACTCACAGCATATTATATATATATAATATATATATATATATATATATATATATATATATAGTGTTTTATTCAATTTAGTTTTGGTATTTTGTCGACGGATTCAAAAGCGGAGCTCATGAGAGCGAAATATGAAGCAGCCTATTCTGTCAACATGAGATTGCAAATTGGAGATTGCTATTCCTGGCTTTTTGAGGCGCAGTGTTTCCTCTATTAAATTGGAACCAATGTCAATTATTCGTCTGCTAAAAATGAACGGGAAATAACATGGCGGATAGAATTCTCGTGTGTTTTTTTTTGTGTTTTTTGTGTTTTTTTTTTTTTACAAAGATTTGAAAGAGCGGCATGAAGGTAAAAAGGCGTTTTTTTTCCCTTTCTCAGCCGGTGAAAGTTGACCAACTGGAATATGAAAAAACATGTGCTTGTTTCAGCTTAAGTGGGACGAATGTTTGCGAAACGACGGATGTCGCCGAGATTGGATTTCTGACACCAAGATAAAACCAGAAAATGTGCACAACACAACACACACACACACACACACACAAACACACACACCAATTTTATATATATATATTATATAATATATATATTATATATTATATATATAATAATATATTACAAGGAATGTGTGTATGTATGAGTGTACGAGTGAAAGTGAGACAGATAGGGATATATCTTTTTTCTTTCGTTTTTTTTTCTTTCAAGAGGGTGTGGTTGACTAGACTGTTTTGACGGCTCTACCGCTCTTCTTCCATTGGTAAAGAGAATACGTTTCTGTTGCAATTCCTGATATATTCTGCTTAATATATTTCAGAGTTGGCTCAAACAAGCAGACTTACAGTTCAAGAAGTTTTTACCCACCCCCCCCCCCACACACACACATATATTGTTGTGACATGACTGAACATTTTAGAAGGTTTGTGAGTATCCGTGCACTGATTAGAAATAATTTTTTCTCTTTCTTTCTCTCTTAACCGAGAGTCTTCGGTGAGAAGTCTTATCTGGAAAAGGATTTTTATTTCTTGGTATTCAGCATCAACTTGTTTAATGCCAATCACCGATTAAAATAACAATTTAAGAAAGCTCTCTCTTAAGAGAAGAGACATTGAAGATTGTTCATCAGTTTAGCATTTCAGTCAGTTCATATCTATTATATATATATATATATATATATATATATATATATATAAATATAGTATATATATATGTATCTGTTTGTCTCTGTTAATGTCGATCTATCTCAATTTCTGTTCAACTACTCAATCTGTCATTATCTATTTCTCTGAAATTTCGTGATGAGGCTTGATAATTTGTATTAATTTGTAATATTCGGACTATTGTCATCAACTTTATTGTTATCTACATAAAGTTTTCGACCGATGTTTCCCTCCGGCTTTCTCTCGGGTATTTCTTGTCGGACTCGGGGAACCTTCGCGAACTCGGGATCCCCATCTTCGAACTTGAGAATTTTCTCTTCGAACTCAGGAACTCGCAGAAAACAAAGAAAAAGAAAATTACACACCCATCGGTTACTCTCTACATCAAAATGATCTTCGTTCAGTGCTGTTTTAAGGCACATTGTTGGCAGCCACAGAATCCAACATCATTTATTAGTCCACTATAGAAATTGTGTGCAAATGACTATCATAATTTTCCCCAGGGTCAAATTTGTACCGATCAAACAGACAGATGATCTGAGTATTGATCAGATACTTCTACAATATACAATAGGGATTTCACGAGGGAAAGTCAAACCCTAAATTATGGAAAATTGGGAAAGATGGTTGATATTAGCCACTAGACTAATGTGTTTGTGGACTCGAGGTATTTACCCTGAAAATAATATCAAAACTACGCAGGCCTAATCCAGTTTATTGTTGCAGTGTATGCAGTTTAGTGGGTTGAGACTTAAAAGAGACAATAAACTTTTCATAGACCTGAAACTGTATATTCTCTGAATATGGCGTGCAAAGAATCAAAAGCTACCACCTGAAATTCAGAGATTGCTGTTAAAAAAATATATCAGACATAACGCTTTTGCGTCATCACTACAGAAAAATATGTATGATATTTCAATTGCTTAAATTCAGATGAACTAGAGTGAGCATAGCTGACAAACTATAAAAATATTTTAAGCCATTAGCGTAAATAGTTCAGATAAAATGAATTAAAAGATTTCATCGATTTATAGTTCATTTTAAAGTAATATCCTAACTTCATAATTAAAAATTATGGCAAGTAAGGTTAAATTTTTAATTTAATTCAATAAATTGATTTCTTTGTTGGTGCTTTTTCCAGAGAGGGGAGCCAAACAAAAGCGCTAAAAGATACAAAAATAAATTTCGACCATATCTCAAATGGTGAGTTCGAATCGAGCCTGGATTCACTGACAAGAATTCAGATTTGAAACTTCTGGAGTCATCAAAGAATGGGACAAATTTAGAGTTGCCTTATTTACACTTCACACTCACAAAAATATCGAAAAGGCAGTAGAAGAATGAAAAAACTCTAGCTTCCAATCGTCTATGAATTGAAGCAAGGCATAGGCATGAAAATGATGGCGTCTACTCTTTGCTTCATCATGGGTCTCTTATGTAGAGTTCTTTGTTATTTAATATGATGGTATGATAAAAGTTTTTACTATTACTTTCTCACAATTATTCAGTGATCAATTTTTGTCACATGTCTTTTATAACTATATGCCTTACAATTATTATATTAAAATATTAAACGTTAAAAGACCACTATTATAACCAGTAGAATCTTTAGAGGAGTGTTTCAAATTACAGATGGTAGCTTATATCTATAGCGTTATCAGTCAGATTCATTTGTTCCTAGCAAAGTTCACATGTTGTTCTGCATTTGATCTATTAATATCAGAAAAAATAACGCTACAATAATACCTGGCAGGTATTACTGACGTATCTCAGTTAATGAGGTAAAGTTGCAGCTGTGTCTGAGCTGGTTAGGGTGGGTGGGACGGTAATTAATTTTCCCGTGTAAAAATGTTACTTTGCGGGGATCATTTAATCTATATCACTCAACTGTTTTTGTGAGAGTGAAGATAAATTTAAGAAACCCTACACTGGTCTGAAATTATAAGATTTTTAAGCAATTCATATCATCCTAAATGTATCAAAAAACAAGGATTTTGGAGAGGCTTCATATTAGACATATTTTAAAATAAATACTAAAAAAATAGTCCAAGAGGTTTAAAACCTAATCTTTTGGGTCCAGTACACATTATACCAATACCAACTTTCCTTGTTGTAATTCTATTTTGTATTTTCAGAAAAAATAGTTGTGAAAATCGACATTACCCTAATATATTATTGCGATAGTAAAATAAGTTATAAATCAATCCGACTCGACATGATGCTGGCTGTAGACAAACCTTGTGTAACATTCTTATGTTTGTCAACATCTCTACACACACACACATACACACACACACACACACGCACACGCACACACAAATATATATTCAATAATGAGATATCAAATTTATTATAGTAATAATGTATAGGTCATTATTAATATATATGTCAAATATATATATATTCCATTTCCTCTTCCTCAGGTTAGTGAAAAAACAAAGGTTGTAGCAGAATCCCTGGAAGTGAATACCTTTTGTTTTGACTCATAACGAATCTATATAATTCTCAAAAATTGATTCTATAACAAAATAACAGATTGAACACAACTGCTCTCGATTTATTGGCTACATTTATGTCCATCAACATTTATACTATGATGAATCAATTAACGAGAGAAGAATTTTCGTTAATGCTCGATCTCATGACTAATTTTAATCAACCAATTCTAGCCATTACTTTACAGGGTCAACTTGAGGGCTTGGGTTCAGAATATACGGACTGTATCCCCCGTTGCACTAAACAAATGTCTTTTTAAGCAGTCTATCTGACTCAGAGAATGAACCCTTCTAAAAGGTGCTTACCTCTTCCTGCCGGGTCAGGGTGGACCTGGGCCGAGTGAGAATGCAATTAAAAGGGTGAATCTGCGCACTACTCTCCATATCAACCATTAGATGCAGTTTAGTGTCATTCCCAGTTTTTGTGTAAGTGGATCATACACATTCTGAGTTTCCCGTCAGGACCGGGCGCGGCTACATTCTTATCTCTTTATATATATGGTGGTGTGCTGTGTTGTGTGTGTAACGCGATGCCTATCACCTCAATTCATTCATCATTATCATCATACAATACATTCACGAGTTTTGTCATCATTCAACCTTTTAGCTACCCAACTTCTGTTATATTCGGTTGGTGAAATTCGTGCCACAGAGTCATTTAGACATTTCGTAGTTAGTATTCTTCTTTAGACTCATTTCTATATTTTAGATTTTCTAATGTACAGATGCAATACTCTGAGTTTTTGCTCTTTTGACCAGTGGTCTATCCCATGTGACCATATGATCGAACAGACTGTTCCTAATTCTCACTGCAATCACAAACATTTTAGGTTTGTTTATCTACATTTAATTATTCAAAACTTCATTTGAAATACTATAAATAAGGATATATAAAATAATATGAAGCATTTATTTGTTGTTTTCTTTGCTCATCTAGTAGATAGTAACTCTACAGTTTTATCATCCGCTCTATTAAGGTCATGGAATTACATTATAGATTATTAAAAATGTGATTAAATTGAAAAAAATATTTCAGCGAAAGTTTCTGTTTCTTACAATAACATTCTCTCGACTAACTAATCTCAATCAACTAAATACTTTCTATATTGCTTTGATATCACTTACTGCATACATGCATACACTTTTACATGTCGATTCTAGATCATCAATTTAATCGGGTATCATTTAGTTTTTAACATAAATTACTAATCCTATCTATAATGTGGAGATTTGGGTTTGACTGTCTGTAACCGCAATAACTATATTACTATACAAGTTACGAGATCGCGCTGTGTTTATTTTACACCACATTTCTCTATTGAATTTATTGAGTGTATTTTTTCTATCTTAAACTCCTCAATTATTAGTAAAATTGGTTTTTACATCATACTTAAGTGCACCTGTTTTAACAATATTCTACATACTTAATAACATTGTCCATATGGTAACTTCAATTATTATTAACAAGTACTAAAATTTACCGGTTCACAGTTTTCGTGATGACAGAGTAAGACTGAAACTTGCATATTGCATGCTTTAAAAAGTAGTTGATTGTGTAAATAAAATTATTTCTCTAGGCGTTGTTTCCTATTATCTTAATTTCTATCTGTTTGTTGTTGATCTATATTGATATGCAATTACACAATTATACTACACACTCCTGGAGGAGAATAAATCTTTATGTACCACAAAGATTCTAATCCTTTATTATCCATAGGATTTGGAATCATTTTATACAAGAAGAAATACTGTAAATATTCTTTACTTCCTATTTTAACTAAATAGTTAAATTAGGCAAAAGTTTACCAACTGGAAAGACGGAGTCAAAGAGAATGAGGAAGAGTGTTCAGATGGGTCTATTCCATTGAGTCTATCCCCCCTGCTTCACAATATTTTATCTGAATTCTTATTTTGTATTATTAGGGCAACCTTCTCATAAATTAACATTGATATATTCTTTCTATATTATAACTTACAAATTATCTTGTCACCCCGGAGGGCTGCATATATTCTCAGCAATATATTGTATAATTTTTTGCTTAGTATAATATTAGTGAAAATATATAAGGGAAATTTAGCATCCAATGATATTTTTTCTAAATACCAATTTCATAAACTATCTCATTGCCACAGCTATATTATACAATGGCCATTGTGTATAGGACCCCCCCGCACCTAAAGAAAACCCAAAGCCGACATTGCTCTTGTCTGTTGTATTTTTTCAAAACAAATGTCTTTAAGTGCCAAATACAATGTCATTTAAGCTGATTCGTGCCCACTATCGAATATTCAAAGATGTCGATTTGTAAAAGCAACAAGAGATACAATTTTTCAATTTCATATGCAGAAGATTCCAGATTACAGGTGTAACTTAGGCTAGTATGTAATCACACATGCCTATTAGAGACTCTCATCGTTCTTACCCATAGCGATCACGCTTAACATATTTTCTTCTCCTCCAACCGAACCTAGCTCCCACCTCTTACCACACCACAGCAGCGTTATTTACCATCGATCAAAATAATATCTACTCGCTGTACAAGTACCGCAGTATTTTAAATAGTTACTTGTCCACCCCTTGATAGCACACTTTTACATGCGGCTAGTACCGCACAATACACAGACAAAAGCGAAATATTTTGTCTAATGAGTTTCCATACTAAGAGAGCTTATTCAACAACATTGTTTATTATCTTGATACTAATGCAGAACAAGCGCGCAAGAGATAATATTAAGATTTTATGCTATAAAAATATTACAATCATTGCATTGCAAAAAAAGCCACGAAATCCTCTTTTGAGAAGTTTTATTAGGTTGATAACGTGTTTATGAGAAGGATCTGAAGGGTAGCGAGCTTCTTCTCTTTAGGCAGGTATAGGATGTTTAGCTGTTACAGTTAGTGTTTACACGGGTTTGCTACTTGGGGAGTTCTAAATCTAATGTTATTATAAATAAAATCCAGAGTCTTCCCTTATAATTACTATCTCTTGAATGCTATTACGTAAGCATCACTGTACCGTTATCCTCTTACAGAACGCAATTTCATAGATTTTGAGTATACTTTGCTTAGCTCTTACGACAACCTTTTTACCTAATTGTTCACAAATGTGTGTTTTGGGGCGTGTGATGTGTTTCGGTTTGTTTGATTTTTTGCTCTGTCTTATTATGTGTGTATATAATGATACTTAACGTAGAGATTATTGTATCACTCTACAAAGGCCTCTGGTGCCCTCCAATACCCAATAACCTCTTAAACTATTTGATAGGACTGACACCACACTCACACTAAATGCGATTCATCCAAATTGGCGTGTTCATGTCGTCTTTCTCTTTCTTTCTTCTCCCATAGAGACAGTCTAGGTGTAAAAAACCGCTTGATCACTTGCTGACAATACTTTGCTACTTGATTGAATCATAATATTTATTTATACCTAGAAACAACTCAAAATGCTTAAAGCCCCGTTTCCCGGATTGCGACTTCCATTTTTGAATTTGCCCTCCATCTAGTTAAACCAATGTCTGCGTCATTATATTCTTGTAATATAATTCATTTTCATCACCGATTACTATTATTCAGAAATTAACAAAATTTCTGTTCGCAAGATACCAAAACAAAACTACCCGCCCTTGTCGGTGGGACTAGAATGCACCGACTTGCACCTCTGCAAAGGGGTAGACTCCCCCAATGGCGGGCCACCTCTTTGCCGTGTTAGGTGGTGACTCTCGTCTGATTGACTTAAGGACGGAGTCTTGCGGATGACTGCAGTCCATGAATGCATACCAACTCACATTTAGAGCCTTACTACAGGCTAGACGTGGCGGTCGGCAGAGGCCCCTCGATCAATCGGCTGGTTACGGTCTAAGCCCTAGCACCTATATATTGCCCCAACCCTATTGCCCTCATGCAAGCCCCAACCCCTTTATTTAATCCATTATGGGTGCTATGAAGGCTGGTTGGCTGTGGGCCTTCTCTTGATGCCTGGGAATGACGTTAAAACTCTAACTGATGGTGATTGGTTCCAGTTTTGGAGGTCCGTCGGGAAATGTGCGAGCACCCCTTACACCATTGCTCCCTGGTCCACTCTGACCGGATAAGTGGTAGTACTCTGTTAGTGTCCCATCTGAGTGGCTTAAATAGAAAACTCGATTTCAAACAAAATTGTATTATCTCATTAAAAATGAAATTATTTCAAAACTGTCAGCCCATTAAACATTTTTTTTCACCAATAGAAAGTATTTCCGGTGCGATAAAAATAACCCAAGGGGTTGACATGCCTGTAAAAACCCACCAACCAACCAACCAAGACCAAAACAAAACAAAAATTACTAACTTGTAACTCTTGCGTTCCTTTTGTTTAATTCATGTTAAGACACCTTTCCATTTTCGTAGGAGATGTTGGTGAATGGCTTTGTAGGAATTTAGTAATAATATCAAGCGATTATCTGGGTAGATTTTTCAAT
The DNA here is from genome assembly GCA_023376005.1 of Doryteuthis pealeii. Lineage (NCBI taxonomy): Eukaryota > Metazoa > Mollusca > Cephalopoda > Myopsida > Loliginidae > Doryteuthis > Doryteuthis pealeii. The sequence continues at coordinate 56,698,030 of CM042152.1, forward strand.
CTTTACTGGTGTAAGTATGGGAGGCAAGTGCCGTCGGCTGCTTCTTGTGGGTTACCTGCTTCCAAGATGTATTCAAGACAGCATGCATAATCTTGTAGTCCCATTTAAGTCTATTTTCTCTAGAGGGTTTGCTATCAGCCATACTGGTCTAATAGAGCACTGACATAGGCAATCATACAGCTTGGAAAAAATTCAGTAATCTGCATTTTATACCTCTACCGCAATTTAGATTCAGATGTTTCCATTATGAACAATAATCCTCGTCACCTATTTATAGCTTTACTCAGTCGCAGAGTCCATAGTCTTTGTGCACTCAAGTTGACATACGCTTTATTATTTGTCTGTCTTATTTTAACTACTCTTGTGTTTTACTTATCCATTGTCTCATCCGTTCTACTAATTTTCGAGGGCTTTTCTATATCTCAAATCCTCCAGTGTGGATGATTAGTACATTCGTCTCTTCAAGCCATCTTTATTTAAATTACGTGTTGTTATCTGTAAGTTACAATACTGATAACATATAGTTCTTTACTCTGTTGCAGTTAAACTTTAGTACTAACTGTAAAATGAGTGATAGTGTGATAGATAAGTTCGTTTCTAGGCTGATCTCTTATTCCTCCCTTCTACTTTCCTACGGCTCTCCCTATGTTGACACTTAGAGGACGACGAAAGGCATATTACCTCTTATAGTCTGCTCAATTGCCAGTTCTAGGATGGAGAGCATAGCCAGTGGAATATACACTTTAAAAGAGAAGACAATAAGGACACACATTCTTAAAACATCTCTTTTTTTACCTTATCTAGAGCCCTCGGATTAAAAAAGCAACAACGCACCAGTTGTTTTTCCTGAACTACGGACAGAGGGGTGTTGTGCCTCCCCAGCAACCTTTATTGTCGAATGGAACACGATAACTGTTTAACATTTTAAGATTCTTTCTATAAACATATTCCTGTTATGATAATCACCAGCTGCAATAGATTGAAGGACCCTAATTCACTATTATTTTCTAAATAATTCTTCATTTATAATTACATGGTTAAGGCAATCGTCATACGCTACAATATAATTCTATTAATAAGCTTATTACACTTCTTGCAGTCTCCTGTCCATGACGCTATTTGTGTACAAGTAATTGCTCTTGACAGGCAATAAGCATATTCTTGTAATTACTTACGAGTTGTGAAGATTATTTCTCACATTAATAAATCAAGCATCAGCTGGAAAATGCGCAACAGCACTATCACAAGAATGTCAAGTTGCTATATCGTCCACCTTCCCCCACTCCTCCAACAACATCGAGAGAAGAATAGTGATAAGCATTGTGTCTAAAGAAACGAGTGATGACACAAGTCACACTGAGCTTGGAGTCTTAGAGTAGACGGATGAACTCATAAAGCGACAGTAATCCTTAATTCAACTATCTAAATTGAAGAAAAAGACAACATGCATAAACAATGGTCTAAATTTGTAGGCGGTGTTTACGTTACCACATGGCGTGTTACATAACAAAGTATTTGCCAGAAGGTGTCTTCCATAGATCTCATACTGCTAAATGCGAAAGATACTGACTATGCTTTTGCGTGGGGAAGAACCTCGGTGGTTACTAACTGATAAAATACTGATCAGGTGAAGAAAATCCGAGTGGCGAGAGACTGTCACGCTATATGGATCTATCCTATAGTCCTGGCTGGCGGCGTGACCAACGACTGGAACCGGACGTCCGGACGACGTATGAACGACTTTCATAATGATGAACCTGACAAGAACGATAGAATAAGATTATGTCAACGTAATACGAGGATTGAAGTTAGCTAAACAAATTGCACAACAGAATTCAATCCAGATACGATCTCTTGGTTATACAATATAATATGTCATCAGAATTGGCACTATATTCTCAGTCTTGATAAGTGCTAGGATCACAACTTACTTGAGTTCAACTTTCACTCTGAGACAATACTTTTCTTTCACACTGTATTTATTAAATGATCAACTAAAGTTGTGTTACTCAAACAGATCTGATACAACATCAGGCAAATCTTTGCGCACATATAAAACATAACACAACTCAGTAAGCATGACCAAAACGAGATTTGTTATGTGATTGCAGTAGGTTTGTGGATTCCATTGACACATAGTGCCTACAGCCAGGTGAATACTCTCACTACTTCTTATTATATTGCTTTTTCATCTTCAAAAAGTCTTACTCTAAACACATCTGTTCAGCAATAATTCTCTATTGCGATTCTACTTGAAGATTACTAAAGGATCATAAAAATAATCCACTACTTTCACACACTATCTACTACTAAACATGAATGTAGAATATAATATTAATGGTTCTAGACGTACTTAAATGAGCCTATTCGTGACAGTGCCCGCGTTCTTTCTATTTACAAGAGGAGCGAGCACGTGACTCTTGCTTATATACAAAGCAGTTACTGTCTGCAGACCTCTATGATATGTATCTTCACGTTAACATGCGAAGCTGGATCTCATCTCGTGCTTGTGTGGTAGAGGCCCACAATTTTAATAGTTCCACTATGGCTTCTAACACTAGAAAATTCAGTAAGATACCTTGCATCGTTATTGACAGTCGTCCGACCGTAACTCTGAAAATCCAGCTCTAATAATAACTTAATGTGTGTCAACTCTACTTATCTAAAATAATATAACAATTTGAAAAAATCTCTAATCGAGCGTACTCACTGTATTTGTTATCAATATAAAACTGCACATTTATAATCATACATAATGTTTTTGATCAATTCTTCACGAATTAATAAATCACTCATTATAAACTCTCTATATGTTCTGCCATTGTCTCACATCGCATTAAAACCAAATAGGGCCCCATCTCTCTAAGGTGATACAGTAATATGTTCAGAACACTAAATGCGATAATATTACACATTCTAAACAAATTCCTCTCTTGTCATTACTTGTTCCCTACTCTTCCTGTTGAAGGTGTGTTGCGCTGCACTGAGAGAAGTGTATATATCAAGTTATTCGCATTCGAACATATCGACCTCCTTGTCTTCTGACTAGCCGCAAATGCAAGTAATGTTCGAAATGCGGACAGTTTAAATGATATATTCGCTTTCATTTAAAAATCGTTTAATGATTAAACAACACATGCCGTACAGTTTATCGTTACAGAATTATTTGAATATCTCTGTTAAACGATCGTCACAAGACACACTTTACGGAGTACTACAAACTAATTCAGTTTAGAGTGAAGATATGATCACGAGTCATCACCAAAAAAATGTTACTGGTACCATCAAGATGCGAATTAACTCGAGTACACATCAACTACAACAATGATAGTGATACTTGGTAATTCTCGTACTGTGGTGTATAACTTACAATCACATATGTGATCAAAAGGATAGTCATAAGGAGACAAATAATGGATTCTCTTCGTATGTACAAAAAATGGCAACCTAATACATAATTCTATGCGAATATGTTTATCGACGGATATATCTTTTCTCTCTCTACCAAACTTTCTTCTTGGTCCCTGTTTATTGAATAGATTACCATCATTCTCTTTCAGTCGTTGCTGAAGGATACTCCGATTCTGTTTGTAGAGCAGGAAAAACAGTGTAGTGGCGCAAGCAGCATAGGCATTATTACACCAATGCAATTGAAAACCATGTAAGGCACAGTTGTAATCCTTGTTAAGCGCATTTGCGTACCTTTCCTGGTATGTATTTTGGAGACAATAAACCTGGTTGATTCATGTATTTGTTGTTACATGTTTAAGTAAAATGTAGTTCATATGTCCCCATTGTGAGTGAGGTAATTGTTTGTCTTTCCTGAATGTTCAGTGTTAGTTTTATCCATGGATGCATTAAACATTATAAGGACTTGGGGGTTGACTGGTGGTTGGATTTTACAACATGTCAACCCACGGTCAAGTTATACCAAATAACTTTGGTTATTCATTCTTGCATGCGGACTGAATTTTTTTTGAAACACATTTTAAAACTCCTTTTTGTTCTATTGTAATCCATAGATGGGACCCTAACAGGTTACTACCACTCCAGGTCGAGGAGTGGACCTGGAGTAAGTGGTGGCATCAAGGGGTTACACCACATTCCCGATTTCCAAAACTGGATCTTCGGACGCGACCAGTGAAGGAGTTTTAACATTATACCCAGGACAATAAGACCCGTTCAAAACCACCACTTTCTAAGCACGATTATGATAAAAAAGGATTGGGGCTGCCATAAAGCAATAAGCGTTGGGACAACGATATAGGTGCTAGGGCTCTATGTGGATCAGTCTGATTGATTGGAGCGGCCCTCTCTTGACTGCTAAGTAAGAGCCAAAGTGGGAGTGTTGCTATTCATGGGTTGTATAACTTAAGCATTCATGGGTTGGCCACCCCACGGCCAACATTGGGAGGAATTTTACCCTCTTGCAGAGGTGCAGTCAGTTGATTCTAAAGCCCTGCTGATAGGCTGAAGAATAAGTTATGTTGTATAAACTAATATCCACTTTCTTATAAGTTAATTTTTAAAAAAAGATGAGACTCACATAAAGAAATTTTGCTGAAGTATGACTTGAGTGAGAAAGCTTGAGAAATTAAAAGAATAAATTCTGTGATTCAAGCACATACAGTACACAACATAACAGGCAACATAAACATTAGAAAAATCTGACTCATTGCCGCGCTTTATATTTAACAAATTTGCGTTGGTTACGATGAGTCTTCAGATATGATAAAATAAACAATAAAAATATGCTGTAAATAAGAATTTGGATTAATATTTTTAACAAACAAGTGTATAGTGTAGTATAGGTATCTAGCATGCGGTTAAAGTTAAGGAACTATGATTGTGTAAATAGGGCGACTGAACATTTTCTTGTGAATTTCAGAATTGTTAAAAGTATATTTATTTTTCGTTTTTATCTTGGCTTTATTCATATTCTTTCTCTGTACGGAATCTTTCTCATCATCATCATCAATGCGTCTGTCGTCTTCGTTCTCGTCTGTCCGCTCTTGCCTCAGCACGGATAACCATTGGCGATCAATCTCTCGCTCAACCGTCTCCTCTCTTTTTATCCCGTCCTCGCGGTTCTAGCTTTAGTCTCGTCAATCAGACTTGTCGTATTTACTCTTATGTACAGTTGACGACCTCGTCTTCTTTAGCATGTTCATGCTTTTGGTTTTTCCATAGTTTTTTTCCTTACTTTTCTCTTTGTTTTCTCATTCTTTTCTTTACTTCCTTAACTTCTGTATGTGTTTTGTTGGGTGATGTGGTTGTGTGTTCGTATCTGTTTGTTGTTTCTGGTGTTGCTTTCCACCGAATGTTTATATGGAGAAAACTCACAAACGATGATGTTTAATACAATCTTTTCTTTTCTCTCTGTTAGACATAACTTTGTCAAAATCTTTTTCCTTTTTTTTTGTTACATGATCAGTGCTATGTGGTAAATTTCTTCTTATTAAGATATTATATGAGCGACTAATGCTATATACAATCTTAATTTAGTAAAGAAAGTGTTCTTCTCTATGTGGTGGAAAAGGGAAAGTTCTCTCTCTTGTTTTAAACATGTTCGTTCATCGATATAATGCGTGCTTGGGGATCAAACTCCTCTGTCTCTTCTCTTAGTTGAATCACAACTGGTGTGCTTGTGCGTTGGTTTCTCCATATAGTACTAGTCCTCTTTCATACTTTCTTTCTGTTTTTGTTTTTTGCTCGCTTTTTCTCTTTATAATTTCATTGGCTTCTCTCTCTCTATGGCTAGATATCTCATCTCTCTCTTCTAGTTGTCTCAATTTATCTTTTTTTTCTCGTGGCAAGTAAGTGATGTAATTCCCTTACACTTTCTCTCTCTATCTCCTCCCCTGTCAGAACTCCTATGTATCTCTTCTAGAATTGTTTAATACCCTTTTTCTTTTGCACATTCTTCAACACCGTGGGGTAAGGCCTCGAAAAATTAGTAGACCAAGTGCAAGTTAATACATCTGTTAGTTAATACTATAACTTATGTCAATTAAAGCTATGGATCTCTTTTTGCTTATTCTACAGCAGCTTAGTTGATCTCATCACTAGCCATACATGCATCAGTGACCACATCGACAGAATCTAAAAGCATACACTTCTAGCCATTGAATGCATCTTAGTCTGACAAACGAGGAATAGTTTTACGCCATTGCGCCTAGGTCTTGCGCGTACCTGGAGTGATATGCCGACTGTTAGGGCCACACCGACAAATAGACCTTCTACATACGTGATACGATATTAAAAGCCTAAAATGGGAACTATACTACTCCAAATAGCCAAGAATATGTATACGACATGTCATGTCTTTAGTGAAAATAATCATGCAACTACAGAATTAGTGCTGATACAAACACTAACAGTAGACAATAAATTCAAACTGGCGGTTACGGCCACTTGCCTCCAAACCACATAAATGCCATGCCACCAGTAGATGAACGTCCAATGTAATACATTCTACTAAGAATAAGCCAAATCCGCTGTGCAATTTCCTGCACAATTTTGGAACATATATAAAAACTACTTAGTATAATATACACACAAAGCAACTAACAGAAATATTCTGACTATTGAGATTCAAATCAATTACCAGCCACTTCCAATTCTGCTCAATACTGTCAATGGAATCTAATCTATTTATTAACAAGACAGAAAGTGACAGATAACAAACATGTTCCCATGAAGACCGAAATAGGGAAAGGTGTACAGCATAAGAGCAAAAATGTACATTGAAACAATAAAGTCAGCCACAACGCAAGAAGATGGAATAGAGCATATATAAGTATACTTTGATATCAATTTTTAGGAGTTTGTGGGTTTTGCGTTGCTGGGGTGGTTGGGATTTTTAGCGAGCAACATGTACAACCCCCTACTGCCGTTAATTTCCTATGCCGACTTAACTTCTATCTCGACAGGTAGAAAACAAAATATGTTAATGCTGAACACACCCCAAATTTCTGACAAGTGAAGCTTAATCATAACATAAGCATTATGATTAAGTGATATTAAAGTAATTATTCATATCTAACTAATCTTTTGTTTATGCAAACTCGAGTTTTCTCTTAGTAATCATACACCATATGATGTGAGGCCCCCTATACTATCAGCGTTTGTCAATCATAACCACCACTGACCGTGCAGACTCTCAAGACACCCACTCGGACCATGCGAGCAATTGGTGATAAAAGGCGGGTCTCCACAATTCCCCGGGACCTCCAAAAACTGAACCTCACCATTCAGATAGAGTTTAACGTCATTCCCAGGACATGTAGGCCCACAGCCACCGCCACCCTTCTAGACCATATGATAAAAAAGCGGGTGGGGCTTGCCATGAGGGCAAGTAGGGTGGGCAAATCATATAGGTGCAGGGCTTGACGTAACCAGCCGCATTGATCGGAGGGGCCTCTCCGACCGCCCGTCTAGCCTTAGTAAGCTGTTCTATGTGGAGTGTTTGCATGTCATGGACTTGCCTCATCCGCCAAGCGACTCCGTCCTTAAGCATCACGGTCACACACCCACGCAAAGAGAGGTGGCCCCCATTGGCGGAGTCTCCTACCCTTTGCAGAGGTTTGCAGTCGGTGCATTTCTAATCGTCACGACAGGGCGGGTATTTTGGTTGTTTTTGGTTTTGTTTTGTTTCTTTATTTTGTTTTTTTTTTTTTTTTTATTTTGTATCCTTGCGAACGAATTTTGTTATTTCTGAACTAATTAGTAATCTGGATGATGAAAAATGAATATATTTACAAGAATAATGACGCAGACATTGGTTTAATGGGGCAAAATCAAAATGGAAGTCGCATCGCGGAAACGGGGTTTTGCATTTGAGTTGTTCTAGTTATATTATGATTACATCATGCACGTATTTCAGCAGTTACAGCGTTTTAACACCACTGCTTTGGAGAAAAGAGACGCACCCAATTGATGAATCGCATAGGTTTGGTGTTCTCCATCATTGTAAGAGGTTAATGGGTTTTGGAGGGCACAGAGGCCTTGTAGAGATAAATAATCTCTACGTTAGTATACACATATAAGAAAGACGCAAAAACAAACAAAACCCCCCATCACCCCCCCAAAAAAAAAACACCTTTTAACAATAGTAAAAGGTTTCTAAAGCTACAAAATATACAAAAATCTATGAAACGTTCTGAAGAGATAACGGTACAGATGCAGAATAGCATTCAAGGAGATAGTATTATAAGAATCGGATTATTATAAATAACATTAGATTACGGAAACTCCCCAAGTAGCCAAACCCTAACACTAACTGTAACACTAACCCTAACCCTAACACTTAAGCCTAACCCTTACCTAACCTTAACCCAACTTCTCAAAAGTTTCGGGCTTTTTTTCAATGCAATGAATTGTAATATTTTTATACATAATCTAATATTATCTCCTTGCGCGCTGTTTGCATTAGTATCAAGATAAATAAACAATGTTGTTGAAATAAGCTCTCTTAGATAGAAAAATCATTAGAAATATTCCTTTTGTATGTGTATGGGTGTATGCATAAGTGTTTCAAGGAATGGACAGTAATATACTGCGGTATTTAAGGGTATATTTGATGTGCTAAAACGCTGCTTGTGTGTTAAGAGGTGAGAGCGTCGGTTGGAAGGAGAGAAATATTTAGCGTGATGCATGGTAAGAGATGAGATCTCTATAGCATTGTTGATTCAGACTAGCTCATCCTGTAATCTGGAATCTTCTGCATTGAATTGAAAATTGTATCTCTTTTTATCGACATCTTTGAATCACAGTGGATCAGCTTAAATGACATTGTATTTGGCACTTAAAGACATTTGTTTGAATACAACAGAACAAAGAGACAATGTCGCTTTGTTTTCTTTGAGGGGGGGGGTTGTAAAATGGCCACTGTCAAGTATCAGCTGTGCAAAGAGATTTTATGAATTGTATTTAGAAAAAATATCATTGGATGCTAAATTTCCCCTTATATTCTAAATTTACAAAAATTATACAATTAGCAAATATATGCACCCTCCGGGTGCAAGTATTTAAGTTTTAATATAATAAAATATCATGTTAAATTAGAAAGGCTAATAAAACTAAATAAGAATTCAGATAAAAATATTTGAACAGAGGGGGTATATCGGAAAATAGAACAACTTTGAAACTAACTCTTCCATCATTTTCCATTACTCCCGTCTTTCAGTGGTAAATTTTCCTAATTTAACTATTTAGTTAAAATAGGAAGTAAAGAATAATATTACAGTTATTTCTTCTTGTTAATGGATTTCTTTAAGATTTATCCCCGAGATTTTTGTTCATATTCAATAAGATAAAACCAAACAATTAGAAATCAATAATACTAAGCATATATTTATTAAAATCAAATTTTTAAGATCAATATGCAAATTAGTCTTACCATTCACACTGTGAACCGCTATTTTGTTGTATATATAAATACAATTGCATGTTATTAGTATGTAGATATTGTTAACAGTCTTAATGATGTAAAACAATTTTACTAAATAATTTGAGGTTTAAATAAAAAAATAAAATCATGGAGAATGTGGTGTAAATAACAAAGGGAATTGTAACTTGTATAGTAATATATTTCGGTTACAGACAGTCAAACCCACAATCTCCATTATAATAGGATAGTAAATTATGTTAAAAATATGATCCCGATTAACATTGATGATCTAGAATCGACATTAACATGTATCCATGTATGCATTAAGTATTACATATAAAATATTGTTAGTTTGTCGAAGAAGTTATGAAAACAGAAACTTTCGCTGAAATATTTTTTTTCATTAAACATTTTTTTTTAATAATCTAATTAATGTATCCATCTTAATGGCGGTGATAAAACTGAGAGTTACATATTAGACACAATAAATTATTTTATATATCTATTTATAGTATTCAATGTTATAAAACCAAACCTAAAATGTCTTGTGATGCAGTTGAGAATTAGGAAACAGTCTGTTCGATCATTGGTCACATGACCTGGTCAAAGAGCAAAAACAAATCTGATCTGACATTAGAAAAATAAAAAATAGAATAAAGAGAAACACAGATGCTAAATGATGTGGCACAATTCCCGATAAAAATGGTGCTAAGGTTGATGATGACAACGATGAATGGTATTATGATGATAATGATGATGATGTGATAGGATGGTATTAAACACACACACACACACACACACACACATATAATTATATATATATACGCGCCCGTCGACGGCTCAGAATGGTATGATCCACTTACAACAAAAACTGGGAATGACACTAAACTGCATCTAATGGTGATATGGGGAGTGCAGATTCACCCTTTATTGCCATTACTCCCAGGTCCACCCTGACCCGGCAGGAAGAGGTAGTACCTTTTAGAGTCCCATCTCTGAGTCAAATAGACCTGTTTAAAAATAATTTGTATTAGATGCAGGGGGATACAGTCCGTATATTCTGAACCCAGCCCTCAAGTTGACCCCTGTAAAGTTCAAATGGCTAGAATTGGTTGATCTAAAATTAGTCACTGAGATCGACATTAACGAAAATTCTTATTATCCGTTAATTGATTCATCATAATGTGATGACATAATGTACCAATAACAACGTAGTCACGATTTACTTATAGAATCAATTAGAATTAACTATTATTGTTTACAAAACAAAAGGTATTCACTTCCAGGATTCTGCTACATTGTTTTTTCTACCTGAAGGAAAGGAAATGAATATATATATATATATATATATATATATATATATATATATATATATATATATATATATTTGTGTGTGTGTGTGCGTGTGTGTGTGTGTGTGTATGTGTGTGTGTGTAGAGATGTTGACAAACATAAAATGTTACAAAGGATGTTTGTCTACATTTCCCCCACATACAGTCGGATTGATTACTTATTTTACTCCAATATATATAGGGTATGTCGATTTTCAACTTTTTTCTGAAAATCAAAATGATTCAACCAAGGAAAGTTGGGTATTGGTATAATGTGTACTGACACCAAAATTAGGTTTCTAACTTGGACTATTTTTTTAGTATTTAATTTTAAATATCGTCTAATATGAAGCCTCTCCAAAATCCTTGTTTTTGATACATTTACATATGAAATTGCTTAAAAATCTTATAATTTCAATCCAGTAAAGTTTTTAAATTTATCTTATTCAAATAAAATGAATAAAATATACCGAAAGTAACATTTTAAGGGAAATTATTACCCCCAACCCACCCTAACAGCTCAGACAAGCTGCATTTTACCTCATTAACTGAGATACGTCAGTAATAACCTTGCCAGGTATTATTGTAGCGTTATTTTTTCTGATATTAATAGATCAAATGCAAACAAATGTGAACTTTGCTAGGAACAAATGAATCGATGATAAGTATAATATAAGCTACCATTGTAATTTGAACACTCCTCTAAATATCTACTGGTTACTAATAGTGGGTCTTTTAAGTTTCTATTTTATATAATAATTGTAAGGCATATAGTTATAAAAGACATGACAAAAATACATGAATATTGTGAGAATAATAGTAACTTTTATCATGCCATCATATTAAACAGCTCTACATAAGAGCCCTGTGAAGCAAAGGAAGACCTCATTTCATGCCTATGCCTTGCTTCAATTCCATAGACCGATTGGGAAGCTAGAGTTATTCATTTTACTGCCTTTTCGATATTTTGTGAGTGTGAAGGCAAATCAGGCAACTCTAATTTTGTCCCATTCTTTGATGACTCCAGAAGTTCATAATCTGAAATTTCTTCTGTGAATCCAGGCTCACAAACTCCATTTTGAGATAGGTCGAAATTTATTTTTGGTATCTTTTTAGCCGCTTTTTTGTTGGCTCCCCTCTCCTGGAAAAAGCAACCAACAAAGAATCAATTTATTGAATTAAATTAAAAATTTAACCTTACTTGCCATAATTTTTATTATGAAGTTAGGATATTACTTTAAAATGAAACTATAAATCGATGAAATCATTTTAATCAATTTTATATGAACTATTTACCTAATGGCTAAAATTATTTTTATAGCTTTGTCACTCACTTCTAGTTCATCTGATTTAAGCATTGAATACAACATATTTTCTGATAGGAGACCAAAAGCGTTATGCTGAATATTTTTTAACGCAATCTCCTGAATTTCAGGTGGTAGCTCTTTGATTCTTTGCAGCATATTGAAAATATACAGTTTCAGGTTATGAAAGTTATTGTCTCTTTTAATCTCAAACCAACTAACTGCATACACTGCAACAATAAACTGGATTAGGCTGCGTAGTTTTGATATATTTTCAGGGTAAATACCTCGAGTCCACAAACACATTAGTCTAGTGGCTAATATCAACCATATTTCCCAATTTTCCATATTTAGGGTTGACTTTCCCTCGTGAAATCCCTATTGTATATTGTAGAAGTATCTGATCAATACTCAGATCATCTGTCTGTTTGATCGGTACAAATTTGACCTGGGGAAAATTATGATAGTCATTTGCACACAATTTCTATAGTGGACTAATAAATGATGTTGGATTCTTGTGCTGTCAACAATGTGCTTAAAAACAGCACTGAACCGAAGATCATTTTGATGTAGAGAGTAACCGATGGTGTGTAATTTTCTTTTTCTTTGTTTCTCGAGTTCCTGAGTTCGAAGAGAAAATTCTCAAGTTCGAAGATGGGGATCCCGAGTTCGCGAAGGTTCCCGAGTCCGACAAGAAATACCCGAAGAAAGCCGGAGGGAACATCGGTCGAAACTTTATGTAGATAACAATAAAGATGAGGACAATAGTCCGAATATTACAAATAATACAAATTATCAAGCCTCATCACGAAATTTCAGAGAAATAGATAATGACAGATTGAGATAGATATGAACAGATTGAGATAGATCGACATTAACAGAGACAAACAGATACATATATATATATATATATATATATATATATATATATATATATATATATATATATATATAGATATGAACTGACTGAATGCTAAACTGATGAACAATCTTCAATGTCTCTTCTCTTAAGAGAGAGCCTTTCTTAATTGTTTATTTAATCGGTGATTGGCATTAACAAGTTGATGCTGAATACCAAGAAATAAAATCCTTTTTCCAGATAAGACTTCTCACCGAAGACTCTCGGCTTAAAGAGAGAAAGAAAGAGAAAAATTATTCTAATCAGTGCACGGATACTCACAAACTTCTAAAATGTTCAGTCATGTCACAAGCAATATGTGTGTGTGTGGGGGGTGTAAAAACTTCTTGAACTGTAAGTCTTGCTTGTTTGAGCCAACTCTGAAATATATTAAGCAGAATATATCAGGAATTGCAACAGAAACGTATTCTCTTTTACCAATGGAAGAGCGGGTAGAGCCGTCAAAACAGTCTAGTCAACCACACCCTCTTGAAAGAAAAAAAAACGAAAGAAAAAAAAGATATATCCTATCTGTCTCACTTTCACTCGTACACTCATACATACACACATTCCTTGTCATATATATATATATATATATATATATATATATATATATATATATATATATATAATTTGTGTGTGTGTTTGTGTGTGTGTGTGTGTGTGTGTGTGTGTGTGCACATTTTCTGTTTTATCTTGGTGTCAGAAATCCAATCTCGGCGACATCCGTCGTTTCGCAAACATTCGTCCCACTTAAGCTGAAACAAGCACATGTTTTTCATATTCCAGTTGGTCAACTTTCACCGGCTGAGAAAGGGAAAAAAAAACGCCTTTTACCTTCATCGCCGCTCTTCCAAATCTTTGTAAAAAAAAAAACCCACAAAAAAACACAAAAAAAAACACACGAGAATTCTATCCGCCATGTTATTTCCCGTTCATTTTTAGCAGACGATAAATTGACATTGGTTCCAATTTAAATAGAGGAACACTGCGCCTCAAAAAGCCAGGAATAGCAATCTCCAATTTGCAATCTCATGTTGACAGAATAGGCTGGCTTCATATTTCGCTCTCACTGAGCTTCGCTTTTGAATCCGTCGACAAAATACCAAAACTAAATTGAATAAAACACTATAATATATATAATATATATATATTATATTATATATATATATGTATATGCTATGAGTAAAGTGTGCTCAATATCAATGATAGAGTCTGTATATATAAGGGTAGCGAAGATGGGAAGTCAACGGCGCTTAGTAACTGAAGTTTCTCGCGACTTTCAAACCAACTCACTCTCTCTCCCCTCTCTCTTTCTCTCTCTCTCTCTCTTCTCTCTCTCTCTCTCTATATATATATAATATATATATATATATATATATTATATATATATATATACAAGAGGTTACTATTATGATTTAACGAAAAGTGGGTGGTCCAAAAATAAATGATAATTATTTGTAGCTCTTAATGGTGGAATGAACAAATCGTTATTACTTTACGATGGAAGAACTTAACGAAGTACTAAAAAAACTACAAAAATAGAAAGGCTGCAGACCCTCGACGAAATACTCCCTGAGGTCTGGAAAATAAGCAAATTCAATGACATTCTACTAAGACTATGCAATGCAGTATACAAACAAAATACGATAGAAAAATTAAAGAAAAGTTTGCATCCCCCCATTCTCCCAAAAGTGAGACCTAGGATTCGCTAAGAATTACAGAGGCATAATTCTTACTGCTAAAGCTGCTAATGTCCTTTTTCTTAATCGCATCAGAGCTGAAATAGAGAAATTCCCTTAGAAAAAACAAAAAAACGAAACGGATTCCGCAGAAATCGTTTCACAACTTCTCAGATCCTGAATATTCGTCAAATCATAGAGGTTCGAGCAAAAATTATTCAGGCAACCTTAGTATTTGATGATTTCTCCAAGGCTTTTAATTCCATACACAGAGGGAAAATGGAGCAAATACTACTAACATACAGCCTCCCCAATAAAACAGTTACCGCCATAATGATGCTCTACCAAACACTAAAAACAAAGGTACATCACCTGATGACGGCGTTGGATTTCTACAAGGAGATACGTTAGTGCCATGCATATTTATAATAGGCCTAGACTACGTACTTCGAATATCATTAGATACGATAAAAGAAAAAAATTCTATCAATAAAAAAAGGCAAGAAGTAGGCGATATTCCACACAAACTATTACGGATGCGAACTATGAAGATGATCTGTCACTTATTGCAAACAAACCTAAATAGACCGAATTCTTGTTACCTAGAGAAGTCAGCACAGAACATCGGCTTATACATGAACTCCGACAAAACCGAGTTTATGTCTTCTAAAAAAGAAGGAGACATCTCCACACTCGACAGTAAATTCCTAAACTCGGTGGAACAATTCACATACCAAAGTAGTTATATCTCATCCACAGAAAGCGATGTTAATGCACGCATAAGAAAGACATGGTATGCTATAATTAGATTATCTGTCATATGGAAACCCGATCTCATTGACAAGTTAAACTGACCATTCTTCCAGGACGTGGTATCAGTGCTACTTTACGGCTGCACAACTTGAATCCTAACAAAATAACTATAGAATAAGCTAGATGGGAGCAGCACAAGAATGCTGCGTGCAATTTCAAACAAGTCGTGGAAACACCCCCACGAGAAAACAGCAGTTTGGCCACTTGTCCCCTATCACACAGACCATCTGAATAAGACGAATAATACACGCTGGACACTGCTGGAGAAGAAAGGACAAACTCATGTGACATTCTCCAGTGGAAGCCAAAACATGGGCACGCCGGTGTGAGTCGTCCAGCAAAGACGTACATTGACCATCTCTGTGCAGATACTGAATCCTGCGAAGGGGATCTCCCGGGGACAATAAGGGATAGGGACAGTTGGCGAGAGATTGTTATGGATATCCGTGCTACTAGCGCGACATGATGATGATGATGATGATGATGATGAAACAAATCGTTCTAAAATAAAATCATATTGATTGTATTTTTATTGTAAAAATACATGGAACTATTAGTAATGAGACTGTCAAAAGGAGGTGATAAACACCCATTTAGTTTTTATCCTGCTCTACAGCCAATTATTTGAGCACTTTTTGGTTTTATGAAAAAAAAAAAACGCTTTTTAACAGATTTGTTTATTCTACTATGTAATGTGTGTGTGTGTGTGTGTGTGTGTGTGTGTGTGTGTGTGTGTGTGTGCGTCCTTCCATCCCGTCAGACGTTTTCTCAATAGGGTGCACGATTCAGGCCTTCCCCCAAAATCTGTAAGACACGAAAAGTAATGATCATGTTGGCACATGATGTGTTGGGAAAGGATTTGAATTCAAAAATGTACTTTATATATATATATATATATATATATATATATATATATATATATATATATATATATATGGTAAGGCTTAGAAATCGGCCATTTTTTAATTATAAATCTAGAAGTTGATCTATAACCGCAAAATGGTCGATTTTTTAAACCTTTTTCTTTACCAATTATATTTGGTTGTTCAATAATATTGTACATCAAAGCTCTCAAATATGGACTTGAACAACTCTAACATTCGTTGTTGGGAATAATATTCAACTTAGAATCATTCTAATACCAACTTAGCCTGGTAACCCACCTATATATATATTATATATATATCTAATTACTAAAAGCAGTGAAGATGTTTGGTATGTACGTGTAGTACGTACAACAAAAAAAACGGGAGGTCACTCCAAGATTCAAAATCTTGGCATAACATTTAGATATCGTTCTAATAGAAAAATTCCAAATTTTGGTATATTGATTTTTTATTTGATTAAGGGATTTAATCGATTAATTTAATTCCAAAATTCACCCAATTTGGGAACTGCCCTGTATATCAGACCCCTCCTGATTAATTGAATAATTTGTCTCTGCTGCTTTATTGTTAAATTGCGCATAACAGTCAGTACGAAGTTTGATTTAAGATGCAATTAAATTTGGCAGTATATTAGCCGTTTTCAGGCTTTCCGAATTTATTTGGCTATCTTATGCGTCCAGTCTTTAATACACTTTAGATTATCGTTAGAAAAGATTAAGAACATACTCTTCTCAAAATATGTAATTTGTATGAGTTTTTATAATTGAATCATTTTTTACAGCGAGTTAAAAAATTAAAAAATGGCTTCGATACCCACGCTGCTATGATTAATTGCGAAACAAGCAGTGCAAGTCCTATAACAGTCCAGATCGGAATCTCTTACCTATTTAGGATTTTAATCTTTAAAATATTTATAAATCTTTAGTACATAAGATGAAATTAAGTTTTCTGATATGTAATTTGTATGTGTTTTTATAAAGATTTTTTTTTTTTTACAGCGAGTTAAAAAAAAAAAAATCACTACTATAGGCCGTATAATACGAATACGCAGTTCGGAATCTCTTAGTCTTTCTGAATATGTAAATTTGTATGTGTTTTTTATAGATAAAATTATTATTTTACAGCGAGTTTGTCCATATTTCTTAAATTGTACAGTACACTCATTTAATTTTAATTTTTGTAATGCATAAAAATTGTAGAAAATCAAAAATGCACGCTTTTAACGGTTACATCTATTAAAAAAATATTTAAATCTGTAATAAGCAGTATTCATGAAAATCAGTTTTACGGGTCGTAAGTACGGTTACATATTTTGTATAAATTAAACTAAGATTTTAATTCGAAATAAAAGCTTTTAATTCTTCTAATTTATTTATTTAATTTTTTATTGTTAAGAAGTTTTAACAGGGTTAAAAATAACATAAGATTGACGAATTCCTTAGAAACTGTTTTTCTTTTGGTTCGTTAAGCTAATTCTTTTCTCAAAACACGATTAAAAAAAAAACAAAACAAGGGTTACTAATATGGGACAAAATCCGCTTGTTTTATTCTTTAGTCGAGGCCCCGACTACGGAAATAAGTAGTCCATTATTTTGTAAGCGAATTTATTCAAGTTTTATCCTGCAAATATCAGTTATTGGATACATTTAAAAAAAAATCTATTATGGTAAGGTACANAAAGGAAATGAATCCGACGGTTATGAGCTATTATATAAAAGATATGGTAAAACAACACAAAATGCTGTTAAGTGAAAACATTTTATTAATTTCGCTGATATTGAACAATATTCGATTTTTGAAAATCGTCATCAGAGCTTGTTTATACTCCGTGTGTTAAGAACGGAGAAAAGATCATGATGAGTTCAAAAAAATCTCCGTTCTTAACAACACGGAGTATAATAGCAGCGAAATTTAATAAAATGTTTTTCACTTTAACAGCATTTTGTGTTGTTTTCATATATATTATATATATATATATATATATATATATATATAATTATATATATATATATTATTATCATTATTATTATTATTATTATTCGTCTATTTAGTAAACACAACACATGAAGAAAAGAAAAAAAGGGTTATTTCCTAACTCCAACATAACAAAGAGGAACCACTCTTGACTGATAAATTATTTATTTATTTTCCCATTAAACTAACCCTAAACCCTAACCCTAACCTACCCCGTCTTCTTTTTTCCTAGTAGATCATAAATAAATAAGACTCTTGTATATATATATATATATATATATGTGTGTGGTGTGTGTGTGTGTGTGTGAGAGAGAGAGAGAGAGAGAGAGAGAGGAGAAGAGAGCGAGAGAGCATTTGCTTACACACATTTTTCGATGTTTGATCCACGCTGTTAAGGATAAAAATGGTTTAGTTTTTTTGCCGCATATTTTAACTACATCCCACAAAAAAAGACTATAAAGAAAATAGAAAATCTTATTAATTGAAATTTTTAATTAATTATTAATAGAAATTTAATCTAAAAAAATTAGAAGAACGAGAAGAGAGTGCAGTTTTCAACTAAATAAATTCGACAAGTCGAGCTTACTGTCAAGTCACGTTAATCACGGTTCCCGCTAGATCAACGAAGTCAAGCAGCGATGAGCCTGTTCAATACTATAGATTGGTGACATTTAAGCAATAGCAGGTACTGTAAGCAACTGAAATTAAAAATGACTTAGTTCGACATTAAATAACCGAAAAAGGGTTGATATGCCGTAAGACAAAATTAACCAACGGAACAGTTGGATTCAAATGGCCAGAATCTCAATTTATTATATTCTACAATCGAAAGAAAATGATAAAATGATCAATATTGATATTATATGATATCTTATTATAATGGAGATTATGTGTCTGTCTGTCTGTCTGTAACCAAAACTAGCACCAACGTCTCAATTTCCTTAGTTATTTACGTTATATTCTCAATGGTTATTATCAAATAATCATTATTCAATATTAATTAGCATTAGCATCTAATTTATTAATAATGTGTCTATCAAAGTCTAGCTGAGATAGATTTGCCTCAAAAACAGCCCATATTATTAATGTGTTAAAATTAAGAAATAAATGTTTACATAGAATATGGTATGAATAATTTACATACCGGTTTAACAAAACTGGGTTTGATAAATAATTATATATAAAAAAGATTTCTAACATTATTGTTTTATTCTCAAACGTATTAAAAGCAATCTTATGTATAATCTTATATTGAAATCAATTAGAATAAAGTTAAAATACGTGTAATATTTTTGTGTTCGTATTTAATTTCATTATTCTTTCTAATTTGATCTAATATTTAATTGTATTAAAACTTAAATACTTGTGCCCAGGGGTGCATTTTTTTGCTGATATATATAATACGCTTATATATAACAACAATGTGAATATATATATATATATATATATATATATATATATATATATATATATATATATATATATAAAGGACAGTTGGTATGTATGTATGTATGTATTTCCGGAGGAAATTCTGAAAATAAAACTATTAATGACAAAATAAATATATATATACATATTCACTATCACCAGTGCTTACTTTTTGTGCAAAAATAATGAAGATTTTATTTATATTCGTGAAGAATATTAAAAAAATTATTCAAAAATTAAAATTTGAATAGTAAGAGAAGGGAAAGTCATTGGCGACATTCGTGATTAAAACACAAACAAATCTATTATGGAAAACCAAAACAATCAATGGATCTTCGAGACTAACCTTTTTTTATGTCCCCTCAACCCAGGCAACGCCGGATAGCCGTTTCTAGCACACACACACACACACACACACACACACACACACACACACACACACCTGTCAATTGAAGTTTCATGAGGTGTGCATAATCATCAGGCAAAAATGTGAGAAAAGTGGCTCATCAGCCGTATTTATAGTGTGGTGTATAGTCACGGGGTAAGATATGAGTACACGTGACACTCACAGGAGGAACACACACGCATGCATATATATATATATATATATATATATATATATATAAGTATTGAGAAAAAGGAAAAAACAGGTTTAAATGGGTTAAGTGGTGAGTTTATTGGCCGACGCTGCTGTGTTTCGATCTATTAATTAGATCATCTTCAGGGCATTTGTTGGTATGTGGTAGGTGATAAGAAATTATTTATCACAGAATAGTGAGAAAAGCGAGTGGTAGTCCTTGTTATTCAGTCCGTTTAAAAATGTTTGAGGCTTGAAAAAAGACGGTTTTGGAATATGACGTCAAATATTCTATTTTATGCGTGAGTATAATTAATATACTTACATACCGTCGGATTCACTTCCTTTCTTCATATATATATATATATATATATATATATATATATATATATATATATATATATATAGGTGGGTTACCAGGTAAGTTGGTATTAGAATGATTCTAAGTTGAATATTTTTCCCAACAACGGAATGTTAGAGTTGTTCAAGTCCATATTGAGAGCTTTGATGTACAATATTATTGAACAACCCAATATAATTGGTAAAGAAAAAGGTTTAAAAATCGACCATTTTGCGGTTATAGATCAACTTCTAGATTTATAATTAAAAAATGGCCGATTTCTAAGCCTTACCATATATATATATATATAAAGTACATTTTTGAATTCAAATCCTTTCCCAACACATCATGTGCCAACATGATCATTACTTTTCGTGTCTTACAGATTTTGGGGGAAGGCCTGAATCGTGCACCCTATTGAGAAAACGTCTGACGGGATGGAAGGACGCACGCACGCACACACACACACACACACACACACACACACACATATTACATAGTAGAATAAACAAATATGTTAAAAAGCGTTTTTTTCATAAAACCAAAAAGTGCTCAAATAATTGGCTGTAGAGCAGGATAAAAACTAAATGGGTGTTTATCACCTCCTTTTGACAGTCTCATTACTAATAGTTCCATGTATTTTTACAATAAAAATACAATCAATATGATTTTATTTTAGAACGATTTGTTTCATCATCATCATCATCATCATGTCGCGCTAGTAGCACGGATATCCATAACAATCTCTCGCCAACTGTCCCTATCCCTTATTGTCCCCGGGAGATCCCCTTCGCAGGATTCAGTATCTGCACAGAGATGGTCAATGTACGTCTTTGCTGGACGACTCACACCGGCGTGCCCATGTTTTGGCTTCCACTGGAGAATGTCACATGAGTTTGTCCTTTCTTCTCCAGCAGTGTCCAGCGTGTATTATTCGTCTTATTCAGATGGTCTGTGTGATAGGGGACAAGTGGCCAAACTGCTGTTTTCTCGTGGGGGTGTTTCCACGATTTGTTTGAAATTGCACGCAGCATTCTTGTGCTGCTCCCATCTAGCTTATTCTCTAGTTATTTTGTTAGGATTCAAGTTGTGCAGCCGTAAAGTAGCACTGATACCACGTCCTGGAAGAATGGTCAGTTTAACTTGTCAATGAGATCGGGTTTCCATATGACAAATGATCTATTTATAGCATATATAGCATACCATGTCTTTCTTATGCGTGCATTAACATTGCTTTCTGTGGATGAGATACAACTACTTTGGTATGTGAATTGTTCCACCGAGTTTAGGAATTTACTGTCGAGTGTGGAGATGTCTCCTTCCTTTTTAGAAGACATAAACTCGGTTTTGTCGGAGTTCATGTATAAGCCGATATTCTGTGCTGACTTCTCTAGGTAACAAGAATTCGGTCTATTTAGGTGTGTTTGCAATAAGTGACAGATCATCTTCATAGTTCGCATCCGTAATAGTTTGTGTGGAATATCGCCTGCTTCTTGCCTTTTTTTTAATTGATAGAATTTTTTTCTTTTATCGTATCTAATGATATTCGAAGTACGTAGTCTAGGCCTATTATAAATATGCATGGCACTAACGTATCTCCTTGTAGAAATCCAACGCCGTCATCAGGTGAGTGTACCTTTGTTTTAGTGTTTTGGTAGAGCATCATTATGGCGGTAACTGTTTTATTGGGGAGGCTGTATGTTAGTAGTATTTGCTCCATTTTCCCTCTGTGTATGGAATTAAAAGCCTTGGAGAAATCATCAAATACTAAGGTTGCCTGAATAATTTTTGCTCGAACCTTCTATGATTTGACGAATATTCAGGATCTGAGAAGTTGTGAAACGATTTCTGCGGAATCCGTTTCGTCTTTTTGTTTTTTTCTAAGGAATTTCTCTATTTCAGCTCTGATGCGATTAAGAAAAAGGACATTAGCAGCTTTAGCAGTAAGAATTATGCCTCTGTAATTCTTAGCGAATCCTAGGTCTCACTTTTGGGAGAATGGGGGGATGCAAACTTTCTTTAATTTTTCTATCGTATTTTGTTTGTATACTGCATTGCATAGTCTTAGTAGAATGTCATCGAATTTGCTTATTTTCCAGACCTCAGGGAGTATTTCGTCGAGGTCTGCAGCCTTTCTATTTTGTAGTTTTTTTAGTAATTCGTTAAGTTCTTCCATCGTAAAGTAATAACGATTTGTTCATTCCACCATTAAGAGCTCCAAATAATTATCATTTATTTTTGGACCACCCACTTTTCGTTAAATCATAATAGTAACCTCTTTGTATATATATATATATATATATATATATATATATATATATATAATATATATATAGAGAGAGAGAGAGAGAGAGAGAGAGAGAGAGAAAGAGAGAGGGGGAGAGAGAGTGAGTTGGTTTGAAAGTCGCGAGAAACTTCAGTTACTAAGCGCCGTTGACTTCCCATCTTCGCTACCCTTATATATACAGACTCTATCATTGATATTGAGCACACTTTACTCACAGCATATATATATATATATATATATATATATATATATATATATATATATATATAGTGTTTTATTCAATTTAGTTTGGTATTTTGTCGACGGATTCAAAAGCGAAGCTCAGTGAGAGCGAAATATGAAGCCAGCCTATTCTGTCAACATGAGATTGCAAATTGGAGATTGCTATTCCTGGCTTTTTGAGGCGCAGTGTTCCTCTATTTAAATTGGAACCAATGTCAATTTATCGTCTGCTAAAATGAAACGGGAAATAACATGGCGGATAGAATTCTCGTGTGTTTTTTTTTGTGTTTTTTTTGTGTTTTTTTTTTTTTTACAAAGATTTGGAAGAGCGGCAATGAAGGTAAAAGGCGTTTTTTTTCCCTTTCTCAGCCGGTGAAAGTTGACCAACTGGAATATGAAAAACATGTGCTTGTTTCAGCTTAAGTGGGACGAATGTTTGCGAAACGACGGATGTCGCCGAGATTGGATTTCTGACACCAAGATAAAACCAGAAAATGTGCACACACACACACACACACACACACACACACAAAACACACACACAAATTTATATATATATGTATATATATATATATATATATATATATATAATATATATATATGACAAGGAATGTGTGTATGTATGAGTGTACGAGTGAAAGTGAGACAGATAGGATATATCTTTTTTTCTTTCGTTTTTTTTTCTTTCAAGAGGGTGTGGTTGACTAGACTGTTTTGACGGCTCTACCCGCTCTTCCATTGGTAAAAGAGAATACGTTTCTGTTGCAATTCCTGATATATTCTGCTTAATATATTTCAGAGTTGGCTCAAACAAGCAAGACTTACAGTTCAAGAAGTTTTTACCCCCCCCCCCCACACACACACACATATTGCTTGTGACATGACTGAACATTTTAGAAGTTTGTGAGTATCCGTGCACTGATTAGAAATAATTTTTTCTCTTTCTTTCTCTCTTTAAGCCGAGAGTCTTCGGTGAGAAGTCTTATCTGGAAAAAGGATTTTATTTCTTGGTATTCAGCATCAACTTGTTAATGCCAATCACCGATTAAATAAACAATTTAAGAAAGGCTCTCTCTTAAGAGAAGAGACATTGAAGATTGTTCATCAGTTTAGCATTCAGTCAGTTCATATCTATATATATATATATATATATATATATATATATATATATGTATCTGTTTGTCTCTGTTAATGTCGATCTATCTCAATCTGTTCATATCTATCTCAATCTGTCATTATCTATTTCTCTGAAATTTCGTGATGAGGCTTGATAATTTGTATTATTTGTAATATTCGGACTATTGTCATCAACTTTATTGTTATCTACATAAAGTTTCGACCGATGTTCCCTCCGGCTTTCTTCGGGTATTTCTTGTCGGACTCGGGAACCTTCGCGAACTCGGGATCCCCATCTTCGAACTTGAGAATTTTCTCTTCGAACTTGGGAACCTTCTTGTCGAACTCAGGAACTCGAGAAACAAAGAAAAAGAAAATTACACACCATCGGTTACTCTCTACATCAAAATGATCTTCGGTTCAGTGCTGTTTTTAAGCACATTGTTGGCAGCACAAGAATCCAACATCATTTATTAGTCCACTATAGAAATTGTGTGCAAATGACTATCATAATTTGTCCCGGGTCAAATTTGTACCGATCAAACAGACAGATGATCTGAGTATTGATCAGATACTTCTACAATATACAATAGGGATTTCACGAGGGAAAGTCAACCCTAAATATGGAAAATTGGGAAAGATGGTTGATATTAGCCACTAGACTAATGTGTTTGTGGACTCGAGGTATTTACCCTGAAAATATATCAAAACTACGCAGCCTAATCCAGTTTATTGTTGCAGTGTATGCAGTTAGTTGGTTTGAGATTAAAAGAGACAATAAATTTCATAACCTGAAACTGTATATTTTCAATATGCTGCAAAGAATCAAAGAGCTACTACCTGAAATTCAGGAGATTGTGTTAAAAAATATTCAGCATAACGCTTTTGGTCTCCTATCAGAAAATATGTTGTATTCAATGCTTAAATCAGATGAACTAGAAGTGAGTGACAAAGCTATAAAAAGAATTTTAGCCATTAGGTAAGTAGTTCATATAAAATTGATTAAAATGATTTCATCGATTTATAGTTTCATTTTAAAGTAATATCCTAACTTCATAATAAAAATTATGGCAAGTAAGGTTAAATTTTTAATTTAATTCAATAAATTGATTCTTTGTTGGTTGCTTTTTCCAGGAGAGGGGAGCCAACAAAAAGCGGCTAAAAAGATTCCAAAAATAAATTTCGGTGTCACACATTGGTCTCAATTGATCTACCTGTCTCAAAATAGAGTTTGTGAGCCTGGATTCACAGAAGAAATTTCAGATTATGAACTTCTGGAATCATCAAAGAATGAGACAAAATTAGAGTTGCCTGATTTGCCTTCACATTCACAAAATATCGAAAAGGCAGTAAAATTAATAACTGTAGCTTCCCAATCGGTCTATGAAATTGAAGCAAGGCATAGGCATGAAATGAGGTCTTCTTTTGCTTCACAGGGCTCTTATGTACAGCTGTTTAATATGATAGCATGCTAAAAGTTACTATTATTCTCACAATATTCATGTATTTTTGTCATGTCTTTTATAACTATATGCTTTACAATTATTATATAAAATAGAAACTTAAAAGACCCACTATTATTAACCAGTAGATATTTAGAGGAAAGTTCAAATTACAATGGTAGCTTATATTATAATTATCATCGATTCATTTGTTCCTAGCAAAGTTCACATTTGTCTGCATTTCATCTATTAATATCAGAAAAAATAACGCTACAATAATACCTGACATGGTTATTACTGACGTATCTCAGTTAATGAGGTAAAATGCAGCTTGTCTGAGCTGTTAGGGTGGGTTGGGGGTAATAATTTCCCTTAAAATGTTACTTTCGGTATATTTTATTCATTTGATTTGAATAAAATAAATTGACAAACTTTAATGAATTGAAATTATAAGATTTTTAAGCAATTTCATATGTAAATGTATCAAAAACAAGGATTTTGGAGAGGCTTCATATTAGACAATATTTAAAATTAAATACTAAAAAAAATAGTCCAAGTTAGAAACCTACTTTTTGGTGTCAGTACACATTATACCAATACCCAACTTTCCTTGGTTGAATCATTTTGATTTTCAGAAAAAAGTTGAAAATCGACATACCCAAATATATATTGGAGTAAAATAAGTAAATCAATCCGACTGTATGTGGAGAAATGTAGACAAACATCCTTTGTAACATTTTATGTTTGTCAACATTTCTCCACCCACACACACATACACACACACACACACACACGCACACACACACACAAATATATATATATATATATATATATATATATATATATATATATATTCATTTCCATTCCTTCAGGTAGAAAAAACAATGTAGCAGAATCCTAGAAGTGAATACCTTTTGTTTTGTAAACAATAATAGTTAATTCTAATTGATTCTATAAGTAAATCGTGACTACGTTGTTATTGGTACATCATGTCATCACATTATGATGAATCAATGAACGGATAATAAGAATTTTGGTTAATGTCGATCTCAGTGACTAATTTTAGATCAACCAATTCTAGCCATTTGAACTCTACAGGGGTCAACTTGATGGCTGGATTCAGAATATACGGACTGTATCGCCCTGCATCTAATACAAATTATTTTTAAACAGGTCTATTTGACTCAGAGATGGGACTCTAAAAGGTACTACCTCTTCCTGCCGGGTCAGGGTGGACCTGGGAGTAATGGCAATAAAAGGGTGAATCTGCACTCCCCATATCACCATTAGATGCAGTTTAGTGTCATTCCCAGTTTTTGTTGTAAGGGATCATACCATTCTGAGTCCCGTCGACCGGGCGCGTATATATATATATATATATGTGTGTGTGTGTGTGTGTGTGTGTGTTTATACCCATCCTATCACCATCATCATCATTATCATCATAATACCATTCATCGTTGTCATCATCAACCTTAGCACCATTTTTATCGGGAATTGTGCCACATCATCTTAGCATCTGTGTTTCTCTTTATTCTATTTTTATTTTTCTAATGTCAGATCAGATTTGTTTTTGCTCTTTGACCAGGTCATGTGACCAATGATCGAACAGACTGTTCCTAATTCTCAACTGCATCACAAGACATTTTAGGTTTGGTTTATAACATTGAATACTATAAATAGATATATAAAATAATTTATTTGTGTCTAATATGTAACTCTCAGTTTTATCACCGCCATTAAGATGGATACATTATTAGATTATTAAAAATGTATTAATGAAAAAAATATTTCAGCGAAAGTTTCTGCTTTCATAACTTCTTCGACAAACTAACAATATTTTATATGTAATACTTAATGCATACATGCATACATATTAATGTCGATTCTAGATCATCAATGTTAATCGGGATCATATTTTTAACATAATTTACTATCCTATTATAATGGAGATTGTGGGTTTGACTGTCTGTAACCGAAACTATATTACTATACAAGTCACAATTCCCTTTGTTATTTACACCACATTCTCCATGATTTTATTTTTTTATTTAAACCTCAATTATTAGTAAAATTGTTTTACATCATTAAGACTGTTAACAATATCTACATACTAATCACATGCAATTGTATTTATATATACAACAAAATAGCGGTTCACAGTGTGAATGGTAAGACTAATTTGCATATTGATCTTAAAAATTTGATTTTAATAAATATATGCTTAGTATTATTGATTTCTAATTGTTTGGTTTTATCTTATTGAATATGAACAAAAATCTCGGGGATAAATCTTAAAAGAAATCCATTAACAAGAAGAAATAACTGTAATATTATTCTTTACTTCCTATTTTAACTAAATAGATAAATTAGGAAAATTTACCACTGAAAGACGGGAGTAATGGAAAATGATGGAAGAGTTAGTTTCAAAGTTGTTCTATTTTCCGATTATACCCCCTCTGTTCCAAATATTTTTATCTGAATTCTTATTCAGTTTTATTAGCCTTTCTAATTTAACATGATATTTTATTATATTAAAACTTAAATACTTGCACCCGGAGGGTGCATATATTTGCTAATTGTATAATTTTTGTATAATTTAGAATATAAGGGGAAATTTAGCATCCAATGATATTTTTTCTAAATACAATTCATAAAATCTCTTTGCACAGCTGATACTTGACAAGTGGCCATTTTACAACCCCCCCCCCTCAAAGAAAACAAAGCGACATTGTCTCTTTGTCTGTTGTATTTTTTCAAAACAAATGTCTTTAAGTGCCCAAATACAATGTCATTTAAGCTGATCCACTGTGATTCAAAGATGTCGATAAAAAGAGATACAATTTTCAATTCAATGCAGAAGATTCCAGATTACAGGATGAGCTAGTCTGAATCAACAATGCTATAGAGATCTCATCTCTTACCATGCATCACGCTAAATATTTCTCTCCTCCAACCGACCTCTCAACTCTTACCACACCAACAGCAGCGTTTTACACATCAAATATACCCTTAAATACCGCAGTATATTACTGTCCACTTCCCTTGAAACACTTATGCATACACCCATACACATACAAAAGGAATATTTTCTAATGAGTTTTTCTATCTAAGAGACCTTATTCAACAACATTGTTTATTTATCTTGATACTAATGCAGAACAGCGCGCAAGAGATAATATTAGATTATGTATAAAAAACATTACAATTCATTGCATTTCACGAAAAAGCCCGAAACTTTTGAGAAGTTAGGGTTAAGGTTAGGGTAAGGGTTAGGCTTAGTGTTAGGGTTAGGGTTAGTGTTACAGTTAGTGTTAGGGTTTGGCTACTTGGGGAGTTTCCGTAATCTAATGTTATTTATAAATAAAATCCGATTCTTATAATACTATCTCTTGAATGCTATTCTGCATCTGTACCGTTATCTCTTCAGAAACCTTTCATAGATTTTGTATATTTGTAGCTTTAGAAACCTTTTACTATTGTTAAAAGGTGTTTTTTTGGGGGGGATGGGGGGTTTGTTTGTTTTTGCGTCTTTCTTATATGTGTATACTAACGTAGAGATTATTTATCTCTACAAGGCCTCTGTGCCCTCCAAACCCATTAACCTCTTAACATGATGGAACACCAAACCTATGCGATTCATCAAATTGGGTGCGTCTCTTTTCTCCCAAAGCAGTGGTGTTAAAACGCTGTAACTGCTGACAATACGTGCATGATGTAATCATAATATTAACTAGAACAACTCAAAATGCAAACCCCGTTTCCCGGATGCGACTCCATTTTGAATTTTGCCCCCATTAAACCAATGTCTGCGTCATATATTCTTGTAATATATTCATTTTTCATCACCGATTACTAATTAGTTCAGAAATAACAAAATTCGTTCGCAAGGATACAAAACAAAAATACCCGCCCTGTCGGTGGGACGTTAGAATGCACCGACTGCACCTCTGCAAAGGGGTAAGACTCCCCCAATGGGGGCCACCTCTTTGCCGTGGGTGGTGACCCGTGATGCTTAAGGACGGAGTCTTGGCGGATGAGCAGTCCATGACATGCAACACTCCACATAGAACCTTACTAAGGCTAGACGGGCGGTCGGAGAGGCCCCCTCCGATCAATCGGCTGGTTACGTCAAGCCCTAGCACCTATATGATTGCCCCAACCCTATTGCCCTCATGGCAAGCCCCAACCCCTTTTTATCATATGGGTGCTAGAAGGCGGTGGCTGTGGGCCTACATGTCCTGGGAATGACGTTAAACTCTATCTGATGGTGAGGTTCCAGTTTTGGAGGTCCGGGGAATGTGGAGCACCCCTTTATCACCATTGCTCCCTGGTCCACTCTGACCCGGAGTGGTAGTACCTGTTAGGGTCCCATCTATGGGTTAAATAGAAAACTCGAGTTCATAAACAAAATTGTATTATCCATTAAAAATGAAATTATTTCAAAACTGTCAGCATTAAACATTTTTTTACCAATAGAAGTATTCGGCATAAAATAACCCAAGGGGTTGACATGCCGTAAAACCCAACCAACCAACCAACCAAACCAAAACAAAACAAAAATACTAACTTGCTAACTCTTGGTTCCTTTTTGTTTAATCATGTTAAGACACCTTTCCATTTCGTAGGAGATGTTGGTGAATGGCTTTGTAGGAATTATGTATATTGACATTGCTTTCTGTAGATTTTCGTCTTACTGTGATGGTTTATGTGGTTGGAGGCAAGTGGCCGTACGGCTGCTTTCTTGTGGGTTACTGCTTCCAAGATGTATTCAAGACAGCATGCATAATCTGTGTGTAGTTCCCATTTAGCTTTTTTCTCTAAGGGTTTTGTATTCAGCCATACAGTAGCACTGACATGGCTACAGCTTGGAAAAATTCATGCTTTATCTTATCTGCGAGATCAGATTTCCATATGATCAATAATCTGTCTATAGCAGTCGCAGTCCATAGCTTTATGTTGACATCGCTTTATATAGTATTACTACCTGGTTATATGAATTGGTCTACTAATTTTCGAGGCTTACCACCCAGTGTGGAGATGCCACCATCTTATTTAAAACTGTTTTATCTGAGTTCATATAAAGTCTAAGCTGTGCAGCAGTAACTGTAAAATGAAGGAAAAGTGTAGGGATTACATCCCTTACTTGCCACGGCTCTCCTATTTGACACTAGAGGACACGAAAGGCAATTACCTCTTATATCTGCCAATAGCCAGTAGATGGCATAGCCAGTGGAATTATAAAAGAAGAAGCGGCAAAATCAAAACTCTCTTTTGCTTTCTGCCTCGATGAAAAGCAACAACGCACCAGTTGTGTTCCTGACTACGGACAGAGGGGTTGTGCCTCCCCAGCAACCTTATGTCGAATGAACACGATAACATGTTTAACATTTAAGTCTTTATACTTTCCTTTTCCACCAGCTGCATATGAAAGACCCAACACTTTTTTTACTAAATATTTTCTTTATATTAAGGCATTTCGCTCATATAATTCTTTATAAGCTCTTCCTTGCATCTCCTGTCATGTACGCTATTTTGTTAAGTTTGCTCAGGCAATAAGATATTCTTGTAATTACTTCGTTGTGAATTTTCTCACATTAATAAACAAATCGTGGAAGCAACACCCTACAAGAAAGCAGCTATACGGCCACCTTCCCCCCTCCCCACAACCATTCGAGTAAGATGGGTAAGACATGCTGGACACTGCTGGAGAAGTAAGGATGAACTCATAAGCGACGTCCTCCTATGGAAACCAGCACATAGACATGCTAGTGCGGGTCGTCCAACTGGTCTACGTAGGTACATAGACCAGCTCTGTGCGGATACTGCATGCTGTGCGGAGGACCTCCCGGGATAAATAAATTGTAGGGACGGTTGGCGAGAGATTGTCATGGTTATCCGTGCTGCTGGCGCGACACGACGACGACGACGATGATGATGATGATGATGATGATGATGATGATGATGATTCCGTACGAGGAAATAATATTCAACCGTCGTTCTTTTACAATTTGAATTCAGATGTTGTGCAAATTTGTTTTAAACTCTTTTTACTTTTTTTTTTTATCAAGCTCACACACAAATTGTTAAAATAAACCGGATGACGATTTGTTTGCGATGGATTTCTGAGGCTGAAGTAATCTTTTTTTTATTTTCTCTAAAGCTTTCAAACCATCTTCAGCAAATTCTTTCGTTTGAAAAAAAATCTATCCCATAAACACTATGAATGTATTAGGTTGCTTTTGATGCGGTAATGCCTTCTTTCTTTTAAAACACATCCAGCATCATATGTCTGATTGATGTGTTCCGTAAACACGTCCATCTTTTTTGGAAGCTCAATTTATTAAACTGAATTAATTGAATCGTATTGTGACGTCGTAACTTAATCGCTTAAAATTCAACGAACTTGTACGAGCATGTGTTGTTATCATTAAACGATTTTTAAAATGGCGAATATATCATTTAAACTGTCGCATTTCGAACATTACTGCATTTGATGGCAAATAAAATGCAGTAATGTTCGAAATGCGAAATTCATTAAAAAACAAACTCTGCAAAAAATACACTGCGTCCTCCAATACTCTGGTATTATAAATAAGGAGTCGTCTAGGTATTTACCCAACCTGTTCGCCACGGGTAGAATGTGACGCAAGATCGCAAGTATGGGGTATTCAGCGAGGATAAAACTTTCTATTCTGTATTAATGCTAAGTCATCTATCAAAGCTCAAAATGGGCAACTACGGATATAGAATGAATTGTAGAAAGAGGCAGTCTCTCTCCTCCCAATACCCTTGTAAACTATGCGTCCTATTATATCTTATTATAATGGAGATTCGGTGTCTGTCTGTAACCAAAACTACGTCACTGCTTACGTCACAATACCGCCAGGAATTGCGTAAGTTTATCAATGAGTATTTAATTTATAGCCAAAATCCATAAAATAGAAAATCTATACAATAGAATAAATCTTTTTTATTGAAAATATATCTATGAAAATCTGAGATTTGCCTCAAAACAGCCCATGTTATTAGCGCATTTAAAATGTATCTTATATATCCCTAAGAAATAAAGGTTTACATAACATATGGTGTGGTTAATTTGCATACTGGTTTTAACAAAACCAGGTTTAATAAATAATTACTTGGTGTTATTGATTCTCCAGAGAGAGAGAGAGAGAGAGAGAGAGAGAGAGAGAGAGAGAGAGAGAGAGAGAGAGAGAGAGAGAGAGAGAGTGCGGGGGAGATGTATGTATGAAAAACATGAGTAGGTGAAAGATAGACAATAGGTCTACAGTGTGAAAGTCATTCTGTTGAACGATAAATACGCATTTACGATATCATTATACTGATTATGCATCGACCCGACGGCGGCATCTGATCGACCTTCTGACAATGTTTTTGTCTCCTGGAACAAAGGCTGGTTGTTCATTGGTCAATACACGTTAACACGTTCACCACGTAAGATCTGTGTCTGTAGAAAAAAAGTAACTAGTTCTTGTAATAATGGTGGTGACCGTAGTAGTAGTACTACTACTACTACTACTACAACTAATAATAATAATAATAATAATAATAATAATAATAATAATAAGAAGAAGAAGAAGAAGAAGAACTAACAGGGCCTGTGGATATACCACAGTATGATAATTTAATAATTACAACATTTGATATTTTTATTTAAGAACTCTTGCGAAATAGTTCAGTATGTAAAAAGTATAATAATCTTGGTTTAACACACACACACACACACACACACTCTCTCTCTCTCTCTCTCTCTCTCTCTCTCTCTCTCTCTCTCTCTCTCTCTCTCACACACACACACACACACGCACGCACGCACACACACACACACAAACACACTCTTTTTTCTTTCTTTCCTTCTTCTTCTGTGCACTCACCCCTTCTCTCTATCTTTCCCTTACTCTCTTTCTTTCTTTCTTTCTTTCTTTCTTTCTTATTATGATTTTTCTGTGTAGCAAGTCCTTTTTCTTTAGAATAAAAATGGAATGGTCCATTAGTTAGCTGAGGTGACGACACTCATAAGAAATAAGAATTCGGCGGATAAGCAACACCATATGATCAGGATTTTCATTTTTTCATTTCACCTTGGTCAATCTGGATGGTCTCATTTTTAACCAGGGTGTGTTGCAATAATCCTCTCAATGTTCCCCAACTTCTTGTAATCGTCTGTTTTAATAATCATTCGTCCTAGTTTCCAATCGACTCCTTCATTTACCGGTTTTGTTTTTTGTTTTTTTAAATAAGAAATTATAGACTAATTTGTTCTCCGGGAATTAACAAGAAAATGGTTTTACAGTTACTTCATTGATGATATTTTGTTTACAAAAACAATTCTCGTAAAATTCTATACGTTAGATAACTTTAAATATATATTAAAATAAAACAAACTATATATAAGTCAATAATACTGGGAGCGTTCGGCTAGAAGCCACTAGTTCGATACCGGTCCTCGCCAACTCAGCGTATGAGTAGCACAGGGATCTGTGCGGTAAAGTAAGGAGCTGATGGTAGGTTTTGCGCTCCACCTGAGACGCCAAAAAACAATCTCCTTGGTCTAGCGCTATTGAAAAGGGGATAGACTCCCTCGCTAACTGGCTGATACTGACTTCATATATATATATAAGTAAAGTAAGTCGTCGGGGCGGCCTAAAGTCGGTATCAGCCAGTCAGCGAGGGAGTATATCCCCTTTTCAATAGCGCTAGACCAAGGAGATTGTTTTTAGCATCTGGGGTGGAGCGCCACACCTACCATCAGCTCCTTACTTTACCGCACAGATCCCTGGGCTACTCATAACGCTGAGTAGACGAGGACCGGTATCGAATTAGGAACCTTGTGGTTTCTAGCCGAACGCTCTACCGACTGAGCACTTTATTTAATGTAGTAATACTATTGACTATAGATTAAATACTCATTGATAAAGTTGTGTAATTCCTGAAATTACTGTGACGTACGCAGTAACGTGATTTCGGTTACAGACAAATAGAGACTGAATCTCCATTATTAGGAACAATGAAGCTTTTTTAAAAATGTTATTCTAATTTTCACATGATACTAAATTCTTGTATTCTGCTCAGCGAATGTCACACACACACACACACATACACACACATACACACACGTGTGCGCGCTCGCGTATTTAAACCCGTGTGATTAGTGGTCAGTGCATAAACATGTGCGTGTCAGAGAATATATGTTCGAGGCGTATGCGCAGTTATGTTCTTTGTCAATTTTTTAAAGCATTGATTTTACTCACATGAGATACCCATTCAATAACTCTCTCTCTCTCTCTCTCTCTCTCTCTCTCTCTCTCTCTCTCTCTCTCTCCTTCTGTTTCTGTCTTTGTCTATCTGACACTTTTTCCCTTTCTCACTCTCTCTCTCTCTCATATACGCATGCGCGCCGCGCACACACACACACACACACACCTACCAGAGAAGATATGAAAGTCTAAATGCGTTAATGGTGATGGACGCATGCAATTTTGCTGAGCATCCGTGGTGAAGTCAGACAAGGTTATCTCCCCCTGGATCAGCAACTCATAAATACTAAAAGAATCTCGACCTTACCTCGATCACGTTATATTAAGTTATATTTGAATAAAGCTTACAATAAAGCAATTATCTTGTTTGTCTTTTATTACAGTATCCATAATTTTTTAATCTTCAAATTCTTAAAAGATCGACATTAAATGCATTAAATGTCTATTCGCATAGAAATCTGACTCCATCTTGCAGCTTCAACGGAAGCACATGCTTATATGATTGTGCGCGTGCGCATTACATTTGGATTGTAAACATACAAAGAATCGAGCTGATGAACAAATGTCAGATGAATTGCCAATGAAAGCAAAGAAATGAAAAAAATTCTTATTCATAAAGAATTCTACATACATTCATTTTGGTTTCTGTAATAACAAAAGATAACAACGGAAAACTTCATCATCATCATGTCGCGCATGCAGCACGGGTATCCATGACAATCTTTCGCCAACCTTCCCTATCATTCATTGCACCTGGGAGCTCCTCTGAGGAGCAGCCAGCATCCTCACATAGCTGGTCAATGTAGGTCCTTGCTAGGCGCCCCACACTTGCATGTCCATGTGTTGGCTTCCACAGGAGAACGTCGCTTATGAGTTCATCCTTGCTTCTCCAGCAGTATCCTGCATGTCTTTTCCGTCTCACTCGGATAGTTTGTGAGATGGGGGGCAGGTGACCGTACAGCTGTTTCCTTGTGGGGTGCTGTGCATTCTTGTGCAGCTACCATCTAGCTTATTCCCAAGACGCTTTGTTAGGGTCCAGGTGGTGCAGCCATATAGCAGCACCGACACAACCAGAGCCTGGAAGAACTGTCGCTTTAGCTTGTCAGGGAGATCAGACCTCCATATGACTGATAATCTATTTGTGGCCGACCATGCCTTTGCTATCCGTGTATTAACATCGCTCTCTGTGGAGGAGATATTACCACCCAGGTACGTGAATTGTTCTACTGGCTTAAGAGGCTTGCCGTTGAGTGTGGAGAGGTTTCCTTTATTTTTGAAACTCATGAACTCTGTTTTATCGGAGTTCACGTAGAGGCCTATATTCTTTGCTGTCTCCTCTAAGCTATGTAGCAGTGATTCAGCCTGTGCCGGTGTATCTGCAAGAAGTGCAAGGTCATCAGCATAGTCCACATCTGTGATTGTTTGTGCTGGATATCGCCTGCTTCTTGCCCTTTTTAGTGTGAAACCTTTTTCTTTTATGGTATCTAATGATGTACGTAGTCTCGGCATATTATAAATATATATGGTGCCAATGTGTCTCCTTGAAGGACTCCTGCGGCGATTCACTAAAGAGTTCTCTGACAGGGGAGGTAATCATAAATAGGAGAGGTAACTCTCAATTACTTATTACAGTCATTACAAGTTTTTGTTTGTTTTATTGTTACTTTTATGGAAACATTTGTGTGAATTAAAATAAAATTGAAATAAAATAAAATAGAATAAAACATTAAAAAATAACAATCTCACAGGAGGAATCCTCTAGGTATGCGCAGAAAAAAGCCCCTTCTTACCATCAAGAAGGTCCCTCGGCCATTCCAACGCAGACATTTTACTGAGAACACACGTTATTGACCGCTCAGTCCGATCCTGCTGGTACTCAAGACAAAGGTTCTCTATCAACAGCTCTCACAGATGAATTTATTTACTTGAACCCTCCGTCACGGACAGGATGAGACGAAAGGTCCATTTTAAAGCGGAGTACAGCTGGTTTGAATTAAGAGTTTTTCTTCTCCTAAACTTGTTGACTAACCAAGGCTAGATAACACAATATATCCTAATATTTACCCATAGCTTGGAACAGAACCCGAAGTGAAACACAAACAGCCTCGTTGAAAATTTGAACTCGTGTCTCTGATTCCGTTTTCTATATTTTCTAATCATTACGTTAATCGCGCCTCCAGATGTAGATGTTAGATTTGAAGAAAACGTATTTCTTTTTTTCTTTTTCTTTTTTTTCTTTTTTTTTTTTCAATTTATATTTCTGATTTTCCTGATTTCTTTCCCGTTCGTCTTTCTGATATTTGTAAACTGATCCCGTAATCACTTTCGCAAGTTAGGAAGACCCACGACAAAGCCCAACGCTTACAACATGACATAACAGTCTCCAACGAAAACTCAATAACACAGCAGCCACTAACGTAAACTCAATAACACGCTCCAAAGAATCTCTCCCCTTTCCCTGTCACGCTTGATGTTTTATGCACAACTCGATCTTGAAAAAAATTGCATACGTGCAAATACATTCTCCCTAAGTCTCCTGGCTACAAGACCGTGTTTCCTTAAATTACGGTGCTAAGGCAGCCATATTTTCTTTTCATTCGAGCTTTTCACTCATTTTGCCCGTTAGACACGTTCGCGCCCGCTATCCTCCGAGGTACGTCATTTCTTTCGCATACCCCTTTTCTTCAGTTTTTAGCCATTTCTTCCTTTCTGTCTTTCTCGATAAGTGTATACTCTCTTTCCTGGATACTCGGATCATACTTTATAAAAACGAATAACTATTTGTCTAAAACGCTGGTTAGCTAATTTGATAGTTAGACAATGAATTATTAGTGATGCTAAAATAAATAGATACACTTAATTAAACAATACTAATTAGGTCGTTCTAGCTGAAAATGTATAATAATTACTTAGCAAGACCTACCAATCCAAACCAAAAATTAATATATTTACGGTTACATACAAAAATAAAAGGAATAATGTTTATTTCAAGAATAGTTTCTTACAAAAAAGATTTTAGTTATACTGATTATTCTAAAATGAAAGTATTAATAAAAAAGTTGAGTCACCGTTAAAAGTTTTCGTTTGATTTGTTATTTAATTCGCTGTAAAAAAATAATTAAATGTATGAAAACACATACAAATTCCATATTTAGAAAAACTCATTTATTTTATTTCTAACCAAATGAATATTTTCAATATAGGAATAAAAAGACTGCGATAAATAAGATTTGATTTTTCGTTAAAATTTAGTATGAAAAAAAATCATACTTTTGCTGTCCGAAGCAAAAATATTTTTTTTTAACTCGCTGTAAAAATAATTCAATGGATAAAAACACATACAAATTACATATTTAAAAAGATTATTTTCTTTTCTTTCTAACCATATAAATATTTTAAAGATTGGATCATAAATAGGCAAGAGATTCCGAGCTGAACGGTGTAGACTGCCATTTTGTCAACTAAAATCTTGTTCACTAAACTGCTGTTATCACTATAATAGAAAGCAGGTAGCGAACAATATTTTATTAGCAGCAGGAGCTGGTATACGGACACTTCTACAAATTGGTTGATTTTAGTTTAATTAATTAATTATATCCCTTAATCAGTAAAAATCAATAACCAAATTTGGCGTGTTACTTAGTCAGAAGGTAATTAATGTGTATACAAGATTTCAAATCTGAGTGACCTCCTCTTTTGGAGGAATACGTCGACATGTACATACCAAACTTCCTTATATATATATATATATATATATATATATATATATATATATCAATCATCATCATCATCATCATGTCACGCTTTCAGCGCGGATATCCATGACAATCTCTCTCCATCCGTCCCTATCGCTCATCATTCTCGGGAGGTCCTCTATGCAGCATCCTGCATCCACACAGAGCTGATCAACGTACGTTTTTGCTGGTCGGCCCACACTGGCTTGTCCATGTGCTGGCTTCCACAGGAGGACGTCGCTTATGAGTTCCTCCTTGCTTCTCCAGCAGTGTCCCGCGTGTCTTGTCCGTCTTACTCGGATGGTTTGGGTGATATGTGGTAGGTGGCCGTACAGCTGTTTTCTCGTAGGGTGCTGTTTCCACGTCTTGTTCATGATCACCCGCAGCATTCTTGTGCAGCTCCCGCCTAGTTTATTCTCTAGTCGCTTAGTTGGGGTCCAGGTCGTGAAGCCATACAGCAGTACTGATACGACAATGGCCTGGAAGAACTGTCTCTTTAACTTGTCTGTGAGATTTGACCTCCATATGATCGATAATTTATTTATAGCGGCCCATGCTTTTCCTATACATGCATTAACGTCGTTTTCTGTGGAGGAGATGTTACTGCCTAAGTATCTAAATTGTTCTACAGAGTTTAGGAGTTTGCCATCGATGGTTGAGATGTCGCTTTTATTTTTGAAAGATATGAAAGTTTTATCAGAGTTCACGTACAGGCCGACATTTCGTGCTGCCTTTTCTAGGCTGTGTAGTAAGGATTCGGCTTGTGCAGATGTATATATCTGTGTGTGTGTGTG
This sequence comes from Doryteuthis pealeii, assembly GCA_023376005.1. Taxonomy (NCBI): domain Eukaryota; kingdom Metazoa; phylum Mollusca; class Cephalopoda; order Myopsida; family Loliginidae; genus Doryteuthis; species Doryteuthis pealeii. The sequence continues at coordinate 56,737,531 of CM042152.1, forward strand.
TGTGTGTGTGTGTGTAATTTAAAACGCAATACAAATTATTTTCTAAAAATGTTATTTAAATGCGTAAAAAATATGAAAAACCAGCGACAATCACTTGAGTGATCCCACTTATAATACATCTTAAAAACAATAACAGCACCCCACCAACCACCACCACCAACAATGTCAACACCAATAATCACACTAGCAACACCATCGCTAACAACAACAACAACGACGACAACACGAACACTAACAACAACAACAACAGCAACATCACCACCACCGCCACCAACAACAGTAACAATAACAGCAACATCACCATCAACAAAAACACAAACAACAACAACAACACTCCCTCGAATGGATCGAAAGGATTCAGTTCTTATCTCTTCTTATACACACGATCCATTCAAACGTCCAACTTCTCCGAATGCGTCCATCCCCACATAACTCGTCAAAAATTTCAAAAACAACTCAGGGATGAATATTTTTCATTCGGAAACCAATAAAAAAAAATTTGTTTTTTCTTTCTTAGATCCAGAAAACACAGAGGCTGTTCTGTTTCATTTAATGTTCAGTTTTATTCTGCAGATACATCTGTTTCCGAACGAAATATTTCTCTACTTGTCGTATTACAAACAAACAAACAAACAAACAAATACACACAGACACAGACACAGACACACACACACAGACACAGACACACACACAGACACACACACCACACACACACACATATACAAATACATTATTAATACTTACTTAAAGACCGCCTCCAAGAGCTGTTAAGCTCAAGGTCGAGTCGCATTACATTTAAAACATCTATACTATATTTAATTGCAACTCAGACGGTAGAGTGTCTGACTGAGAACCTTAAGGTTCCTGGTTCGATACCGGCCCTCACCAACTTAGTGTATGAGTAGCACAAGGATCTGTGTGGTAAAATGAGGAGCTGATGGTAGGTGTGGCGCTCCGCATTAGTCCCTAAGAAACAATGTCATTGGTCTAGCGCTAGTGAAAAAGGGATAGACTCTCTCGCTGTCTGGCTTATACCGACTTTAGGCCACCCGAAGACTTTACTTTTTTACTTGATAATTAGGATGTAATAGTTATCTCTCCTAAGAAATTATGATGATAAGGGTGAGAGTGAATGCAGACACCACCTACACTATCATTAAGCATGAAATTGGATTCAAAACTGTATTATAAGGCATAGCATCTTAACGCTATTGCGCTAAAAAGAATCACGTTATGATGTGCCATCTTTTTGTGTATTACGCTAACACACATGTAAAATTATTCATTATGATATTGACTGACAGAGATGCTTGGCGTGGATCGGGATTTTAAGAAAAAAGATAAGAGACAAAATGTTTGAAACAATTCTGATATATATCTTAGCATATAAGCTGGTTGGTTGGTTGGTGGGTTGGTTGGATTTTATGATATGTCAACAGTTGTTGTGTTATTTTATACCGAAGACATTTTGTTTTATTCATTTTGATGAATATTCAATTTTTTTTTAAAACAATTTTTCAAGACCCGTTTTTAATACTCATTTTTATCTATTTAACCCATAGATGGAACTATAACAAGTACTAACACTCCGCTTCAGAGTGGACCTGGGAGTAATGGTGATGAAGGGGTACTCCACACTCCCCAAAGCTCCAAAATTGGAACTTCACCAGATGCAAATTAACGTCATACCCAGGACACTAAGACTCTCAACCACCGCCTCCTAGCACATATATGATAAAAAGGGTTGGGGCCACTGGTCACCACACACGGCCAACAGGCTGCCCCATTTGAGGGATATTACCCCTCTGCAGAGGTGCAGTCGGGGTATTCTACAGCCCCAGCCGACTGGGCGGCTTAACATATAGATATTTAGATTTAAATTTATTTACATATGCCTCGTTAATATTCAGCACGTCGACAGGGCTTAGATTATGTTGACTGTATCCACTGAAGTGTGGTCGGCGTATTCCACAGCCTTAGCCGACAGGGCGGATTGGTATTAGATAGAAATACTTGATATCATATAACAGTGAACAAACAAATGATTGAACATTGAAAATAGTTATGATTGTAATCAAAAATTTACAAATTTCGTATTAAATTACCCATGAGGAGTTGATATGCCGTTAAATAAGTAAAGAAGAAAATGGGGCCATAAAGTATATTTGACTCGAGAGATAATTTACTTTTTGTACTTAAATAGATTCTTTGTATTATTTAGATTTTTCGAACTGTTGTCCTCATCTTTATTGTTATCTACACACGTTTCGGCCGATATACCCTTCGGCTTCTTCAAGTGTTTCTTGTCGAATTTAGGAACCTTCTCGTCGAACTCAGGAACTTTCTTGTCGAAGTGTTGGGCCTTCATGTCGTAATTACGTAATTACTTCCGAGTTCGACAAGAAGTTTCCAAAGTTCGACAAGAAACACCCGAAGATGGCCGGAAGGCACATCGGCCGAAACATTGAGTATATAACAATAAAGATGTGGACAACAGTCCGAAAAATGTAAATAATAGAAATTATCAAGCATCGTCTCAAAAATTCAGACAAATAAATCGATTGTGTCCTCTTTGATTTTCATTCGGTCAAATTCGCTAAGGATTCATTATTATTATTTTCGTTTTTTACTGACATATTTTTCCAAAGAATATTTTATATACATATCTATAGACCATGACTTTACTACTACTACTACTACTACTACTACTACTTAGACTGGGCACAACCTGCAAATATGGGGCATCTAGTGAGGATTGAACGCACTACTTAGTAATAATTGAGCTGCAGTATCAGCATGCAAACCATTACATCAGATCAAGGTTCCCAATACGTATGCTTCTTTGTTGGTATATCTAGTGAGTCTAGTTCTCGGTGTATATATATTTGTATATATATATATGATATTTGTATGTATGTTATATAACACACTTATCCATATCTATGTATGTATCTATATATATGATATATATATATATATATATATATATATATATATATATATATATATATATATATATATATCGAGATAGAGAGATAGATATAGATATGGATGAGTTTGTTTGGGGGATGTAGGGTTATCCGACCAGGATAAAATTTATCTATCTAACTAATACTTAAATACTGGAACTTGGAGATACAGTGCAAAACTGTAGTCTTGCTAGCCATTGGCATATTTATTTCATCTCTTGAAGTTTAGTTTTCTTTGAAGTTTGTTGTATTTTCTTGAATTTTGTATGTTGAATTTTCGTTTGAATGTGTCGACTAGTTAAATGTCTGTGAATATGTCCCGGTGCCAAAGATGACGTATGTTTGACAAGCTCAGTCGGCAGAACATCCACCACAAGGTTCCGGGTTCGATACCGGCCCTCGTCACCTCTGTGCACGAGTAGCCTAGCTTGGATCTGTGCGGTAAAGTGGGGGAACTGTTGGTGATAGATAGACTACTGATGCCGACAATAGGCCACTCCGTCGACTACACTTATTTTTTACTCCGATTTCACAATACGTTCTTTGTTGGTTTATAGATTGATGCGGATGCAGTAAGAGGGTACAAGTGCAGAATAATAAAAAAAATGAAAAAAAAAAAAAAAGATCAAGGAAGCGTTCGCGCCCAGTGACATTAAGTATCAAACACTAAAACCAAAAATACTGCATTGTTCAAACCAAAAGAGAGTAAATCCCGTTTATATCCGGAAGTAATGTCGGCAAATTGACGTAAATGCGGTTTTATGGGTGAGTTTTGTCTGATATGAATATAGATATTTCAATAGAAGTTGGGTAATTCCATGTCAAATCATCCAGGCCATGTCATACACCCCCTTCAATTTTTCTGAAATTTTGTACAGGTTTGGACTATGTTAAAGTTAGACAATCTCCAAACTTTGAGCTTCCAATTCCAAAAATTTGCGGAGTTATGTCGATTTTTAGCTCTCAAAATTTGGTGGGGTTCACGAAAAATAGTGACTTTTTGTAAGTTATTTTTGTCTGTAAAATGAGTTCTAGTGCATCCCTACACCTAAAATTTGGTATATAAGACTCGATGAATCGAAAATGCTACCAAAAAAGTCTTAAAGTCAACCAATTTTAACTTATTGATGATTTCTGATTTTTTCATAGCAAGATCAATATCCCGATGTAGCACTGAATCTAAGACAATTTTTTTTTCTATTATTATTTCACATATATTGAACATTATTTGTGGGTGACAATTTTACTTTTTTCTGGGTTATTTGACATGGAATTGCCCAGTTAATATTTCAATATACAAGGTGTGTTAAATAAACTTTTCAAAATGAAGCTGTATTTACCCAGACAGAAAGCCCTGTCGGCTGGGGCTTTTGAATACACAAACTGCGCCTCTGCAGAGGGGTAAAAGCCCCCCCCCCAAGGTGTGGTTTCGTATTCTCTGTTGTGATAGTATCAATAATTCTTCGAGCGTAATCGTAGCTCAGGTCTTAGCTTCACGTAGCTTTAGTCCTCTAAACTGTCTCTATATATCTCCTGCTGTAATACACATATGTAAATGAGATAACACGCCATTGGCTATCTCACAACAAAAAGAAAACAAACAAACGAACCAAGACAGAAATTAACCATAAATGAAACATAAATTTTCTTTAAAATGGTCCCTTTGACATTCAACAGACTTAATCCATCAATTATTCAGTTATTCGAAGCACCTTTTGTAATTCCATGAAGATTATTTTACTGCCTACCACATTTATAAAAAATCAAAATTGAAAAAAAATTAATTCTCACATGTGGGGGTAAAATTTTGAATTCCAATGTATGGGTAAATTACCAACTTCTTAATATATAGGGAAAATAATTTCAAATTCCAATATATGGGTAAAATACTGAATTTCTTAATTTTTTTTTTTTTGGGGGGGGTATTGGGTAAATTCTTAAGATAAGCCTATCAAAATCGAATATTGAATGAAAAATAAGACAGAAGACAAAAATATTTTGTAGCACATTTGATATATATATAAAAACAAGAAAAGGAAAAATAGATGTGAGAAAGAGTGTTTGCAATTTTGTAATAATTTGCAGGGGTCATTTAGTTTAATAGCCTGGTATTATTATACTATTATATAGACAGTAACATAGAAGAATAATTAATAATAAGGATTAACACAGCTTAACACTTGTACCCAGATATGGTTAGCGGAATGAGAACAGGATACTCCCGTAGATTGAATAAAGGGTTGGGTTCGAAGTTACGTGATGGCTTCCTATTATGACAAGAAGGTTTCCGAGTTCGAAAAGAAGGCTCCCGAGTCCGACAAGAAATACCGGAAGAAGGTCAGAGGGCACATCAGCCAAATTGTTGTTCAGATAACAATAAAGATGAGGACAATAGTTTGAACAAACCAAATAATACAGTTCTTTGAAATTGAGTTGGTCGTATTTTGTTGAATTTCTTTGAAAGTTTGGTTGTATATTTCATGGTTTTGTTGAATAAGTTGCTTTTCTTTGAAAGTAAGTTTTCTTAGTTTCGTAGAATTTTAGTATTTCGTTTTCAGTTCTCTTGAAGTTTGGTTTTCTTTGAAGTTTGTTGTATTTTCTTGAATTTTATATATTTAATTTTTGTTTGAATGTGTCAACTAGTTAAATGTCTGATGCTTTATTTTTTCGTAGTATCAAACGTGAAGGAGAAAAATTGGCCCCAAATCCTCACTGTTTCGTAGTATTTCTTGTAGTTAAATTTTTCTCGAATAGCTCCCGGCCAATTATTTTAGTTTGGATGATTGAAGGAATGAATGTCTACCATTCGGAAAGTTATCTTTTTATCTGTCCCGAAAAGGGTCCTAGAGAACACTCTTGTATTTTCTTTCTTGTATTGATCAATTAAAACAATTGCGGAAGTGAATAATACAATTATAGTCTCGCACAAAAATATCCGTTAAAAATATCCGTTTTAACGGATGTTTTTTTTTTTTGTGTGAATTGTATTATTCATTTCTGCGATTGTCTTTAATTAATCAATTATTTTGATTAATTCATTACTATTAACCCTAATGATCCATTTTTGGCGAAACTTAAGTAGGTTATCTATCTATATCTGTCTATTATATATATGAATTAAGGTAGCGTGAACATGGAGTCAACACTTGGTTACAAACAGTTTCTCGCTTAAACGACCTTCAGACTGAAGATCGCATAGGTGAGAAACTCTCAGTAACCAGGTATTGACTCCATGTATGTCCTACCTTTACTCAAATATAAATGCTCTATCAATGATGTTGAGCACTGTCTAATTAAAAACATACCACCCATATTATCTACAATATATATATATATATATATATATATATATATATATATATACGTGTGTGTGTGCGTAAGAAAGAAAGAATAAAAGTTAATTCAATGCAAATGAGATAAAAATAGAACAATATGATGTGTAACAATGGCTCAACAATTACGTATGAAATATTTTCTTTAGGACACATTAGATTTCAAACAAATATCGTACGTGCGTGTCATTGAACGTGTCTGTCGCCATATATATATATATATATATATATATATATATATATATATATATATATATATATATATATATATGTATGTATTTATATATATAAAGGCTGGTATCATAACAATTCCTACTTTTATCCTTCAGATGACATCAAACAGGAAAAGGAAAATGCCTCAGTTGCTGAACAACAGTTTCATTGAAGCAGAAGACAAAGCACAAAAAAACCCCACTCTAATGTCGTCTGTTCAAAAACGCTGACTGCAGTCTCTTTTTCAAAAGAGATCAGTTGAAGAAACACTTGGAAAAACTAAACAGACATCTGACAGCGAAACTGCGGGAAATACTTTTGAGTATTTGAAAAGAGATATCAGAAAGCAAAATTTGAGCCACAACTCAAGAGGTTCAGATCAAAGTTTAGCGTCAAGAGTTAGTTTTTAAAGTGGCCTGGCTGATTGCCCGAAACGAGAACGCCCACAATTTTGGGGAAGAATGCTTGAAACCAGCAGATGTGAAAATGGCAAACATTATGGCAGCCAGTAAGGAACCATTGAACAGAATTCAGTGATTTTGTCTTTGAAAATTATGACAGAATATCCGTCTTACAAGAAATTTCTTTAATTAAAGAGCCCAGAAAATGTTGCCACTCATTTCGATAAGGCTAATGATGTCAGTAGCAATTTGCAGCTGACCGTGTGACGTCACACCATGAACGTATGGCTGGCGTTGGCTTTGATTCCATCATAGTATTTTCCAGTTTGTTCTTTTGTTTATATTTGGTGCCCGCGGCATTAACTCAACATAACTCAGAAAATATATAATTTACAAAGTATTTTAAGGAAATAATTTGCACACATAGATATATATGGAGAAAAGTAGACAAACACAGGATGTCGTACAAAATGGATGTTTATTGTACATTTTTTTATTGTACAACATCCCGTGATTGTCTACCTTTCTCCACATATTGTCGAATTAATTTCCTCATAATTATTTCTCATATATATAATATATATATATATATATATATATATATATATATATATATATTCAAAACAATATTATAATATATGTAAAGGAATGACTTACCGGTGAAAACTACAACATGAACTCCGGCAGTTAGCTGTAATTAATCAATATATCGATTAATTCTGTGAATTTAACCCTGAAGATCCTTATGGTGAAACTCGTGTAGGTTATTTCTGTACACAATATATATATAATAAGTCATCCACAGGTATCGTGTTTCGGCGTTTCACGCCTCTTCAGTCAGGCTAGACACGACAACTACCTATGGGCAGGATCGAAATCCGACTGACTTTTCGTCCACCCGACTTCTTAACCTTATATATATATCTTAACCTTATATATATATATATATATATATATATATAATATATATATATAATCAAAAATGGAGGCACGTTGTGTAATGGTTATCGTCGTAAAACATGGACTTATATATACTAGCAGGACCTGTGGATATACCACAGTATGATAATCTAATTATTACAAGGTTTAATGTGTTTACTCAAGAGCTTTTGCAAAATACTTCAATATGTCAAAAGTGGAATAACCTTGATTTAACTATCTCTCGCTCTTTTTTCTTTCTTTCCTTCTTTTCATTACATTCGATTGAAAAAGATTAGCGTTATCGCCCCTCTCCCTCTCTATCTTTCCCCTACTTCTCTTCTTTCTTTCTTACTTTCTTCTTATATATTTTCTGTGTAACATGTCCTTTTTCTTACCCTTCTTTCTTTCTAATAAAAACGGAATGATCCATTACTTAGCTGAGGTTACAACACCCTTAAGAAATAAGAATTCGACGGATAAGCAACACCAAATTATCAAGATTTACATTTTGGCATTTCATCTTGGACGATTTGGACGGTCTTATTCTTAACCAGAGGGTGTTGCAAGATTATAACAGTCGGATTAAGGAACAAGAGTATTAATGTTTTAATATACCAGCGATAGCTGGTGTTTATTCATTGGAGTGTGGGTGACAGCAAGTCAAATCTGGTCTCCTGGAGTTTTTTCAGTATTCTAGCTGTTGTTTCCAATTTATCTAGTCCCTTTTCCTAACCCTTGGATACTGTTCCAAAGGCATCGACTACAATTAGTATCGCCGTCACCTTCATTTTCCACAGTTTTTTTTTTTTTTTTTTCAGTTCTCTGACAAGGTGTAAGTATTTTACTATCTTTTCGTTTTCTTTCATTTTTACCCTGCGTTATTATTATTAATTATTATTATTATTATTATTATTAGCGGGACCAGTGGATATACCACAGTATGACGATAATCAAATTATTAAGTTTGATATGTTTACTTAAGAACTATTGCAAAATAGTTCAGTATGTAAAAAGTATAATAATCTTGATTTAATTCTCTCTCTCACTCTATTTTTCTTTCTTTTTCTTTTCATCTTTTCATTATGTTCGATTGAAACAGATTAGCGCTATCTCTACCACCCCCCTCTCTCTATGCTTCCCTTACTCTCTTTCTTTCTTTTTTCTTTCTTTCTTATTATATTTTTTCTGTGTAGCATGTCCTTTTTCTTGCCTTTATTTCTTTATAATAAAAGGGGAATAGTCCATTATTTAACTGAGGTTACGAGGACGGTCTCCTTTTTAACCAGTGGGTGTTATAAGGTGATAACGGTCGTAAATTTAGGAACATCAGTATTAATATATAAATCATTATTATTATTATTATTATTATTATTATTATTATTATTATTATTATCGAGTTCTTCACACCTGCCATAGCCGGTGGTTTACTGGAGGCTGAGTAAATAGCAAGTCTTCTCAGGAGTCTTCTGAGTATTTTAGCTGATCTTAACAATTCTGTAGTTTGGATGGTCTGGATTCTTCATCTGATTTCCAATTCACCCAAATTACTTCCAGGGCTTTGGGGGCCGTTCCAAGGGCACCAATTACAATTGGCACGGCCTTCACCTTCATGTTCCACAGTTTTCTCAGTTCGCTTTCTTTCACTTTCACTCGGTGGTCGGTCGGGACGGCAAAATCCACTAGATGACAGGTTCTCTTCTTCTTGTTAATCAATACTAGGTCTAGTCTCCTGATCGGGATTAGGTGATCCGTCTGTATCTCGAAGTTCCAGAGAATTTTATGTGTAACACTCTCCAGGACAGATTCAGGCTACTGCCTATACCATTTAGTTGTATGGTGAAAATTGAATTTCTTGCACAATTTCCAGTGAATCACCTTTTCCACCCAGTCGTGTCTAGTCTTGTACTCTCTTTCCAGAAAAGAAGAAGTAATATTATCCAGACTAAGAATAGGACACTCATACATTACCCATTCATACCTCCTCAAAAAAGAAGCAGTCCCATATTGCATACCATGCCAAAAACCCTACACAATCAAACACATTTTAATAGAATGTAGCAACCTAAAACAAATACGAAAAAAATACTACCAAACAACAAATCTAAAACAGATATTCTATCAAATAAACCCAGAAAAACTACTCGGATACATAAAAGAGGCACACATCTACAACAAAATCTAAAAATCTTCCCCAAAAAATGAAAACACAAAAATATATGTTAAAAAGAATCATCTAAAAGTTCCATTCACAAAAAATATGTCAAAAACAAAAAATCTTCAGAAAATTAAACATTATCACCAATTCATTTCAAAAACGTAGTCGGCATTAAATGACCCATTGAGGTTGATATGCCGTAAAACAAGAACAAAAATCAAACTCTCTTTGTGCTAGTTTGCTGCATTGGCTTGTTATATGATTAACATTTTCGTTTCTGTCTCCACACATTCTGCACTTGCTATTCTGCTGCGTGTTATCTATTTTTGCCTTTTATATAGTTTGTTCTTATGGCATTGTCTTGTGTTACGATTATAAGAGATTCAGTTTCTCTCTTGAGATTTCCTCTTCTTAGACATGTCTATGTCTTTTGATGTGATATTTCTTGGGTTTGTCCCTTGAAGTACTCATATAGTTGTTTTTCTTCCCATTAATTACAATTTCATCTTCTTTAAAATAGTTACCAAAAATCATGACCTTGCTTATCTATTTTGAATAATTTATCTTATTTACTGTTTTTAAGTTTTTAGGGATCTATTTTAGTGTCGTTAGTTTTCAGGTGGTTTAATAAGAATTTGTTTTCAGGTCTACATTTGGATATGAGTTCCGATCGTTTGTTAAGTAGTTTTTTATTTTTATTTTTATTTTTGTGCTTTGCAAAGGTTTCAGTCCAGAGAAAGAGAGGTTGATAGAGAATGAGAGTATACAGACTAAGAATATGGAATGAAAATAGTGATATGTATATATTTACCAACCCCTCCATACGAGCAGGATGCGACACAAGATCAATTCATTTAGCGGAGTTTAACAGATTTGAATTCAGAGTTGTCCTTTTCCTAGACTGGTTACCTATCCAAGGTTAAAGATTTTTATATTTACCCATAGCTGAAGGGAGAATAGTTGGATTCATACCTTTCCCAAAGGTTTTAGCGCTATGTGAAATGCGAACAGCCTCGTTCAGGATTTGAACTCGGGTCGATGAGTCCATTTCCTACGACTCTAACCATTACACCACGCACCGTCATATGTATATCTGTAGAACCAGATGGAAATCCATGTTTTGAACATAAAACAGGTGGTGACGAACCGATTGCTGGCAGTGTCAGTTGAAGACTTACAACACTTGTTTCCTGGGGTGAAAATAAAGTCATGGAAATATTTTAGGAAGTCCTTAACTGACACTACCTTCAATTGGTGAGTGAGTGAGAGAGAGAGAGAGAGAGAGAGAGAGAGAGAGAGAGAGAGAGAGAGAGAGAGACTTATGTATATAAGTATTCATTTTCATATATATATATATATATATATATATATATATATATATATAAGTAGCACAGGGATCTGTGCGGTAAAGTAAGGAGCTGATAGTAGGTGTGACGCTCCACCCCAGATGCTAAAATAATCTCCTTGATCTAGCACAAGTGAAAAGGGGATAGACTCCCTCGCTGAATGGCTGATACCGACCTTAGGCCGCCCCGACGACTTTACTTTACTATATATATATTATATATATATATATATTATATATATATATAATGATATGTATGTATAGATATATACTTATGTATATAAGTATATATTTTCATATATAGATACTTATTCATATCTATATCGGGAGTGTCTTTTCTTTGTAATTTTTTTCCCCGATAAGGATGACGATAGGTCTCTTAATGATTGGTTCGTTTTATTTCATACAACCAACTGTCAAAATACAAGTGGCCATTTCCTCCTCTTGAAGTGGTTATATTTCCGAATTCTTCGGAAGTTTTTTCAAGTACACAATCGCACCCCTTTGCTGCCTAATAAATATTATTAGTAGGTAATCTCAAAACCTAAAACGCTTAATCCATTGTTCACATTTGAATAGATTCCTCCTCCTCTTTCTCCTCCTCAACACCATCATCACCATTATCATTATTCTTTTTTTATAGTTGTAATTACTTTCGTCGAAAATATTACCATTCATTATCTCTCTCAGTTGGAGACTCTTTTCACTGGCATTTTGAATGTTAATTTTGTTTGTTTGTTTGTTTGTCTGTTTTGTTTTACGGCTTATCAACCACGGTGGGTCATTTTAATGCCGGCAAAGTTTTGGAAGATTCGTAACGATAGTTTGGAAGAAATTTTTTAAAACTCAATTTCTTTTTGTAAACAAATGTTCTATTTACCCCATAGGTGGGACCTTAACAGATGCTACCACTCTGGGTCACAGGTGGATCTCAGAGCAGTGGTGATGAAGGGGTGCTCCACATTCCCCAGACGTCCAGAACTGAAACTTCACCATCAGATAGAGTTTATCGTCATTCCCAGGACATAAAGACCCTCAGCCACCATCTTCTAGCACCCATATGATAAAAAGGGTTGGGGCTTGTCATAAGGACAATAGGATCGGGACAATCATATAGGTGCTAGGGCTTGACGTGACCAGCCAACTGATTGGAGGAGGCATCTCCGACCGACCGTCTAGCCTAAGTAAGCGCCAAAGTATTAATCTTGTTATTGCAACTGAATTGCTCAAGTCCAAACGACACAAAGTTTTCTCACAATATCGTACTTGATATCGTAAATATATAGTCGTAGGAAATGGACTCGTCGGCCAGAGTTCAAATCCTGGACGAGGCTGTTTGCATTTCACATAGCGCTAATGCCCTTGGGAAAGGTATGAATCCAACTTCTCGATCCAGCTATGGGTAAATAGTAGAACAGACTGGGCTCTTTAACCATAATGAGCAACTAGTCTAGGAGAAGGAAAACTCCGAATTAAAACCTGTTAAAGTCCGCTTGATAAATTGACCTTGTGTGCTCGTGCGGAGGGGTTGGTAAATATATATACCATAAATATATTTCGTTAATTTTCTAGCTTTATGATGAAGTAAAATGAAGGAAAAGCAGTTAACATACAACTGCATTTTCTTCCAATTTCGAAATTTAGGAGAATATTTTAATATAATAAAAAGCTAAACTGTATAAATTAATTTTCCTTATGTATAATTTTTCAGTTTTAATTTTCGACTTTAGATCGATTTTTAGAAAAATTTATATTAAAGTCCGTTAAATATCTCAACTGATTTAAATTATTAGAGGGTCGATCTTAACAGGAATCTAAATTATTAATTAAAAAGAAGACCATATGTTTTTTAAATATTTCTATCGACAAAAATATTTTTTAAAAATACTTCTAATAATATTATCACACAAAACCTATTTAAAAAAATAATATATTTACAAACAAATAAGTAATGAAAATTCATTAAGTGAATAATTTCTAGCAGAGTCATTACTTTTCCAAACATTTTGAAATTTTGCTTAAGATATTTCATAATTCTGCAATTCAATGAGAGAAAATATTTCTTAAAGCTTAAAAAGCTTTTGAGCTTAAAATATTCCATCATTCTGCAATTCAAGAAATCTAGTTATTTATGGCAACAAATATATCTAGTGCAATTTCTTTTCATTGACCGCTAAAATAACATCGTGGACCCCCAATTTAGGGGCCTCTCTACACTGACATATTGAATATTATAGTTGTTATTGCAACTATACTGCACAAGGGCAAATGACACAAACATTTCTCACATTACCGTAATTTATATCATAACTATATTTCATTAATTTTTTTAGCTTTTTCTTAATTTTCTGATCTGATAAAAAATAATTGCGGATTTTCCTATTTAAATTTCTATGTTTATTTACAAATAAAATATTATTCAATTATTTAGTTATGTTGATTGGAAAGGTACAATTTTTAATCGTATATAATTTGAGATCATAATTTATAAACTGAATTCAGAATAAAACTAACCCAAGAAAGGTTAACATGCCGTAAAACCAACCAACCATACAACCTACCAACCAACCCACCAACTATCCAACTTAGAATTAGGTTTGTGCAAAAATAACTGTCGTATATTTGAAATATTCATGTTTATTTTGGAACTAAACCCATCATCATCATCATCATCATCACCGTCATCGTCATCGTCGTCGTCTTCGTCGTCATCATCATCATCATCATCAAGTCGTGAATCATGTAATATATACCATTTTTCACTCCTAACTTATTCTATAGGTTCGTTTTCACTGTTTATTCTTGTCTATTTAAAATTTTTTTTTTTAAACAAAAAAAAAAAAAAACAGAAAAAACTTTTTTGAACAATTTTATTTTATGAGTTCAAAATGGGACGTAAAGAAGTGAAAACTGCTCACAATATCAACCAAAAATTCAGCGAGAGGACCTAACAGCTCAACATTATTGAAGAGAAAAGAACTACAACAGAAACGAGTCTTGAAAATGAGAATTAGAGTCACAGATGTTTAATCTGCAATTAATGATATTCAATTCAGGCAAAGAATTTGGGTGATTGCAATACAACTAAACGTTAACCCAGTGGTTCTCAATCTTTTTTCTTTCTTTTTACCATTGGTCCCTTTTATTCCGATTTTACTCAGGTAGACCCCTTGATTTCTATTCTACTCTGGTGGACTCCCAAAGACATTCTAAGTTTTTTAAATCCAATTATATTTTTATAATTAAACATTATTAGGAAATGTACAAAAAATATTAAAATGTTTTGTATATTGTAGAAGTATACCTAATTTATTGCACATAAACTTTAACAATTAACTAAATTCTACAAAAAATGAATTTAACTAGTAAAATAAATCATAAATACAGGGACATATTTATTTTTAAAAAGAGACTACTTTAGTGATAGCCTTGTGGTTGATGCTACTAGTTTTCCAATATGCTACTAATTTTTTAATATTTTGCCCCAGCGTCGTCAATGATGATCGAAGATAAGTTCTTTGTATAATGACATGTCGGTTACAAACTTTTGATAGTAAGAGATACGACTGAAATTAGATTCAGCAAAATAAGATGAAAAAAAAGCTGTGACATTCAACTGCACTCCCCACCCAGGCGTACTGGATAATTTCTTGCAGTGTTATTAATTGGACCAAGTAACCAATAAGAACTCCAGCTGGGAGCTGTTTTGAAAGGAACACCTTTTGCTTTTCATCATAAACTCCCGGTTGTTTGTTTACAAACAACAGACGATTTTTTTTGCATTAGAATTTCACTGTAAGATGTTTTAAAAGTTTGTTCATGTATATTTACAACCCAAAGGCACGTTTTTATAATAAAATAGTTTTCGATTTTAATATTTTTAAAATTAGTTATTTCCTGTTGTTGTTAATTCAATAGGATTTTTTTAAAGCTTTCAAAACTTTAAACGAAAGACACGTTTTTATATTAAAGACACATTTTTATATTAAAATAGTTTTTATTTAATCAGAAGAGAAATGCAGATATGTTTATTTAAAGGAAAATAGTTTTTATTTACAAAATATTTTTTTATGTATATTTAAATAAAAGGATGTTGGGACCAAGTAACCAATAAATAACTATTTTTCAATTACAAATATCTGTTTGTATCTAAAAAATCTCAAATGATTTTATGCATCTCATTTTCAAGGACGTGTTCTGGTTTGTGCATTCGGGTAGATCGATTTTTGAACTGCAACGCCCCCATGTGGCGAAAGATGCAAATTCACATAAAGAATTACCACACAAAATATTTTCCTTCTAAATTTTACTTTCATTTGAGGAAATAGATTTCAATCTTTTAAAGTATTGTCCCTGTTACAGCTTAATTAATGGGGTAAAAGCAGCATATCAGAGGTGTCGGTGATGATGGAGGGGATATTTTCAATTTGAATTTTAGTTATAATATCTTATTCATTTTATCTTAGTAAAATAAAATGACAACCTTTTCTGTTCTAAATACTGAAATTGCTAAATTTTCTAACCAATTTCTGGGCCAAATGTTGCGAAAATAATAATAATAATAATAATAATAATAATAATAATAATAATAATAATAATATGTGTCAAGAAAAGAAAGGGGGAAGAGGTCTTGCCAACATAGAGGAATGCGTAGAAACCACAATCTAACAACTTGAAGATTACACAAGAAAGAGCAAAGACAAACTACTTATGGCGGCCAACAATAGTAGAAACGGCAGATGGACAAACAGAAAAACGACAAAGACTAGAAAACAAAAAAACAAAAATGGGAAGAAAAACAATTATATGTACGCTTCAAACGACAAGTTGAAGAGGTTGCCCATGAAAAGACTTGGACATGGTTAAGAAAAGGAAACCTCAAAAGAGAAACGGAATCACTTATAATTGCTACACAAAATAATGCCATAAGGACAAACTATATAAAAGCGAAAATTGATAAGACCCAACAAAATAGTAAATGTAGACTTTGCGGTAATAGAGATGAGACTGTAAACCATATACTCTGCGAATGTAGCAAACTAGCACAACGAGAATACAAAACTAGACACGACTAGGTTGGGAAGGTGATCCACTGGGAATTATGCAAAAAATTAAATTTTGACCACACATCAAAATGGTATATGCATAAACCAGAATCTGTTCTTGAGAACGAAACGCACAAAATTCTCTGGGACTTTGAAATAAAAACGGATCACCTTATCCCAGCAAGAAGACCAGACCTAGTGTCGATAAACAAAAAAAAAGAATTTGTCAACTAGTGGATTTTGCAGTGCCAGCAGATCACAGGGTGAAGTTAAAGGAAAATGAAAAAATGGACAAATATCTGGACCTTACCAGAGAACTGAAAAAGTTATGGAATATGAAAGTGAAAGTGATACCAATTGTAGTTGGTGCACTTGGAACAGTCCCAAAAGGATTAGAAAAGGGTTTGGAAAGTTTGGATATCAGAGGAAGGATTGAAACCATTCAGAACACTGCACTGCTGCAATCTGCCAGAATACTCAGAAGAGTCCTGGAGACCTGAGGAGACTTGCTGTCACTCAGACTCCAGTGAAAGACCATCGGCTAACACTGATGTGAAAACTCAAAAGGAGTAAATAATAATAATAATAATAATAATAATAATAATATAATGATGATGATGATGATGATGATGATGATGATGATGATGATGAATAATTTGATGATGAGAATAATAAGTTGATGTTGATGTTGATGATGATGATGATGATGATGATGATGATATTTCAATCATTCTAAATATTAATAAGTCTGAATTGAGAGGACCATATATAATAATAATAATAATAATAATAATAATAATATAATATGATGATGATGATGATGATGATGATGATGATGATATTTCAATCATTCTAAATACTAATAAGTCTGAATTGAGAGGACCATACATCATGAGAATAATAAGTTGATTCATTGTTATTAAATCCAACCCAGATATTTATTAAGAGAAAAAAAATTGGGATACGACGGGCATCAAACAATATAGAGACATTTACAAAGGCTAAAGTACACATTTGAAAAAAAAACGAAATAAAAACAAAACAAAAACAAAAGCAACTTTTTAGTTTCATCATTCATAAATCTAGACGGATGTTAAAGTTTTTTTGAACCTCAAGGTTTTAACTCACAGTCAGAAGATTAGTTTATACAAAGAGTGAATCATTGATATTGAATTACTTTTTTTTTTTTTTTGCGTACAGGAAATTACATGACAAAATATGGGACATTATGATGACGTCATAGAAAATTTGGTACATGTCATTTCTTTTTGTGTCTGCGTCCCATCATAGTGTAATGGTTAGCAAGCTGGTCTTTCAGATCCGCTAATATTGAAAAGCGAGTTCGGATGACCCTTACTTGTGACCTTGTGTCAAATCCTACCCGTAGGGTAAATAATTTTGTGTGTGTGTTTGCCTCTCTTTGTTGTTTTTTTTGTTTAATGGCATATCAACGTTCGTGGGTCATTTAGTACCAAAGCCATCCTTGAAGAAGAACAGTAGCTGGGATATGAGCGGGTTCTTACCTTTCCCAATGGGATTAGTCCAAAAGTGAAAGTAATTGTGCGACTGGAGTTCGAACGCGCCTACTACGATGCCGCAGTCCAGCACTTTAGCCACTACGTAACAGAAAATTCCCCTTCTGCATCTGTGTTGCATAGCGCCTTCTTTACCGGCACTAAATAGGTATATGTTATATACTGGTCTTTTCACGATACCAAATCTATATAACGTTATATACCTTTCTTTAATTCTTACTCTGTCGTCTATTCTTCTGGCCGGCTTTGCTATTGATCGTCTATCATCTATCTTGGTCTGGTATATCTTCTAAGGTCTCGTCTGGTCTTCTATTGAGGATTCCAGGTCTGGTTTCTGTTGCTAGGGATTTCTTGTTATCAGAAGCCCTGTGTCATTGTTAGTTTTTAGTAATAAACACAAGACTTCGATTTACGATGATGTTACTTTATTCGTAGATCCCCAGACCAAACAATCTGCGCAGTGAGACTCACATCTTGCTAGATTGGCTTCTAACTTCTAACTGACTAAGTTACTTACTTAGTATCCTTAAACCGGAAGGGGGCTTTCTACCGGGGTTCCGTTTCTCACGGTCTATCCCCAGAAAGCAAGGTCAGAGTGAGGTCAAACGCTGTCACTCACTCTCAAGGCCATCAGCTGTACTGATCGCCATAATGATTTCTACAATACCTTAAAAATGTATTAGGGATCCAATAATTATGTAACATCTGTAGACGGTAACACAGACATAGCATTCATCGAAATATTATTTGAATCGTCGGACATATCAATCTTATTTTGGGTGTATGTGAACGTTATTGTTGTTTTATTAAGCCGGCTTATTCTAACAAATATTAGAGAAAAACAAAAGTATTTTCAGTTTTTATAGACAATATATAGCCCTTTGTCCGTAATATCGGCGTATGGTAAAATAGCTGTGTGTTCCTAATATCGGGTTTTAGAAAAAACACATCAAAGGGTTAATCGAACGGTCATCCCACGTGATACCTAAGGGACATCCAGATCGCGCACAAATCGCTATCGAAAACTGGCAAGTTGATACCTGATGTGCTTGCTTTAAGTGTTTACCGTTACCAGTTGATGTTTCTTTGAATGAAGAGAAAGAGAGAGAGGGAGGGGCAACACACTGGAGACTAATCCTTCTCAGATCATTACTGATAAACAGAACAAACTCTTAAAAAAGTCTTTTTTTTAAGTATCAGATTCCGTCAGTAATAACCTATTCATTCTAAACTAGTTTCTTTTTTCTCTGTTACAAGGTGCAAGGCAATTTTGAACCACCGATATATACACTAGCTTTTAGAATATAGGATGTATTTTATGTAACTTTATATATATATATATATATATATATATATATACTAGCATGGTTCTCTTCAAAAGTGACCCACCCTGACGATGGGCTTAGAATATGCTGACTGTAACCCCTGCAGAGGAGAAAGATTCCCTCGAAAAATGGTGTGTACTGGATATTAGACTAAACTGTATCTGATGGTGAGGCACCAGTTCTAGAGATGGGAAGTCTGGGGCACCCCTTCATTTCCATTACTCCCAGGTTCACTCTAACCCAGAGTGGTAGTATCTATTAGGGTTCCATCTATGGATCAAAAAGATAAGTCAGAAAATCTCATAGACTCCCTCGATGTTCGGTTGATACAGACAATAGGCCACTCTGGCAATTCTTGACAGTGTTTTACACAACAATTGGTTTTGTTTTTAGTATGATCAATACGTAATGTGTGGCCAATTTTGATATTAAGAGAAAGGTATAATTTCTTTTTCAACACATCTCTGATGTTATGTAGTCCGATATTCTTTTTACATTTATTGTTGCTCGTTGCTGCAAACAGTATATCTATCAGTGTATCTGGGTAGTTGTTTCTTTAGAAGAAGGTGTCCGATATTTTATGCGTGTTCAATTCAGTGCTGTGGGTAACAAATAATTATTTTTGTATTAGTCGTAGATTAGGTATATGCACATCCACCTTAAAATCTTTCTTTCTTTCGTTATTTTTTTTTTATTTAACGGCACGTCAATCATTGTTGGGTTACTTTATGCCGAAGACGTTGTGTTCTGTTCATTGACGAGTATTGAAAATTCTTTTTGTGAACTCAATATTTTAAACACATTTTTGTTAACTCATTTTCTTCTATTCAACCCATAGATGGGACCCAAGCAAGTACTACCACTCCAGTTCAGGATGGACATGGGAATAATAGTGATGAAGGAGTACTCCACACTCTTCCAGAGCTCCAGAATTGGAACTTTACCAGCTTAGAATTCAAATGTTGCTTCTCAGCACATAAACCGATGAAAATATAATTGAATACATTTTTAAAATGGAATCAAAATTAAAGTTAAATGAATTACAATCATCTAACACGTTTTTTCTCTTATTTTGCATTTATTTCTAAGCGAGTCACATGGTTGAATAGCGTTTCCACATCTTCCGATTGTTGCCAGAGTAGGGATTTACCGAATCCATTCGCCAGGGGTAGGATGTGACACAAGGTTGCAATAGAGTCGGAAAATGAAGGTCTTATCCTTGGTCTCAGCAATGTAGTTTTGAGGGTAATCTCTTCGAAGTAACCCATGTATATGTTAGATAACACCGGAGATAAGGTTGACCCCACTGCGATGTGTTCTTTCTATCAATATATTTCTGAATCCGAATATGAAATATGTTGTTTAAAAACGAAAGGTAAGAATCTACATTAAATTATTTAAGGGTATCATGGTGCGTTCTTTTAATGTTGTACCAGACTTCAGTTTTTTTCTAGACAACTAACATATCTTCACCTGTAGGGATTTTATTTTTTTAAAAAGGCTCATAACTTCGAAGATAACCACCCAGGTTGACTGTAAGAAAACATGTTTAATTATTTACACAAAGTGGGCCGAAATCCTTACGTGGGGTGAGGATTTGCCAGTTAGCGTGTTGACTAGGTCTGCACGGAATCGTCTTAATGGATGACAGGCTGATCGTCGGTGACTAACAAAAAGACCCAAGGGGGATAACTTACTAGTAGATTTTAGGGAGCCTTTAAATGTGTGTGTGTGCGGGGGGTACTGTGGTATTGGTTCAGCTGTCAGTACATGTTGAGGTAAGCCTTGTTTTTTTTAATTTTGTTTTGTTTTTAGGTTTTTCAACTTTCTTTCGGTGCGTAATGTAGGGATTTCCCTCAGTTTAAAATAGCTGTCAATTTCCATCTTCTCACTAGGCTGATTGTTTTGGTTGGTAGCTAAGTTATTTCTAAAACAATTGTGACATTGTTATTGTTTTGCCCGCAATGTAGACAAAATGGACTACTAACAAAAACCGCAAAATGACTAAGACACCAATGAAATACATCATTCACACTTCCCTTATTTTTAGCCCCCTTTAAAAACGTTGAAAATTGACTCAGTAACAAAAACACTCGCAGGAAACAGAAATGGATTATTTCCTATAAGTCTAACATAAACAAAGGGGAATCACTCTTGACTGATAAATTATTTATTTATTTTCCCATTAAACTAACCCTAACCCTAACCCTAAACCCTAACCCTAACCCTAACCTTAAACCCTAATCCTAACTCTAGCCCCGTCTTCTTTTTTCCTAGTAGATCAATGAATAAATAAATAAATTATCAGTCAATAGTGGTTCCCCTTTATTTATGTTAGACTTATAGGTAATAACCGAAATGAAAACGGCATTTCCGTAACTTTTAGGATTGACGATAAGATAAAAGCTCAATTGATGTTAGAACGACTTTATATAGATTTTTAGCTTAATTAGCTCTTCGATTTTAAATGTGTGTGTAAAAACATTGTGTGAATGTATATGTATTTACCCAAACATTTCTCTCACGACCAGGATGTGGCGCAATCTAAAAATTTTAAGCGGAATAAAACTTTGATTTGAATTCAGAGTTTTCCTTCTCCTAGATTGGTTGCTTAACCAAGGATACAGTCTGCCCTGCTATTTACCCATATCTGGCGGGTAGAAGAGATGGATTCATGCCTTTCCCAAAGATATTAGCGCGAAGTGAAACGCAAAGAAAACTTTTGTGATATATTATATATATATATATATATATATAGGGTGTTCGGGATTTTTGACAGTTTCATAAGGAAAAAGAAAAAGTGCTTGGTAACTACAAAATTTAATGGATTCTAAAAACATTCAACAGACACGGATATTACACTACCGTCAACAAGTTCAGTTCAAAATAACCGCAATTAGCGTCGATCACCGCCTCAATCCTGCTCCGGAACATGGAGCCAGCTGATGTTACAGTTTCCCTGGGAAGGGTCTCAAAAACTATCTTAATTCTGTCGATTAACTGGGCTTTTGTAGTACTGCTACGGCGATTGGTGTCTTCCTCAACTGCGCCACATACATAATAATCTATGGGGTTAAGATCTGGGGAGTTCGGAGGCCAAACATTGGGACTGGTGTAGTCGGAAAAAATTCGCCGACAACCATTTTTGACTTTTCCCAGAGGTGTGGCAGGGCCCGAATCCTGCTATCATACATATGGCCTACCATTGGCTACCCTTGTTATCCAGGTTTGACTACAGTGTTTAGCAACTCCACGTAGGCGTCTCAGAGTCCTCCAACACTTTTTTCTGTGGATTTTCGAAGAATACTGCTGTACGAACGCAACAGATCGTCTGTTATGTTGCTTTCTTCTAGCCACGGCCTTGTAGTGTCTATTGCAATTCTCCAGTTCATGCCTAATTGTTTTCAGGGAGCATTGGGCAGCAACCATAATCTCCTTATTTTGATGGCCGGCGCAGATCATCATGATACAAGTTATTGTCTTTCATGATTCAGGTGGGCTCCAATCATCCATTCTATGTGTCATCACGTATATGAATGAAGAAGGGTCCAAGCTTTTAAATGATACGTAGTATGCGTCAACACCCCCAGCCTACGGAGAAAAATAACCAAATATATATATGTCAAATTTATCCCGAATTACCTATATATAAATATATATATATATATATATACAATTCTCTCGCTCCACCAGTGGATAAAATCATACCTGACAACCAATGTAGGAGAAGGAGAACCCTGAATACAAACAGTGAAGAAGACAGGACAAAGCCACTCCACTACATCTCCCAAAAACAGTCAAGGTAATATATTTTAATGATAACAGATTAAGGAGAATACGACCGATACTAGGATCGCATGATAAATCTATGATACGATCCCTTGGAATCTATAATACGGCCGCCCTGTTGGCTGAGGCCGTAGAATTCGCAGATTGCACCTCTGCAGAGGGGTAAGACCCCGTTGGCCGTAGGTGGTGACCTGTTATGTTTAACGGACGGAATCCCGTGATTGAGCAGTCCATGGCATGCAACACTCCATTTTTGTCTTTACTTAGGCTAATCTGCTGGTCATTTCAATCACTAGCACCTATATGAATGACATATCTCATTGTCCTCATGGCATATTCCTAATCCTTTTTTTCATATATGTACTAAAAGCGGTGGCTGAGGGTCTTATTTTCCTGGGTATGACGTCAAACTGTATCTAATGGTGAAGTTCCAATTCTGAAGCTCTGACGAATACTCTTTCATCGCTATTACTCCCAGGTCAACTCAGACCCGGAGTGGTAGTACCTGTTAGGGTCTAATCTATGGGTTAAATAGAAAAATATGAGTTTAAAATATGTTTTAAAATTTAGCATACCCACCGAGAAAAAAGGAAACAAAAAAATGACTTCGGCATAAAATAACCCAACAAGGATTGACATGCCGTAAAACCAAAACAATCTAGGCTTGATCTATGATACGGAGCTCTCACTCTACTACATACAGTAGTTTAAGGTAGTATTCTTAGTAAATATATGAAAGCCACCCTTCTATGGCCCCCAAACAGGCCTGTCTGGGACAGTACGCGCCGAACCTAATGGAGAGTTGTTTTTAAAATAGAATGTAAATATTATGATGGAGAGTAAATAAGTAAAAATTTGCGGAAATTCCTGAATGATTCAGTATTTCTTAATATTTATCCACTGTGGATAGAATGTTTTCGTGAATTGACACATTCAAACAACTCTAAAAAAAAAAGGGGTGGTTGGAGTCAGTCATGTGCCTCTCGGTTCATACCGTGTTTCTTCGAAAATAAGACAGGACTTATATTAATGTTCACTCTGAAATATAACATTGGGGCTTATTTTGGGGGATGTTGAGGGTTTGCGTTGCATGACGTGATTGTGAAGAATGCTTATTTTTTCGTCTGTCTGTTGCTCTCAATTAGGGTTTATTTTCAGGGGGGTGGGTATATTAAAATCATCCTGAAAAATCACACTAGGTCTTATTTTGCAGGTAGGTCTTATTTTCGGGGAAACACCGTATAACCTAAAAACAATTTTCTCTTCCTATTTATTTTGTGACACATTGATTAAGTGAGAATACAGCCAAAGAGAAAAGGGGGGGAATAGGATGTGTTAAGTCCAAGCATATGTATATGAGTGGGTGTTAGTTTTTTAGGGAGACAAAGGATCAGTCAGTAAAGTTTTAGAGAATTATACGGCCACCATGAAGTTCAGCCTGTTAGAGATATCTTTAGGTTGCTGGTTTTAAGAGAAAATGTGTTGTGAAAAAGCTAATGATCTGAAAAGTGGGGACACTGAGGATGATAAAAAAAAAGTAATGGCTATAATTTTATGAGAAATCACAGACACGAAGTCTGAGAAGAAAAGTAACTACCCGGTTCTGGGTGGTCGAATCCATGGGGATGTAGGAGTAGAATTTGCATATATTCAGCCGGCTCAAGCCTCTTCACCAGTTTCAGACCAGCCATTGGAGTGAGAGGTCGTCACAGTAGCAGTAGATAGAAAATAGGCAGGGACCCACATCAGTGAAGCCAGCAATCGACTTATAGTTAAGACAACTTTCTTGCCAGCTGACAACATAGACTTCAGTGCCCTCTGCTCCACCACAAACTGTCACATCTTCCTCCTCTAATAGCGTCCTGTTATCAAACTTTTTGTTGTATTTTCATCCTTATGAACCTGTCTCTGGCTCGTGCCCTTCGAATCGGCCTGAACATTACAACGTGTTTCATTGACATTGTGCAATGAAGGTGCACGGGTGCAGACAAAGGTATAATCGCAATTCTATTTGTTCATTTTATCTTGTCTAAATATGATAAAATGTTGTTTTTTTTTTAATAAAATAAAGTAATCCTAGCAATCAATGATACTGACA
Organism: Doryteuthis pealeii; assembly: GCA_023376005.1. Lineage (NCBI taxonomy): Eukaryota > Metazoa > Mollusca > Cephalopoda > Myopsida > Loliginidae > Doryteuthis > Doryteuthis pealeii. The sequence continues at coordinate 56,762,659 of CM042152.1, forward strand.
TCTACAATCTCCATCAGTAGTGAGGGCACCGTTATATGTCATATGAAATGGGCTTGGCAACCCAAGTTCAAATCGATGTAATAGCTAACGTGCTGGACTGCGATATCGTAGTAAGCGAGTTAGAACTCAACTCGTACTATTACGTTCACTTGGAAAGGTATGAAGCCCCACCCCTCATCTATGAGTCAAATAGTACCCCTACTATTCTTCTTCAAGGATGGCTTTTTGCATTAGATAAGGCGAAAAGGTTGATATGCTGTAATTTAATAGATTTGTATTATCAAACTCGACCAAGTCCTCTCTTAGCTCTACACTCTTTGTCCAATATCACTTTCTTGCCATTCCGTAATGCTCACTCAAGCTCGCCTTAACGAAATCAATCCCCTTCTGCCAGATATTCGACTTTATATTCACCTAACCTAGGAAGCACGTGGTGTAATGGTTAAAGTCATGGGAAATGGACTTGTCGCCCCGAGTTCAAATCCTGGACGTGGTAATTGCATTTCACTTAGCGCTAATACCCTTGGGAAAGGTATGAATCCTGCTCTCCCTCCAGCTATGGATAAATAGTAGGGCAGACTGGGCTCTTTAACCTTGGTTGGGAAACCGGTCCAGGAGAAGGAAAACTCTGAATTCAAACCTGTTGAACTCCGCTTAATAAATTGACCTTGTGTCACATCCTGTCCGTGCGGAGGGGTTGGTAAATATATATATTCACCTACCCAACTCCCACAACGCCTCTCATTTGCGGTCTGCACTCTTATAAAAAAAGGGTTTTCTTG